>OY757254.1:5693194-5766178 GCA_963584085.1 Pyrausta aurata | reverse complement strand
AGGCGTTACGAGAAAACTGTAAGGCGTCACTCTTTTCAGTACGGAGAAAGGAACTACGTGAATGCGTCAACGAACATTCAAAATTTGCTGTATCATCATAAGCAGGCCTAATATTTAGGACATTTCTAAATAATATTCACAGTATAAATTCAACAAAAGATAAGACGAATTTTAAGAAAACCCCATTGTTACAACTTTTAGGAAATCTCTAAATAAAGAATTAGGAAATGAAAAAAGATAAGAACCATTTTGAGTAGCACATCTCGCTATGGGGCTTACTTGAGAGATTTATCATTTCCTGCCAGTCAATAAAGGTAAAGAGAGTAAGACGATATCAGATACTGTCAAGTAGTTCAAGTACCTACTGGCATTGTTAATTATATAAGTAAAATTGTAAATTAGATAAAATATATCTTCAAATATTAATTAATTCTATTGGGTCGGTATTTGTGCACGTCATGCTACACTACCAAACATAGACCCTACAACGGCTTCGGAACAATTGTGGACTAGTTTTGAAAAAACTCTATTTAGGCAACAAAAGGTTATATCGTCACATCATAGTCAGTGTTGACAAAACCGTGAGGTAAGGAGTGCATTCATTCTTACAACCGGTGCATACAGTCAGCATATCTAATAAATGAAGTATGATTTTCCTTTCAAACTTAGCAGTTCGAATCGCAATTTCAAAAGAGATTTTTCAGAAAGACGAGCGTCATTATGATCGTAATACGTAAGATTAGGACACGGATGAGAGCATTTCTGGAAAATCGAAATCCGATGATAAACAATGCTTATCGTGTGTTCCACTAAAACATTCTCAATATGCTTGCTTGTTTATTAAGAACACGCACATACTTATGTTTTTTTTTTATTTCTACGCACAACTTTTTTTATATATGCGCCAGACAGCACAGCAATTGTCTGACCAGACAACGATTATTACGGGGGCGTCTCCTATAAACACTTAAATATTACATATAACATTCTTGACATGACGTCACACAAACATTTGCCCCTTGCGGAATTCGAACCCGCGACCGCCGGCTTAATAGTCAGGAGCGCGTAACCAATACACCTAACGCGTCGTCAACACAAGACTTTTAAATGAAGTAAACAAATTAAACACTTTATGTTAATACGTAATAATAAAATACGATATCAATGGTTGTAACTACAAACCTTTGCCAATATTTATGAAATTTTGTTTTAGGTACGGATCGTGAATTACTTGAAATGCACGTCAGAAACAACAGCACATCAGCATCTCTACAAAAATGTACCAAATGTTGGACTACCGTCTCACATAGTATTCGAGTAACATTTCCCAAACAAGCGTCGCCAATCAACGTATTCATATATGCATGAGCACAGTACGTGCAGTCCTCCGCATTTTCCGCCCGGCCACTTCCCTGTCGCGTGCAACAAATCTAAAACTGTAATACAAACATAGTCTCCTTTATTCGAGCTTCTAGCCAAATGTCCTACCTACACAATGTTGCCGTATACACATGGTAGGTTGTAGTCCAGTTGGCATATTAAGGCTTCTTCTAACCAGTATCAGTTACAACGCCTCTTCCGTACTCAACGTATTGATTTAATTGTCAACTAAACATTACACTCTACCAGTAAAAAACTCACGACAGTAAAGATGTGTACTGTTAAAAAATAATTACTTAAATAACAATACCGTTGACAACAAAACATAATTTCCAATGATCGCTATTATCTGTGAGGGTACAAAAAGCACGTTCAGAACTCATAAAGTGTCAGTAATTCTAGTATGATTGATCATTGTTTCAATCAGTCCGCAGCTAGCATTAAAAGTTGATTGCAGTCGCAAACAAACACTCATTAAACAGCAGGTAGGTCAAAACGCGATTTGGTCGCGTCCCGGCCCCAAGAGTACCACAACGGTGAATAAATTCTTGAATTTGCATAATAGAGAGATTGAATGATATTGTACCTTGACCTAATTTAATGTTGTCTAAACTGATTCGAGCCAAGGATAATCGATATAAACGACTTGCGAGGCTCTATCGCGTGGTATACCGGATTACCGGGGTAGCAAATGTAAAATTAATAATTATAGGTATTTGCTTATTTTTTACCTTGATATTAATTTTAAGCAAGATTAAGATTAAGCAGTCTTTATTTGTCTTTAATTAAAACTAAGAATAGGACTATTCAAAACTATAATAACAAATGGAGTAGGAGGAGTATTTTGGTAAGAATAAAGAAGTTTACTATTTTTTTTAGTAACATTCCACATACAGTACCGTATTCGAAGAAGTACCGAGTTAGAAGTTGTTTTTTTAGGAAACGTAATACATTTCAACTTATATGTAAAAGTCAAAACAACTTCAAGCGTGAACGCTGGACAGCTATGTTTTTCATGTAAAAGCCAACGTTACAGTGTCAGAGTAAATATACAAACGGTAGGGTGATAGCAAGAGGCAAAAGCGGCTATCGATCGGCCCTAACCTCCACCCGCCTCGCCCCTTACCCCCGCTCACCTTACGTAAGTCCAGCTGATCGTACCGACCCGTAACCTTGGCGACGAGCCCTATGCAACCATCGGACACCCTACCTCTTATCGTGTCAATAGTGACAGCGAACGGCGTTAAACAGAACCCAGCTGAAACCAGGTCACTAATGCCTTATCGGTATCAGTAAGAAATATTGCCTTCGAAGTTCGACGAGTTTTAGGAAGGGTGGGAAGTGAAACAAATGGATTCGCGCCAGACTAGACGTACCTTACCCAGGAAACAGCTGGCAAACTCTATTCCAAGCTGTTTGCGTTTCCAAGTGGGACATCTGAATCTTTTAATTAGTGGTGCAATTAACGAGTTCGACGCGTGATACATTTGATACTTTTCAAAAAGAGGAAAATCATTCACTAACAATAGAAATATGGAAAAAATAGATATTGATAAAAGATTTAAAAAATATATATATTCCTCTCCGACAACACACAATGTCGGTGGGCTGGACAGTCAGTAAATGTATTCCACCTTTATTCCGCAACAAAAAACAGCGTTAAATAAAATAGAACCTGCACGAACGGCGGCCTAGTTTCGAACAGGACAATATCCGGCGTACTGTCCTCAATACATTTCCCCGGCACGTAGACATGTTAATTTCCTAGTGAAATGACCCTCCAGCACCTGCCAATAACTTGTTCCTTCAGTATATAAGGTCACCTCCTTTTAAGTGATAATATTTAAAGGGCCAATTCAGCACAATAAATAAATATTTTAAGAAAGTTAGCTGCTAGTTTTTAAGAAAATTTGAGACTAAGGTAATTCTTTTTTTTCAGATTTTATTTTTTTATTAATTAAGGCTAAAATAAGAGGAAAAGAATGTTTGGGCATTGAATTGAGAGAGGCGAAGCCGAAGACGTAGATAACTTTTTAAATTGTCAGGGTGCTGTTTTAAAAAATGATATGTCTATGTCAATGAAAATAATAAAAATTAAAATCTCGAATTTCCAAAAAATAATGATTGTGTCCTGTTTCTATGATGTATACAAAGCCACCGTTAAAATATTATCACTTAAAATTATTTGACCTTATATATACAAGCACTTGAGTACGTCAAAAGCCCAGATATTTTCATTCGTTACTACGCCTTAGAATAAAAAACTTTTACCAGAATAATTTAACTCCAAATTTATCTTGTGAAATCTAGTAATCAATCAAAGTTGTTGAGCATGTCAGCGACGGATGGCGCCCCAGAAAGCTTCCTAACCGTATTTTTAATTGAAATATGAAACAACAATTGGAACTCTCGGAAACAAGAAAAACCCCTTAAAAATTTATACATGTAGCTGGAACATTGTTTAGAAGGACATCGCATTTTCACACGTTTTTAATACCTAAATTATTATTTATTTTTAGTAGGTACCTGAGTACTTTAAAGAGAGATCTTATTATATAGTGTTAATACCTACGAAAATTTGTAAATATAGCCAGGGTTTTAATCATCAAACCAAAAAGCTCTCTGCTGCATAGGAACAAGCTAAAGCGGAAACGGACGAGAGTGCGAGAAAATGAACAAAAGATTCACGCTGCTCTGCGCCCAACAACACTGCATGTTATGGATATTTCGCTCAGGGGTTAAATGAAAACGAAAATCACGGATGTTCAGTTGTTCAAAACACCCATAGTTAACGAAAAGGCTTCGCTGGATTTATGTTTTGTTGTTGTCGAAGCGAGTATCAGGAGGGTATAGCTCGTTAAATATTTGTCCGGTGCCGCTCGATACACGGATCGACCTTGCAACAGCGACGCGCTTGCTCGCAGCCTAGTGGCGCCCAACGTGGGGCTCGTGATCAGCTGTTTTACTAACACATTCAAACAGCTTGTCAACATTACGCGTTGGAATCACAGACAATACTTTGTGATAGCCTCATTCTATCGTGTATTTTAATGTTTTATCAATCCTTGGATTATTATGAGAAATACACTAACACGCTCTTTTACTGAAAGTGTTATCACGAATCTAATGGAAATATTCACTCCCTGTGTATACAAACAAACAAGATAAACTTAAAGATAAATCAAGAATAGTTCAATAACGTTATCACACACGGAACCACTTGATTAACTTGGCTTTCACTAATTAATGTCTACATAAATGATTATGACTGCTGTTATTATTACCATAATCAACATTATTTATGTAAACTATAATTCAATATAATTATTTTGGAATTAGTTAAACTACTTGTGTCTACATGATGCCCATAGCACGAACGATCGTAACATTTTGTTTTAAATGAAATAATTATATAGTGTTCAATAATGACTGCATCAGCTGGCTACCACTACGCGTGACAATGAACTCCATGACAGACATATACCTCATGATTCTAGCTGCTACCACCAATTTTTGAGATCCTCATGAAACTATGAGCTTCATCCAATGTTTACGTTATGAATAATGAATGATAGAGTGCAGGTAAGCATCTATATGGTGCGGTCCATGCATCGATGCAACGAACCGAGAAGGAAGTGCGAGGTTCGTATGATGGAGCAGCAGTCGGGTGATACGGCATAACGCGCACTCGGCCTGCTTTGAGGGCTGGAAGCGTGCTACTGATCCGGAGATGGAGCGGGGGCGGCGCGCGGGGAGCGGCAGCGCACCACACTGGCGCCCGACGCCCGTGGGGGCTGACTGACACCCTACCACGCCTCTATATAATCACAGTTTCTCGACACCTACCAATGGGATACTTGTACATCGGGAAAAACGTACATAACGCGTTATTGACGAAATGTTAATCAAACTATAAGTACTTTGCATGGATGGATGGATTGATTTCAGCACAGCTGGGCGAATTTCAATCACTTAATGATGGCGTGCTTATCCTCTGTTAGGACAATACGATTCATTACTCAGGAAAATATACAGATACCAAGATAGAACGCGATGCAATACAACAGGTGTAGGTATTCTGCCTAGATACAGCTCCGTTTATTATCGATGCTTTGTTGATTGCATCATGATTAATGTACCAGTTTATATCAGTATGCGATTCTATACATTATATGCAAAATAGTATCACAAACATAGGCACAAAATATAATCTGACCATGTTTAGGAATTCGTATTAAAGCGGGGGTAGGAGCGCATGGACGGTCCATGCGAGGGGTCCATGATGGACCCCGTCCCCAATTACAACTTGGAATTTCACTTTAATCGACCCTTTGAATTTTGAGGTTTACTTAAACAACGGTTATAAGCTCATTGTTGTGATTGTACATGGAAAGAAGTTTAAGTAGATCTAGTTATAGTTACGTTATAGAATAAGATAAATGTAGATTGGTTAGTTTTGGCGGTTCGTTTTTCGTTTCTAATTCGTAATTCGTTTAAAGTATTTATTTTTATTTATTACGTCATTGTAGTTTGTGGAACAAATTCTATGTTCCTTATTCATGACGTAGTAGTAGGGAAAAGTTAGAATTATCATTCAGTAACAGCATTGGTGAAAACTATTGTTGTGACCGTAGTCAACGGACGATGGATTATCATGACGTCATCCACTGTCGAGGATAATTTGTCCTATAAGTACTAATAGACGAACCAGCCAAATTCCTGGTCTTGGATCAGTGTCTACTTTTACTGTTAAGATTGTATCCGATTAATCAAAAATAAGCGAAATAAGCAGTGTCGCACATACGTGTATTAAATATTGCACATTCTGGCGATGATACTATTACGGTTTTCCGGAATCCATGAACTAGGTCAACCACGGCTCGGAATTCCGCAAAGCGTGGAATATAGCAGTTGGCTAGCCCGCTATTAGCATAGTTCGTTCTAAAGAAAAATAGGCACATACAGGTGACACCAAACGTAAAATGTTATTAATATTTTATAAGAACAAAACTGTACTAAGTAAGTAACTTTTTTTAGACGGGCAGGTCTTTTTAGGGTTCCGTAGCCGAATGGCAAAAAACGGAACCCTTATAGTTTCGTCAAGTCTGTCTGTCTGTCTGTCTGTCTGTCTGTCTGTCTGTCTGTCTGTCCGTCCGTATGTCACAGCCACTTTATTCTGAAACTATAAGCATCACATAGCTGAAACTTGGTAGGTAGATGTATTTTGTTCACCGCTTTCCGATTCAGATACAAAAAGTAAGAAAAAATAATATTTTAGGGGGGGCTCCCATACATGAAACTAAAACTTAAAAATTTTTTTTTACTCTAACCTATGCGTGTGGGGTGTCTTTGGATAGGTCTTTCAAAATGATGTTGAGGTTTCTAAAACCATTTTTTCTAAAAGTGTAAGGTTTGAGATATAGACGCTTCCAAAGTGGTAAAATGGGCGTCCCCCCCCTCTAACTTTTGAACTAGGAAAGTGAAAATTTTGAAAAAAATATATGATGTAGATATCAACAAAAACTTGCAACGAAAATTGGTTTGAAGGAGATCGAACCAGTAGTTTTTGAGATATTGCACATTTTTATCAACCGCAAATATAACTTTGTCTTTCATACAAACACTATGAAAAACAAAGTTATTTGTGCTGTCGCAATATATTGTGATGTTTTCGTTAAGTGAAAGTAAGTAGACCCTGAATTCAGTTAAGGGTGGCACGGAACCCTCAGTGCGCGGGTCCGACACGCACTTAACCGGTTTTTTTCAAGATATTTCTACTCTTCTTGTTCAATAGATGAACACCGGTAAATGTTGACAATCACATCAAAATTATGGAAACTGTGTTTGGATGAGTATGATTTTATATATTTTCTCTCAATTATTATATTAATTTTCGACATATTTGCCTCTAATTTTTGTTTATGATTCGTGGAATTATTGTTGCGTGTTTTTAACCTAGGTATCTTTCATGATTTTAAGTTTTAACCAACTTTTGTTTTATATTTTTTTTAATTTTAATACATATTCTAGTTCTTTCCGTCGTTAATAATATGACGCAAAAAGTTACAATTTACAGTGCACATAACTAAAATTTTATCGCTGGTCATTGCACTCACCTACACTACAGATAAAAGTCAATGCAAACAGAATTTAAGGGGTTACGCATTTGTTATCCTAGTGGTTATATAACGGGTGTTTTTTTTAGAGGTAACGAGGAACTTTAAATTGCAATAAAACAACGATGGATTATTCGATTGACATTATTTATCATTTATTTGAAAGACGATCTTGTGGCAGTACATTTTAAATATGATTTCTGGCATATGACTGCCACGGCTGGCTCGGATGTAGTCCAATCTGGACGTCCAAGTTTCGATGACTTTTTGCAACATTTGTGGCCGTATATCGGCAATAACACGGCAAATGTTGTCTTCCAAATGGTCAAGCGTTGGTGGCTTATCCGCATAGACCAATGACTTTACATAGCCCCACAGAAAATATTCTAGTGGTGTTAAATCACAGGATCTTGGAGGCCATTTCACAGGTCCAAAAAATAAAATTAGGCGGTCACCAAACGTGTCTTTCAATAAATCGATTGTGGCACGAGCTGTGTGAAATGTTGCGCCGTCTTGTTGTAACCACAGCTTCTGGACATCATGATTGTTCAATTCATGAATGAAAAAGTAAATAATCATGGCTCTATGGATAAATGTACTTATTCGGGTCTTCCTCAATGCTACGCTCTACAGTAGCAATAGCTTCTTCTGTACGCACCGTACGGCGTCTCTGGGGATGCGAGTTATCAATTTACGTAAACGTGGTGCGAAATCGTTCCATGGTTAATCGAATTAACTGCTCGACGATTTTGTCGACGATAAATAGACGTAGTGCGCGGCAGCGCGATACGTATTCCGCACAGAACTATTATTTTCGAAACAAAATTGCACAATTTGCAAGCGTTGTTCAGGCATGAGTCTATTCAAGATGAATTGCCATAACTGAGACTAAATCACTTGACAGATGTCAAATCGGTCGCCATCTTGAAAAGTAATGCCAACGTAAAGTTCTACACCTCGAAAAAAAAACACCCTATAAATGATACTTGGTGACTTGAAGATCAGGCGCACGCAACTGAAAGGTAAAGTTTCAGGTGTCGGGACTACGAACACGTAACACGTGCACGTGTCGGTATAATCTATGCTGCCCGCTAGGCATATCAGAGGCATTATTAGGACTAAGCTCCCTACCTACATACCAATAAAAATGTAGTATGAATTCAGTTTTGTTTCGGCCTTATAAAATAGTCCCAAAGTTTTTACAGTAAAAATAATTAAACGCCTTTTACCAAAAAACCTAAAGATTTTTTTTTTGTTCCTGTACTAAATATCTTAAAATCAAAGCATTTTTCTGAATAAAGTCGGCTTTGTATTAGAACACGCGTTTATTAAATAAGTGAAGCTGCCTATTCACTATGAAATATAGATTACTAGCTTTTGCCCGCGACTTCGTTCGCGTGGACTTCAGGTTCGTCCCGTCTAGTAGCGCAAAAAATGTGTTTTTTTACGACCTCACATTAGAAACCTCAAAAATTGTAGCCTATATGTTATTCTGATGTATAAGCTATATTGTGGTAAAGTTTCATTCAAATCCATTCAGTAGTTTTTACGTGAAAGAGTAACAAACATCCATACATCCATACTTACAAACTTTCGCCTTTATAATAGTAGTAGGCTATCTCGATATATGATATGATTTCGAGCGATTCGAGAAATATATATATACCGCCCCCCCCGCGTTGCCCTGCGGCGGTGGACGATCACATACGAAATGAAGAAAATATATATCCCATAGTGTGAACAGGGGAAAGACACCTGGAGGCATTTTTTTATACACAAACAATGTTATCATTGTTTTTCCAAGTTCAAAAATAATATAGGTACATCATATACATGGTCTGGAAATAAAGAGAAAACACAAGACTGATAAGAGCTTGTACTGATAACCTTTGTTAAGATAAGTCAGAAATCTGTTGAATGTTCAAAACTTTTAGAGACACACTCAGATTGTTACGAAAAAAATGTATGTTATTGTACAATTTATTTACCTATTAAAATCATGGCACAATAAATTTGTTTGTGGTGTCAGTTCCATATGCTAGTAATAGTAGTTCAATGTTTCCGAGTCACATAGAAATCTTTTTTTTTAATATTTGAAATGGGTTCGCTCTTGTCTCCAGGCTAGACCAGTGGCATAGACAGAGACGACGATGGAGCATGCTCACCCAGAAAAAGCCTGTTCACTCTAACTTTGAAAATTTTTGGGTTATAGTTATAATCTATAGGAAATACTGATGCGGGTAGAGAGTTTCACATTTTTGCTGTGCGCATTATAAAAGTTGACGAAAAGCGCTTAGATCTAATAAGTGGAATGTCAACTAGGTAAGGGTGGTATCCCGCAGTGCGTCTAGATGAGCAAACTCATAATACTTAGTACACATTATGGCTGGGACCAGAGGGGCGATTATGTAAAGCAATCATATTTATTTGACAGTTCAAAACGTACAATATGATCTGTCAAAAGGGTATGATAGATCATACCATACGTTTTGAACTGTCAAATGTATACAATTGCTTTACACAATTTCATACTAGAATAGGAAATAGGAAGGGTGAGGAAATAGGAAGAGATAGAGTTCCAGAAAATTATGGATGCCTAATTCCAAGGGGCAACCTGGACACCAGGGATATTTTATAATATGAACTGTGTTATGTTCATAATTAATTTTTGTATAACTATTCCACCTTCTTTTTAAATAAAGGGCTTATTATATAAACTAGCGGCTCCCCGAAGGTTTCACATACGTAACATAAATATTTTATCTTATTAAATATCATCATGAATTGTAGCTTATGTGCTATTCCAGTGTATGAACTGTGTTATCGTAAAGTTTCATCAAAATACTTTCAGCAGTTTTTGTGTGAAGATGTAACATACATCCATCCTCACAAGCTGTGACATTTATAATATTAGTAGGACTCTTCATTTACCAGAGACTACTTTAGCACATAACTAGGGACTTATTTATGTTAATTCTGGTTTTAATTGTTAAAACACAAAGAAGACCAGAATTTGCTGTTAACAGTAAATTGTAGGGACCTAAAACCAGGTATTGCCAAGACATTGATATTCAATCACTAAGACTTCTGCATTTTCTATTTTTATAATGCTTGGTCGCATCGATATTCACTGACTCTGACTGACTTGACACCACGAGGCTAAATGTGTCTACTGGATAAACTTTAGGATGTTGTCTGCTGATTTCGCTGACCACATTTTTGAGTAAGTAAGTATTTTGTGCTTAGGCTAAATAGTACTGAAAATTTTCAGTATTCAACGAAAATAAAACAAAAAAAATGCCGAAAATGGTTGCCAAAATCAGTGGACCAAGTACTAAATTTTTACTGCCTGTGCAATAAAAATTATATATAGAGTAAGATGGATTTTTAATCAATATTATCTGCATGTTAAAAATTACAAAATTGTGTTTTTTGTGTTAAACTATGTTACTAGGTATTGTTGTGACACATGTGTACTAAAATAAAAACATTTTAAACTTTATAGGTAGGTATTATGTTTTAGGTCCGTCCAATCCAACATTCTTCTTTTCGTGTCGACTCTGGCGTTATATTTTTGAGGACCAAGAAAAATCTATGGCAAAAAAATATTTTCTCCAATCCAATAATGATCCGATGTGAGATTACAGTTACTAAGTTAAAACATCATGTAAACAGTTTACTTACATGCTTCCAGGTTCTATGAATCAGGCGCACCTCGGCTTCAGTTCGTAGGTAATCAGTTTCTTCTCATCGCAAGACATACGACGCAAAAGTTTTTAGATGAGTTTATTTATATTTACTACCCGATAGTGCAGTAATTAATATTGTGACACAAACACAATTAAATGATATGGTATACAGATTTTATGAATCGATATGCACAAGAAACCAAGATAATTAAATTGATTGAAAACGTGAGGATCTGTTCTCCAGTGAAGGATTTTATTAAGTGATTTTATTCAGGAAAAATCTATCATCAGAAACAATTCTTTCCCCAAATTATTACAACTGTTTCAACAAGAATACACTGAACGCCGAGTTATTGACAAGAAATTGCAATGTTCAATGCAAATCCGATAAAAAACGAATAAAAAGGCGTTTACTGCTATGCGCATCTGTCAATTTTTTACGCTTCAAAACAGAGAACAGCGACATCTCAACGTTTTTTTTTTGTACAACTTTTGACACTTTAATACTCATCCACACCAGCTAACCTTTACGTCTTGACCTTCATTCAGCTTCAGCGGGACGTTCCATTCCATTATAGGGCGCGGACGCGGGATAGAGATCAGGCGCAGTGCCAGCCAACGCAGCAAGCGCAGGCGCAGGCACAACAACACAATTGAAATTATATTGTTATTAAGACGCCCATAGGCGTTCGTCACTGTCAACTTAAGTGTTAGTAATATTATTGTTCTAGCTAAAGATAGGTAGGTTATAGGTAGGAGGTACTATTGTTCTACCTCTATCTATTTAGATCACCATTAAATCCAGTATACTTGTATTGTAGTGTGGTGAGGTGACTGGTGTGGATAATACATGCATCATTCTGTATTTATTTGTACTAGCAACATTAACATTCTTTACGTTATCTCTGTCCGTCCCTTAGATTATGTATCCTGTAGATTTGACACATATTTAAAATTGACAAGTTAGAAAGTGATGGCTGTATACAAAAGTACTTAAGAGTGAGAGAGACGCAGATATTGTTTTTTGTCCTTATCACCGTTCATAGGTAATTTCTGCCTGCCACAATTTAAAAATAATGGCAGACATTTGACGTCTATGCGAAAAATACAATAAAATTGCAAATTTAAAATAAATTTTGTGCAAGTGAAGTGTTTTGTGGATTACGGAGTGATTGTTTTACTTACTCAACATGGTAAATTGTTGTGTGCTTGGATGTAAAAGCCGTACTGAGCGTAAATATGAAAACATAACATTTCACACGTAAGTAAGCCTCATTTATATTGTTCCTATATGTTTTACCTGCATCGAAGTGCATTAATCTTAAATCCTATAAAAGAACATACATAATAGTGGAAAAAAGTAGTGAATTATCAATCGAATTGTAAAATATTTTTGTATTATTACCTGACCAAATATAAAAGGTCGTCTATGGCTCAACTCTGTGGGTTATGGCTTTTACGGTAGCCATTTTGTTAGTATTTTAAATTTTGCTGGGTTATCGTTACCTTTAGGGATACCACAATACAAAGGGTAAAAGTTCTCGATTTAAGGGTAATTTACAATCGACTAATTTTTAAAATCGTATGTATATTTTTATTGCTGGAGGAACATTTCATGCGTTGTAGTGATCATTATTATTTGAACTAATTATGATTTGTGTTCATTTATATAGATTTCCAAAAGACGAGACGGTACTAAAGGTTTGGATTGCAGCGACTGGACGGCAAAACTGGCAGTCTACCAAGCACACTCGCGTGTGTTCTATCCATTTTAAAACCGAATGCTTTCAGAAAAAGCAACGGATAACTTATTTGGCAAATATTTGAATGTACGCAACAAATTTATGTTGCGTATTTATGTTATTATTTAATAAACTTACATCATTTAACGGCCCATAAAAGTTATTTGTTGACTATTTTATTTAAACTTTATTGCCCTGTAAGTTGTATAATTGGCGGACTTATTCTGTTCTATGACGTTAAAAATCCTATTTCCTTCTTAAACATTTTTTTTGTACACAATTTTTGTTTTATCCCTATGTTAATATTTTTTTGTACAAATAAATAAAGATTTTGACTGTAAAATTAAGTATTTATTGTAATTAAGGTTACTAGTGTATTTATATGGGTGGGGAGTAAATTTTTATGAACATGGCCACCCCAAAATACGTAAGTACTTTATATCTGTCTCATACGGGTGAACGCGGCTGTCAAGTCTATAATATACTTCGTCTAAGGTCCGTCCTGTTCCATTTCAAAATAAATTGTGTTTGTGCGTGTCATCATCGTCGTTTAAACGTCAAAGTTTTTTCTTTCTCTGTTTCCTAACCAATACTGTAGTTCATAGAGTTTACATCACCTTGGCACAGGGTTTCCATAGTTTGATCCGCGCTGTTATCGTGGGATTATAATTTTTCTGCCAAAAAAGAACACGATGATTTAACCAGCGAAAAAAATGGAAGAGACATTTTGTTAGAACAAAATATTATTTTTATTAATTTTGAATAAATGAAATGGTTTTCAATTATAATTAGTGCAAATGGTGACCCCAAAAAGAAGTTCCTTCATCATGTTTATTACGTTAACATGCATACCGTTCGCGAAATTATAATCTTATCTAATTGATGATTAGATTAACAAAATTGTTTCTGTTCTTTCCAATAATTTATTATTTATTGCCAGTGATGATTTAACTTGATTCCTATGCGAAATGTCTACCTCAAATTGCAGTGATGAGGATGAGACGTATCCTCTTCACGAATGTGTCTTCATTGGAGATGTTCGAAAGCTGTCAGCACTCCTGAGATACAACGATGTGACGCGTAAGGACAAGCATGGGAACACGGCACTACACCTAGCCGTGATGCTAGGGCGCAAAGAGTGTGTCCAGTTACTACTGGCTCACAGTGCACCAGTTAAAGTGAAAAACCTGGCAGGCTGGTCTCCACTGGCAGAAGCCATCAGTTATGGCGATCGACAAACAATATCGTCACTGGTACGCAAACTGAAACAGCAAGCCCGCGAGCAGATGGAACGTCGACGACCCGACCTCATTCGAGCCCTTGCACAAATACAAGACTTCTACATGGAACTCAAGTGGGACTTCCACTCGTGGGTACCCTTAGTCTCGAGAATATTACCATCTGATGTGTGTAAAATCTACAAATCAGGATCTGGAATCAGACTGGATACAACATTAGTTGATTTTAGTGACATGAAATGGGAAAGAGGGGATATTTCATTTATATTTCAAGGAGTAAAACCGCCAAGTGAGTCCTTGACTGTGCTGGATAATAAAGCTAAAGTATATCAGCGGGTGCGCTATGAGGAGACAGAGAACGAAATTGAAGATGAAGTTGATATTCTTATGTCAAGTGATATTTTGGCAGCCCAAATGTCTACTAAAGGTATATCTTTTTCAAGAGCTCAATCAGGCTGGATATTTCGTGAAGACCGTAAAGAATTAGTTGCAGGATTGTATCGGAGTGACATATACACTATAACAGGACTTGTGTTGGAGTCTCGTAAACGCAGAGAGCATTTGTCTACAGATGATTTACAAAAGAATAAAGCCATTATTGAGAGTCTAACAAAAGGTAATACACAAAATTTAGATACTAATGGAGAACCTACTCGTAGGGCCTCCTTAAATCCACCACCTGAGACAGGCGTAGACTGGACTGCATACATATCATCTCCACCTGGGCAGTACCCTAGTTTGGGGCGTGAACTAGTATACAAAGAATCTTCAAGAAACTTTCGAGCAACATTGGCCATGAGCGATGACTTCCCTCTGAGTGTTGATATGCTGTTAAATGTATTGGAAGTAATAGCCCCCTTCAAACATTTTGCAAAACTACGGCAATTTGTGGCTATGAAATTACCTAAAGGTTTTCCTGTTAAAATAGATATACCAATTTTACCCACAGTTACAGCAAAAATTACTTTCCAAAAGTTTGATTTTCGTGATGACATACCTGAAGAGCTGTTTGTTATTCCAGAGGACTTTATAGAGGATCCTCTCAGGTTCCCTGACTTATGACGCTTTGATATTCTAACACTGTTTGAAATAAGTGAGAGGCCGATGTGGCGACGCGAAGCGAAGCGGAGCCGCGCTAGGAAGCTGGGGCGCGGAGCTCGCTGCCGGCCGATGTCCCCTGGCATGCTCACTATTGAATTCCCGATGTTGTTCGGCCTGGGCAGCTCCTACTCCAGTCACTGTGTCCTATTTGTTGAGTAGCAAAATTTTGGTAGATGTGTAAAATTTGTGGTGAAGTCTTGTGTTATACTGATCCCATTCTTTAGACAGTGTTAGAATTAATATTATGCAGTAGTACCTAAAACAACTACCTACAAACACTTACCAATATAGTAAGCTAATTTAACTGTTTAATTAAACACTTTAATTTATTGCCAAAAATCTAGGAAATGTCTAGATCACCTTCACTTTTGATTCCAATACGAAATACAGTAATTGACATGAGTATATACTATAGTTACTGTAGTATTTTTACTTAAACTTGTTCAGAGAATTCCTTGCTCATTCACAGCATTGCGTCCAAGAGGAATTTTTTATGCATTCTTATTTGTACTGTTTTATTTATTTGTAAGTTTTAGAAAATAATATAATTTTATACATATTTACCTATTAATTATTGAAAATAATTATGTAATCCAAGTGCTGGCACTAGGGTGACTACCAATACATTGGCAGGATAGTCTACTCGTCTTTACCTACTGGCCTATTTCCTATTTTGGATTCTAAATTACCTAATGAATAATCTACTGTACACTTCACATACACACTGACTACCATCATGACATTAGATTTACATTAACAAAAATGTAGTTCAAGACATCTTCATTACATAATTTCCAGATTCATTTTGTCTTTTCTAAAGAAACATTTTAAAAAAAGTATGATTAAATCCTTGTGCCTTCATTTCTATGTACTAGATTTGTAATAGAACTAGCATTTGGTTCTGATTTATTTACTGTTTGTGCAAAGTCTAAGGTATATTACCTTCAGTATAATTCAAAGGCACATAATTTCTGTACTTACTTTAATATACATAAATAAGGTATACATTCTTCTATTCTAGGCACATAGTATAGAGTAGACAGCTTGTGTAGTGAGTACCTGCGCAAATAGTGATTTAATTATTTTAAGCACAGACTTTATACGGACATGCAAATTGAAATTATAAGTACATTTGACAATAAAATTTAAATCCCACCTTGAACATTTATGTTATGCATGATGAATATGATGTATCAATAATGTTGTTTTCTTGCCAATTCCCTAGTTGTTTTAATCAAAATATTTATTAATTTTATAAAATGTACCTCAACAATGGAAAGTAAATTAAAATGTTGTAATTAAATATTGAAAACAATAAATGTGTGTTTTCTATACATCCTCCCTCTCCCCCTATAAACTCTCTACTCGTAAATAAGATTCTGATTATTTTTGAGCTGTTAAGTAAAAGTCACAAACTTTACAAAAGCAAATATTTATTCACATCCACACTTACTTTGATTTACATAGTCTAGGGAACGACGTCCCACGCGTCATCATATCCGCGAGTGCGTGATTCATTTACATATCGCACATGATACTCAACATGGTATTAAATATATGTTGTTTTATGTTTATCTCAATTTATTTCTGCTTAGCCCTAAGGTATGACTGGTAGAGAAAGCCATTCAGCGACAAGTCCACCTTTTGTACAAATATTGTGCATTATAGTGCAAAACCTATTTCTAAAAGTACTCAAGACTTACAAGTGCAGTGTCAAACACATGTCACCATATTATCACAATATTTTAAACTTTATTTCGTTGACATAGGACCAAGTCAAAACTAATTTAAAAAAGTCAACTACAAGGGTTGATGTCATGTGCGAAAGGTAAATAAATATAGATCTGATTTTGTGTTTGACGAGACGCAAGTTTTCGTAATCTGTTATTTGCAAGTAAAAAATTGTAATACATAACTACTCTCCACTATAAAATCCACTGAAATATGAATTCAGTAAATATATGTTACTAGAAATATAAATGTTATATCAAAAGTTACACAAGTAACGTGTCAGTTTCAAATTTCAATGCAAGGACTTGCGTGAGCGCGCCATGATCTGGCTGGGTTTGGGCGAAAGCGTGCACTCCTCCAGCCCTAACGTCACTACGCGAAGCGACACCGTGGAGCGACGAGCTGCAAATCATAATTAAACAATGAACTACTATTACTAGCGTATGGAACTAACATCACAAACAAAGTGCTCCATGAATTGATGACACGGTGGTCAACTCGTAGTACAAATCATAATTCGAAATTCAAATTTTCAAAGAAAACGACACAATCTTGTCGTAGTTTTTGCGACACATTTTTTGCTTGGCATAGCTTCTCTATACGTAGTAGTAACAACTCACTGTAATTAAAACATAGTTTTGCATTTGTTTTATTTATCAACAGCTGTGGAAAGTTCTCGAATCGAGAGCCAAGCGAGTCTTTCGGCTGAATCTGTCAGGGTTTAGACGAGCGATTGCGTAACGCGAAAAGGGCAACAAATACAGTAAAAAGGTAGTAAGTATTGGGTAACAATAAATAATTGGTCGTACTCGAAATTACCTTGTTCTGGAATGTCGTCAGCCAACTAGAACAAAAATAACAATTAATACGGCATCATTTATACGGCAATTAATACTTCATATCGTTTCAAGTAACTTTAGTGGGTCAACAGCCGAAGATATGATTGATAGAGATTGAGATCAAAACCACCATTTGTACAGTAAAGAAATCGCAGTCTTTTAAACAGCTGGTGAAAAATGTATATGCCTTTTTACTGACCAACAAGCATGACTTTTAACACGTTCCGGGACAGTGAACGCCTACAGACGTGAAAACAATAAAACATCTATTGTGTCTGGAGTAGAGTCCCGGAACGTGTTAACATCTTACCTACCAGGCATAAAACGATTCACGAGCGTCTAGCCGTCAATCAGTACGAACCAAAACGCAAGTCCCAATCTCGTGCATGTTAGAGACAATGTTCCTAATTGAACTAAGATACTACTATACCTACTCATTATTTTGAGATTCGGTTACACAATTTAAACTTCAACTACCATAAAATATGGTGACTTTATGGGTATGCTGAATGGTACAAGTCCGCCTAGTACACAAGTATTTATTTAAAGACTTTATTGCACAAATTTAGTGTACAAAGGTGGACTTAATGCTAAAAGGATTCTCTGCCAGTCAAACCTTAGGTCATGCAGAAAGATGGCAACGGCAATCAAACGACAAAATGGCAACAAGTACGTCTCAAGTTCAACGGTGAGACGAGACGACACGTCTATACACGACTGACTTATAATGAGGGTAGTTACCGCAGCCTCCTGCACTTTGGGCGCAAGGCTCCTGCGGAAGGCGGACAGCCGCTTCGTGAACCCGCTGGCGACGCTCACGCCGCTTCGGATCGACTCCGACGACGTAGAGAACACCGTGTCTGAAATGACATTGGTTTTATATGCGCGGCAGCCCTAACATGCTGCGAGTGACAGCCGAGCAGCTAGACAGCTCGCTTGATACGGCAATAGCCAGCTGGACCAAGTTTAAAATTAAAATAAAAATTAAAAATAAAAACTTAAAATAATTTTTTTTCGATATGTACCGTACCATACCATGACCGTGGTAGGAACGAGTAGTGTGTAGTTATGGAAATAACTAAGGTGCATTAACTATTTACTTATTTATTAACATGAGAAAAAAAGGTGGTATCACAACCTACTTATTGCTTTTCTGGATCAACGTTAGAGTTTGTGAGGGAATCAAATATAAATAATATAGTTACCATCCAATTCAATGCCAATAGCCGATTCTTTTGTAAGTCCACGACAACTGTCCGTAATGATTCTGAAAGCAAGAGAACAAATAAATATATTTACACAATACTTTCTCTTTTTCGATATACTATTCGCTTACACTGAGTGGGAATTGAACGGATTCAGCAAGATCGCAATACGCCCCCTGGTAATGTTACAGGGAGGGTACGCACTTATGTATGAATGCATGGTAGTGTCACTGCACGTCGTTGAGGGACAAAGCGTGACGCATGATCCGGCGCGAATGCGTAAAGTTTCCGACAGAGCGTTAAAAGCGCATTGTTGTTGTATAGCAAGTCAACTGTAGTAGTTAACACTCGCTTCCTCTGCGGCCATAAATCATTCACGACCTGATAACTGAGCAGTGTGCAGTGCAACACTACGCCGCTATAAGGCCTGTGAGTGTAAAAGAGAGATAAGAATGCGCCGTCGCAGTCCCCCGTTTTACAGCAGCAGAGCAAACGAGTGTTTAATACTACTATAGGTCATAATAATGCTAAAAGAAGGCGGAAGGTATCTCACTTCTGAATAAAGGAGTACAGTCGCCGCTGGTGGCGCGCCAGGTGCCGCTGCAGGTCCGTGGAGGCGAGCAGCGCTGCGAGGCGCGCCGCGTGCTCCGGCGCGCCCGCGCACGTCTCTGACAGCGCTTGCAGCGCGTTCTGCGCCGACTCCGCGTAGTCGCGGATCCAGAGCGCCATCTGTGAGAATTTTATAAATAGTTTATTCAACACTAGCGGTTTCTCACGGTTTCATCCGGATCGGATATCTCAGAATATAATTATCCTTACTATAGCCTATGTACTATCAAAAGGTAGCACATAGGCTCCCAGAGCCATTTTATTGTAAAGTTTCATCAAAATCCATTCAGTCGTTTTAGCACAAAGGAGTAACAAACATCCATACTTCCTCAAAATCTTTCGCATTTATAATAATACGACAAGAGGATGTCTCCAGATTAAGCTACAAACATTTCTGTGGACACAAGCTAATAAATTCGCAAGTTGGTTAATGATCATCATTTACCAGTATACACTTAGAAGTGATAAAGTAGAAAAGCAGCTAGGTTTATTATAGTACAAAATCAAACGTTTACCGAGTTATTGAACATGAATAATATGAACGAAAAAACAGTATTTTAACTGTTTTTTTTTTCTACATTTGTGTTGGAAAAGATATTTAAATGTATACGATATACGTTTTTTTTTCTTTAAAAGCATTGATAATTTCTATTAATAACCCAACCTGGAATATGCGCCACTCGTCGCCGCCCTCGACGAGCTTGTGCGCGCGGCGCGCGTTGAGGCGCACGACGTCGCGCGCGTTCTGCAGCCGCGCCTGCTGCCGCGACACGCGCTCCCGCACCGTCTCCAACTCGCTCTCTCTCTCCGCCCTGACAGGTTAAACCGTTGAATATAGCAAATTAACTTAAGCTATATTTCTGTTTTCAGCAGTATTGTTGTGAATGTCTTGGCAGCCTATAAGTAAGGCAACACTGTAAAATTGTGTTTTAATATTAAGTATGTCAATGTGTGGTGTATGCTGTGTTGGTTGTCCTTAACAAATTAAAAAAAAAAATATATAAGCAGTTCGGACTTTGTAAGTAGAATATTACTATGTTGTCCAATTATAACTAGATCGTAAGAAAAAATGTTGCACTTGTTTACATTATTAGTTCTAAGTTGTACCGAGAGATGGCGCTGTACTGAGATAACTCGCGGTGATGTTTGGATTTTGTTATCGCTTATAGGCATTCGGTGCCAATGTATGTTCGTTCGCTTTACAAATAAACCCTGTTGTTACTTAGCAAGCAGTTGGTTTTATTTAGTAGATTTGGGCCTGTATTTTTACATGGTCCTTATCGAGTCGGGTGTTAGAGACGCAAGTTGTGTTTCTCCCGGCGACCTTTTGTGTGCGGCAGCTGCATAGTAATCAGTGACGGATCGTCACTGAAGTGCAAACAACTCTTCGTGGTGTGAAGAGTGCTTTGGCGAAGGAACGCCGAGCGGTCACAAGCGCAAGAGGGCGCTGCAGGCGCAGACTAGCCCGGGAAGGTGCCGGAGGAGACAAGGTTGGCGGCGAGTAAAGTGGATCGTGACGTAACAAAGAAGTGATCTGTGTGAGTGAGGTGCATTACTGTGAGTACATTTATTTACTTATTGAAGTGTCAAGAAAAATTACAAGTTGAAGATTTTTATGGACTTAGAAATTTTTGAATAATTTCATCTTGGACTTAGAATCATTTCGAGTAACTTTATCAAGAAATCACAAGTCGAAGAATTTTTCGGACTTAGAA
Organism: Pyrausta aurata; assembly: GCA_963584085.1. NCBI lineage: Eukaryota > Metazoa > Arthropoda > Insecta > Lepidoptera > Crambidae > Pyrausta > Pyrausta aurata. The sequence goes on along the minus strand of OY757254.1, from coordinate 5,744,813 downwards.
AATTTGGAACAGTTTCATCTTGGACTTAGATTTATTTCGAGTAGCTTTACTTTAGTTTAGGACTTAGAATATTTAAGCAAAAAGTAGAGAGACGGGGAATCTATGCCCGATTTTGTATCGATGTGCATGTAAGTCAAACACTTGTAAAATTTTAGCCAATTTGTGATTTTGTAAGTACATATTTTTTTCATTTTGCAAGTACATTTGTGAACTAGCAGCAGTTGTCTCATCATGGACACATTGTATAAATTACAACTTGATAAACAAAACACCATTCAAAAGGCTAGAGTTAATTACAAAAAGTCACCTAAAGATAGAATTAAAATACCATATGTACAAACGAGATTAGAAAGTTTGGAAACCCAATGGACACAATTTAATTCAACTCATAATAATATAATCCAATTAGTAACAGAAGACAATGCTAATGATGAATACTTTACGGATAATATTTACGAAAATGTTGAAGAATTGTACGTTACTTATAAGTCAGAGTTAAAAGAGGCTCTTTACGAATTAGGACCTCCGAATCCGATTCAATCCGCAAGTAAAGATCATTGTTCATCTAACTTCAATCAGTCTAGAGAAAGTTCATTTGTAAAATTACCTCAAATATCCATACCTAGCTTTTCAGGTTTATACACTGAATGGACTACATTTGAAGACTTATTCTTGTCTCTAATTGATAGGAATGCATGCTTAGATGATGTGCAAAAAATGCACTATCTTAAGAGTCTTTTGACTGGTGAAGCGGAGCAGCTTGTAAGGCATATACCAATAACAGCATCTAACTATAAAGAGTGTTGGTCTCAGTTAAAAGGTAGATATAAGAACAAACGATTCCTATCTAATTGTTTGCTGAAGAGACTCATAAATCAGCCTAATGTAGTAGAGTCTTCAACCGCTATAAAGGGCTTGTTAGACACAACTGTTGAATGTTTAAATGGACTGAAAAATCTGGGTGTCGATGTTATTTCGTGGGACATAATAGTAATTTACATTATCAGTTCTAAGTTAGACTCAGAGTCACGGAAGCAGTGGGAATCACGAATAAGTTCAAATGATAGATTACCGAATTTGTCTGAATTTAGAGATTTTTTAGATGCCAGATTTCGTGCTCTTGAATTTTTAGATCCAAAGACCAACAGGTCTAAGCAAAATAGTAATAATCATTATAAGCCAAAGGTCATGCATGTAGTTAACAACAATGATGCCAATAGTTCTAAAGATGTACCTTCTTGTCCATTCTGTAAAGATAATCATAAGATTGCCAATTGTAAACAATTCGCAAAGGAGAGTTACGATTCACGTCACAGTTTTGTCCAAAGCAACGGGCTATGCTTTAACTGTTTGGGTGCTAATCACTCAATAAAATACTGCCGTCTTAATTCCACTTGTCGTATATGCAACAAAAAACATCATTCCTTATTACATCCCAAATCTAATTCAAACTTCACTGTAAACTCAAAGAAATCACATGCAGCAGTTGAAGTTACTGCAGCAGTGTCTACGGTTCAGGCGCAGCTGGCAGAAGGCAAACCAACCACTCCAAATGTAGTCGCGCACCATTCTAAGGAGTCAATGTCAGTTCCAAATCAAGTTTTGTTAGCTACGGCTCTTGTCGAAGCACAGACAAGAGGCGGCTATAATCAACTGTTGAGGGCTTTATTGGATCAAGGATCCCAGGCATCATTCATAACCGAATCAGCAGTACAGTTATTAGGACTGAAGAAAATACCTACTAAGTCAATCATATCAGGTGTAGGCGGTGATCAGAGCTCCTTGGCTTCCAAGTTTATCGTCACAGTGACGATTCAATCCCGCTTAGATCGTAATTTTAGTGTCCAAGTTAAAGCCTATGTGCTAAACACCATAACTTCCCTACTGCCAACGGAGAAGTTACGCCAGTGTGAATGGCCGGAGTTTCAAGCTGTCCCTTTGGCTGACCCAGAGTTCTACATTCCAAGCAAAGTGGATATGCTACTTGGAGCAGATATTTATGGCTAGTTTTGAGAGAAGGTTTAATAAGAGGCTCTTCAGGTGTACCTACCGCTCAAAACACTGTGTTGGGCTGGATTTTGTCGGGTCAAACTAGTTCAGAGAGCCAAAATATTCATTGTCATCATGTCATAAATTGTTCAAATAATCAGGCAGATGATAATGACTTACTCAGACAATTTTGGGAAATTGAATCGATTGTTGCAAGGAAGATTTTGTCAGAAGACGAGCAACGATGCGAGGAAATCTACAGAGCTACTACTACACGAGATGAAGACGGACGCTACATTGTCAACCTTCCTTTTCGCAGTGATGACCCACAGTCTCAGCATGGAAATTCGAGAGAGCTCGCAATCAAAAGGTTTTCTCTACTTGAGAACAAGTTTAAAAAACAACCTCAAATCAAGGAACGTTACTCTGGCGTTATTCACGAATACCTCGATTTAGGCCACATGGAGCCAATCGATAGCAGCACTGACTCTAGCAGAGAGACGGCAGTGCATCTGCCTCACCACACTGTTATACGTGAAGACAAGTCCACAACTAAAGTCCGAATAGTATTTGACGCATCCATGAAGGACCGGAATGGAGTGTCCCTCAACGACGACCTACTCGTGGGACCTACATTGCAGCCGCCTTTGCGTCATATCATTATTCGATGGAGGATGCACCCTATAATCGTTTGCGCTGAGATTGTTAAAATGTATCGGCAAGTCAAAGTTTCAGATAAACACAGCGATTTTCAGAGAATAGTTTGGCGTGATAGTCCAGAGTCAGAGTTAGAAGAATACCGGTTAGTGCGTGTTACATTCGGCACAGCATCAGCTCCATATCTGGCTATCAAAACACTGCAACAAATTGCAGAAGACGAAGGTCAAAACTGCCCAAACATAAGTGAGATAGTAAAGAGAGATTTCTATGTCGATGACTTAATGTCAGGCTGTCAATCCGTAGATCAGGGACTTATGATAAAAGAAAAAGTCACAGAATTACTCAATAAAAATGGATTTCAATTACAAAAGTGGATAAGTAGCAATCAGGAATTACATCAAATGATTTCAGAAGAACAAAGGGATAAACGATCACAAGAGATGAAAGACATCAAAACAGACGATGTTGTTAAAATATTGGGACTGTCTTGGGATCGTGAATCTGACACATTCACGTATTCAGAGAAATTGCCTCCTCAGCAAACACCAATCACTAAAAGAAGAGTGATTTCAGACATATCACGCTTGTATGATCCGCTGGGGTGGGTTTCACCATGTGCAATTACATCAAAAATATTCATTCAGAAGCTTTGGCTTTCTGGAATTGATTGGGACGAAGAGCTGCCATTTGAGTTGTTGAAAGAGTGGCAAGCTTACCGATGTGATTTAGAACACATAACTAAGTGCAAAATACCGAGATGGGTCGAAACTCAAAATGGCGATACTTTAGTGGAGCTGCATGGATTCTGTGATGCCTCCATATCCGCTTACGCTGCTGTTGTGTATGTTAGAGTCGTTACTGCACAAGGTGTTGTCAGAGTCAGCTTAGTTACATCCAGGACGAAGGTAGCCCCAGTCAAGCAGCAATCAGTCCCTCGGCTAGAGCTGATGGGAGCAGCTTTATTGGCTGAGCTAATCACTGAAGTTGCAGAGGTTATGGAAATAGCAAAACCTAATGTACATGTTTGGACAGACTCATCTGTAGTTCTCGCATGGCTTAGTGGTCACCCAAGTCGTTGGACAACCTTTGTAGGTAATAGGGTTTCCCAAATTCTCTCCCTGTTTGACAATACTCACTGGGCTCATGTAGTATCATCACAGAACCCAGCCGATATAGCTTCCAGAGAATCGATTCCACAAGATCTCTATATGAATTCACTGTGGATGTCGGGTCCTTCATGGCTTCAAGAGGAAACTATTACGTACACAAGGCCTAAGTCTATTAGCACAAACATGGAGGAAAGAACAATCAAAACACACATAGTTACTGATGCTCCCCATGAGGATAAGGTGTGGACAAAATTCTCTTCTTTACACAAGTTGGTACGTGTCATAGCATACTGTAAAAGATTCATAAGCGTGGCCAGAAATAAATTAAGTAAAACTGACAGAAAACCTTACCTCACCAATCAGGAACTATCGGAAGCTTTGAAGGTGTGCATCAGACAATGTCAACAGAAGGAATTCATCGAAGACATAAAGGAAATAAAAAGATCAGGAAATGTCGTAAAGAAAAGTAAGCTAAAATGTTTAAGTCCAGCTTTTGATGAAAATGACATACTGCGGGTAGGTGGTAGGATAACTAATGCTCAATTGGATAATAATTTGAAAAACCCCATAATTATTCCGCATAACAGTCATTTCACTGATTTACTTGTGGACGACGCTCACAAGAAAACACTCCATGGCGGTCCATCAGTGATGCTTAATTACTTACGCTCGAATTATTGGATCATTTCCGGAAAAAATAAAACAAAAGCTCATGTGCGTAAGTGCGTTACTTGTGTGAGACATGCCGCGTCAACCAAAACCCAACTCATGGGTCAATTGCCAGCATGTCGCGTAACACCGGCTAGAGCATTTTTTAAAAGCGGTGTTGATTTCGCTGGACCCATCAGCATCAGAATGTCCAAAGGTAGAGGTAACAAGTCCTACAAGGGATACGTGTGCCTATTTATTTGTATGGTTACACGAGCCATTCACTTGGAGGTTATAAGCGACCTAACTTCTGAGGGTTTCATTGCAGGATTCAAAAGGTTTGTAGCAAGGAGAGGACACTGTAGTGAAATATGGAGTGACAACGGAACCAATTTCGTTGGTGCAGCCAAAGAATTACACACGTTGGTAGCTCTTGAAAAATCCTCTGTAGCACTTGAAATTAAGAATTGGTTGAACGACAACAGTGTCACCTGGCACTTTATACCTCCCCAGGCACCTAATTTTGGAGGCCTTTGGGAGGCAGGAGTTAAGTCCACTAAATTTCATTTACGGCGAGTTATTGGCAATTCTACACTTACGTTTGAGGAGATGACCACTCTACTTAGCCAAATCGAGGCTTGTCTTAATTCACGTCCAATATCTCAAATACCTAATAACTGTGATGATCCTATGCCTTTGACTCCAGGTCACTTTTTAATTGGCGAGCCTCTTGTCACTGTGCCTGACCGTGAATATCTTGAAACAAACATAGGAAGTCTAAGACGCTGGCAAGTTACACAACGTATGATGCAAGATTTTTGGCGTCGTTGGTCAAATTAATATTTATTGTATATGTTGCAACGCTACAAGTGTACTAAGCGCACGCCAGAACCTGTAATAGGCGAAATCATTCTTGTAAAGGAGGATAATCTTCCCCCAGCGCGTTGGCTCATGGGTAAAGTCGTCGAAAAGCACCCCGGTTTGGACGGAATTACGCGAGTTGTATCTCTTAAATGTAATGGATCCGTAATCAAACGACCAATAAGTAAAATATGTATCCTTCCTATAATAGATAAGTAAGTTAAAAAAAAAATGTTTTCATAAAACTATTAATATGTAATTTATATGTAAGTACGCCTAACAATACGAAGTGAGTTGTCATGTTTTTTTTTATTTGATTAAGGACATAAACAGATGTCCTTGGTGGGCGGTATGTCCAATTATAACTAGATCGTAAGAAAAAATGTTGCACTTGTTTACATTATTAGTTCTAAGTTGTACCGAGAGATGGCGCTGTACTGAGATAACTCGCGGTGATGTTTGATTTTGTTATCGCTTATAGGCATTCGGTGCCAATGTATGTTCGTTCGCTTTACAAATAAACCCTGTTGTTACTTAGCAAGCAGTTGGTTTTATTTAGTAGATTTGGGCCTGTATTTTTACAATGTTAACCTAAATAACCAAACATCACGCAAATGTTTCGAAATGCATGCATTCATTGATGGCACATCTGCACGCCATTTATAATTATAAATAATATGCGGTAGACATTAATAATATTGCTTTCGCTGAAAGTATTTGTTAGGTACTACATCATGTTTTTTTTTTTGCTTGGCAAAGTGGCTGCGACAAACAGACGGACAGACAGACAGACAGACTTGACGAAACTATAAGGGTTCCGTTTTTTACTTTTCGTTTACGGCACCCTACAAACATCCCTAAAATCTTAAAGTCTAATTTAGAGTTTTTTTATTTGTTATTGTCAATAAGATAAGAACAAAAAAAACAAAAGAAGTAACAACGATAAATACGTTACAAACATTGTCCGCCAGTTGCATTTGCAATCTGAGGCCTACTTATTATTTCTGCCTCAAACATTATTTCTGTAAGATGTAGAAAATCCTAAGTTAAGGCCGTCTTATTCCGTCAAATTATCTCATAAGCCCCGCCCCCTTGTTAAAAGTGCGGGGCGCTTCCCCCACCAGCACCCCCGCACAAAACTTTTTCTGTCAACTTTGTCTTACAAATCTCGTGTATAATTAAGCCATCTAGTGTTTATTTAAGGAACAAAATTTTCTTGAATAAGATACTTCATGCGCTTTTGTAAGTAACATACCCACGCCATCTAGCAGAACCCCTAAGAACTTTTACAAAATGGTTTCTTTAGTACACCATACATGCTTTTTAGTCTAAACGTTTATCGAAAGAACAAGGAACGCAAAGAGTGGCGTTTCATTCTCACACGACTGGTCAGCACTTTATGCCAGCAACCTGTAACCATTATAAAAACAAGAAAGAATATCCGATAACATTTATTATATTCTTTATTGCACTTATAAGATGTACAGAAAATAGGTACAAGAAGTCACAATGTGAACAAAGGTGGGCTTATCCCTAAAAGATACCTCTTCCAGCCAACCCATAGGTGTAGGAAATGTAATGTAATAACATTTAGGTGGTTTATATTAAGATCCTTTTTGTCGACACAGTTATAGTCTCACTACTATCTTCCATCAGTCTTCCAATTGATGATGACTGAAGACCATTACAGATATGGCACTTCAAATTTAGGGTTCCGTACAAACCAGTAGGTATATAAGTCAAAGTTCACCCATCACGAGAATTTTGTCATGGTTTTTTTTACACACTGAAATTCATAACATTTCAAATCATCATCATCATTCTCTTGCCCTGTTCCCAGTTTATCTAGGGTCTGCGCAGTATGTTTCACGCTTCCGTTTAACATTACAAATATGGAAAGCTAAATTAAAGACAAAGGTTTCTTTATCGTTTCAGTAATCCTTTAATAATATCAAAGTTTTTTATTTACTAGTCGTCTCCCGCGACGTCGCCCGCGTATATTTTGGATGTCCCGTGAAATGGTTCAAGTAAATTAATCACCCACACCACGCTTAAAATACTCGCTTAATATCAGCCTGAACTATAAAAATGACTTGACTATCATGTGTTAGAAAGTAAGAAAATAGTAAGGCAAAAGTAGTTAGTAGTAATCTCTCATTTAGATGCAATACTTTTTTCGGCGAAGTTCACTATCAAATATACTGAGCATTGAACTTGGCTATCATTTTTCACATTGATGTTTTTGTTGGGATATCATAACTTTTTATAGAAATATTTATTTGCTTATTCATAAATCATTAATACATATTTTGTGCAAGCTTCCATCCACTTAATTATAACGGTTTCAGACCCTACAATTAAAAAACTTTCTTTTGTTTTCAGATTTTTTCCTTCGCTTACACATTATTACCTAGCTAGATGCCATATTTCAACTGTCTAGGTTTGTTAATTAGAGCACCGCACCCACACAATTACTTTGATAAACCATATATGGTTTTGCCATGTTTGACTTTTTGCAGTCTAGCTTATAGACCTTTTTTACTATAAAACTGTAATTTGGCATGGGTTTCTTTATATCCTTATCACACCGCCTAAAATATGTATTTTAAAATATTTTTGAGACACCTCCCTACAAGGAATGAATTATGATGAGCATGAGTTCCTACACCGAAAGGGCAACACCAGGGTTTATCTCATGAATCGTGATAGTAAGACAGTTGAAATTTTCAGGAAGGATGTATTCATGTTGCCGTTGAAAAAACAAAAACTTAAAAAACAGTTTTTTTTTCAGGTTGCTCTCATACAACTTATCTACTCTGATAATGATAATAATGAGGGGCTGCCCCATTATTAGGACTTCATATCTTTTGTATGGGACTCCCTGACAACAGATATGATGTTTATGCCATTTTCATAGATAATGGTACGGAACCCTTCGTGACCCCGAAGCGCCATTTGGCGCTAACTACAAGATTAATAGAATTATTATGTGTCACAAACACCAAAGTTGTTTTGGATATTCAGTAACAGCAATTTGAGGAACGGTTATAAAAATAAAATTAAGACAGTCTCCACACATTTTCGACAGAACAAAATTGAAAAAATTATTCAGATTTGACATTTCTGAATGCAAATATAATTGGATTATACTGAGTAATCTCCATGTTCGTCGCTCAAGTCCATGTCACCAAATAAGAGATAGATAGTCAATGCATTATTACTACACGATTCAGAAAATGTGTACGTACGTACGTAAATAACATGGAAACCTGAGTTCCATACACGAAGAGAGCTAGACCGACCTTAACTTAACCTCCAATGTTTGTATTTTGTCACAGGAGTCTAGATGTAAATAAATAAATAAAATTAATATAGACCTATCACCTAATAATTTTCTCCCTCCCTCAAATTCATATAATATTTTCTCGTCTCCAATATACTAGAGTCACCAGGGCACAGCTTTAGCATTTGAGATTACTGCTAAACCTACAGTTATGGTTTAGCTCTGATTTTTCCAAATAGAGAAAATGTTCAAAACTACAATAATTTGACATGAGTGTTTTATGCTTTTTGTTTATATTGTTACTATAGAAACGGATTCATCTCTACGATTGGTACAAAAATATAGTTCATTTATTCACAACAATTATATATGTCGCTACAGCCTTTCTCTTTTTATTTTGCTTAACACGTAGAGGTTGGGGGTTCCATCCTCATGGCATTGAGGAGATTTATCCGCATGGTGATGATGTCTTTGATACTAATTTTCTTTTTGAAATTTATTTTCATTGTTATGTAGTTTTTTTAATAGGATTTGCTACTTTAAAAAAAAAACCTAAAAATTTAATTAGTTTTTATTTTTAATTTTTTTTATTTTAAATGTTAAAATGTCCAAAAATTAAAATAAATACTTATTTCGTTTTCTAAAAAAATATTGTGACTATGTAGAAAAATATTCATGATACCCCCGATTTGAACTCGCGACCTTTGATTAGTATAAGACTGGTGCTGATCCAACTGAGCGTGACGCGGCGCGGCGAAATTAGCTATTATTAGTTCTTAGGTGTTTTACGTAATTAAGTACGCAAATAAAATTGCAAAAATTGACATAGGTCCAGCGTTCGCAGTGGCGTCAAGGGGAATGAGGAAATGGTATCTCGTGCTTGTCATTTGAATAAAAAGATAGCGCTATTTCTGCTTGCATGTATAGAACAGAGATGACACGACGATCAACTGTTGCGTCAAAGTCGTTGCGCGAATCACCATCGTCACAAGTGTGAGAATCACTAAATCAGTGTTTTATGAATGAAAATGTTAATAAAACTGGAAAAAAACGATTGGACGCCCTAAACATCTTTGGTGTCTAAAGTAATCTTAAAAAGACAATTGGAAGAATTTGCTGCTTGTAAGAAAGAATACAGACTAATGAAAAAAATGGACCTTTCTTTGCCTGAACATAACACCGATAAAAACTAAAAAAAAATCATTTGATTCATAGCTGAGATCTCACTTATGTGGTCAAAATGTATATTCTTATAATCCTCTGTTCCTCACATCTGTGTAGCTTGAGCAAATCAAGATCAAAAAAGTCGAAATAGGTCAAATAAAGTGTTTTTAGATATTTCGTTATTCTGATCTAAATAACAAACATTTTGAAATCATTTTAACATGTATATGTGTAGAATGGAATTACCTACTAAAATATGTGATTTTCATAAATATAAGTCCAATAATTTGAAAACTACATAGAAAATACGAAAAAAAAGGGGCCCACTTCTGAGGCAATTATTATCGAGCAAAGTAATTACAATCGTGTTTCCAACCACAATCCAGCTTTCTAGTAATCTTCTTCTATAACATATATAGATTCGAGATTTAAATAATTAGTGTTTCCATGTTTAAACTCAATCGAAACATCGTAAAAATGGAATATCTGGCCCTTAAATCATCACAGATGATGAACGGATTAAACATTAAAGGATGCAGGATCACCACAAACATTGTAAAACTTTTGAAAACAGGCATTGACAATAGTGACTGAGTTTTTTGCGCAGCTTCTTCTCAGCACTAGACCACAATAAATTGTCCCGAAGCTGTGGTAGGGCCTATGTTGGGATGTGTATGTATAAGTGCAAAAATAAACTATGTTTATGACTTTTACTTTTAAACTCAGTTAGTGCCATAAAATTACTATCCCTTGAAATAGAACGACAAGAGCGAGATGTCAGTAGGAGAAAAATGTGCGATAAAAAGAGATGCGACATGCGATTTAGCAGAACCGTTTTTGGCGGCAGTCAGTCAGTTTAGAGGCCCATGGAGGCTCACTGAAAATTTCTTTCATGTTCAATCAAGTGAATATGTGTATATTTTTTGGAAATAGTTATCCTGAAATATGGTGACTTGATCGGTGATTGATTGTTGTTCATTACAGCGAAATAACCCCAATAAATATTCATTTAACAGGTAGATTAGTCCAAATCGAAGCCTCCTAATTTACGATTTATATTTACCAATGCGATTCAAATTTAAAGTACCCAGTTTGATTATTCTATTCTATAAACGTTAATTTACGTAAAAAGTAAAGACAGAATAACACAGGTAATGCATATCTGCGAATATTTGTCTCAAGACATCATTTTTCGATTTACACTAGGGCTGCATGTCCGATATTTTGTGTCGACTGTTTATCATACAGTAAACTATATATGTTAAACTTAGGAAGGTTGGTATAAATCACCTGAACGAAAGGTTATCTCATTTTAAGTTACAAATGTTACTTACCTAAGTTAGTTACTGTCATCTAAAATCGGTTTCGTTTGACAGCTCTTAGTTGTTCTTCTCTTCCGATAGGAATATTAATTTTATGGTTAGTACTCACTGCCTCGCCGCCAGCTGCTTGTTCTTATCCGCCAGCATGGTGAGCCGGCTGCCGGAGTCGGCGATGGCCTGCGAGAGCTCGTCGATGCACGCGTTCTGCATCTTCAACTCGTCGCGCATCTCGTAGTATTGCTTCATCAGTTTGTTCAGCTCGTCTATTTCGGGCGCTGGGTGAGAGTAACACATTGCATTTAGTTATTTAATAGCATAAATAAACTGCTTCGGTGGCGCAGCGGTTATAGGTAGACCGCGAAATTGAGACCTCGCCTGCGGGGTACAGGGGCGCGGGGGGAGGCGAGAGCGGGGCTTGTGAGAGGTGCGGGCGGCAGGCACATTCTTTTCAAAATTCAGTACGCTCGCTACACAGGTAGTGATAGCATCTGTTGACAGTTGCGGACGCTTTGACAGAAGTACACAAGAGAATACTGTCTGACTGAAGTCTGAAGATGAGTCGCAGTATATTCGGACACAAAATCTATATTATTGTATTTTTGTCGTGTTTTTTTTAAATTCTATTTTACATCATTCTAGCATTAAGTCCACCGTTTGAACACTGTTAAATAACAGTGTTTAAATAAATGCTCTAAATATATACGAATATAATATCTACACTAATATTATAAAGAGGAAAACTTTGTTTGTTTGTTTGTTTGTTTGTTTGTTTGATTGTAATGAATAGGCTCATAAACTACTAGACCGATTTTAAAAATTCTTTCACCATTCGAAAGCTACATTATCCACGAGTAATATAGGCTATATTTAATTTTGAACAAAAGTAGGGTTCCTCGGATATTAGGGTTTTTCGGACACAAGGTGTAAAAAATCAACCAAAAAAGTTACTTATTTTGCGTACCCTGCCTAATGGCTGAACCGATTTAGCTGAAAATTGGCAGGGAGGTAGCTTAGAGCCAGGAGAAGGACATAGGATCCGTTTTATCCCGTTCAACGGGGCCGGGGCTGGGGCGGGACGGAGCCGGGGCGAAACAAAGTTCGCTGGGACCGCTAGTAATAAAATATAGATCTAAACTCAGTGGAATATAAACTAGATATGAATATGAACTCGATAATACACTCAAACAAAACAGTCGCAAAAGTTACCAGGGAATGTTATTTGAAGTTTTTAATTTTGCCAAAAAATCTATCTTATTTTAAAATTCCATTTTATTTATTGATCAAAATCCACGATTTTGGATAGTAATATTTAGAATTAATTCACTCTTATTGGTGTAATTGTATTGAATCGAATATTTTTTTCCAATATGTTATGTAATGTTTATAAAGTGTCGACACTGAGGACCACTATTGTGACCACTGACGTCACATATCTTAAGAACTGTCACGGCAAATTTCGTCTCTTGTATACACAAGAGTCGAAATTTGCCGTGACCGCCGCCCGCACCCCTTACATTCCCCGCTCTCGTCTTTCCGCCCGCACCCCTGTACCCCGCAGGCGAAGTCTCAATGAAGCGGTTTACCGATGGTCGCATTTTAAAGCGACGGCTGCGCCAGAGGTCCCGTGTTCGATTCCCGGGTCGCGCCAAAAAATATGCCTCGGAAAGCACGTAAAGCCGTTGGTCCTGCGCGCCTGATCTCTCTCCGGTCGTGTCAGACTGCTGTCCCATCGGGCTATGAGAGTGAAAGGAATTGAGAGTGCACCTGTGTTTGCGCACACACTTGTGCACTATAATATGTCCCGCGCAGTCGGTTGGTCCTTGTGACTGGCCACCGTAGTCGAAATCGGCTAGGGGGACTATTAGCATAAATAAGTTTCATCAAAATCGGTTCAGTAGTTTTTGATACATGGGCCATAATTTATTTGGAGTTTTTCATAGTGTTATTTCAGCCTGTTTATCGAGTTTTTTAAAGGCGGTTTAAAAGTTTAAGCATATATTTGACTGGGTTTTTTTTTTTAATTTATTTAGCATTTAAAAAAACTTAACTAATAAAACATTTAAAAGACATTGACAAAAACCACTGAGGTTTGTCTGCAATGCCGCATCAGTCTTACGTCTCTAACAATATTTAATACATTAATTAATACGTTACATTGTATAGCTAACACACGTTGACACCATTTATTCGATAGCCAATGTAGCTTTATCAATTAGCATTAAGTTACTCTCATAACAATTAATTACAGAAATATTGCAGGTGCATTCTGTTATGTTAAGTACAAGTATTTAAGTTTCGTTTTGATATTTTTTTTTGTTAATTTTTGTTTCTTTTATTTTTTTATTTTTTGTTATCTTGTTATTGTTGTTGTTGGTGTTGTTGTTTTGATATATTGTTCACTCCCTATCTATTCCGAACAAGCTTACGAAGTCAGTCAAAAATTTTGTCTACACGATTTTCTGAGCGTTCAATGCTTGGGCCTTAAATCGAAAAAAAAATTGTAATTATTTAAGGTCTGTTTAAAAATAGTTCTCAATCAATAAATACTCGAAAGCAAGAATTTTATATCCAGTGCCACCTGGTGTTCGACGGATTAAACCGTGTCGAGACTTCCAAGCCTGGTGGCAATGAACGGTCTCTGTATTACGGTGTCTGAGTACGGTGCACTATTGTGATCGATTGGTCCTTCGAGCCGGACATCTAAACGGTTAATGGCATCATAGATGCCGGACCCGTAAAGGAGTGACACGTACTGTCATCGGCGAGCGGCGAGATGTGATGCATGAAGTGCTGGTGCGCGGCGTGCACGACTCGCAGCGTCGCTTCCAACGCGGACACGTCGCGTTCCCGTCGTCCAATGTCTGCGTCTAGAGCTGCTCCTTTCGTACGCAGTTCGGCTCGTTCCGCTGCAAACTACAGAAACATTTGTCCACAACACAGTAGCATACCATTACCGTGCTAGGGACGTGTCAGGCAAAAATATATTATTTGTATTGAAAACTATGACACCTTGCCCACTAGACCATTCCGTTACCGGTCAACAGCGTCGCGTGCCGTGCACAGAGCGTGTCAGCACGGGGAACGTACGTTCTCGCTCGCGCTCCATATAACGGTACAGTGCGACATGGATCTTCTGGCCAACGGTGACAGGCGGAACTAACGCTGTCAAATTCAAAAATCCGGTTGCCAGATCGAGTGTAGGAAGTCTCCCCAAATTAACAAGAGATTTTCTGATTTTCCCTTTCATTTTATTTTCGCACGTGTTCTGTGTAAAGTATTAATTTGATTGTTTTTTAATTACCATAGAGCTAAACTCCTTAAATAAAATTCAAATTTTCAATGGTTTTTATTGATAATACAGTTTTTTTGCGTCTAAAATCGGTGGAACATACTTGATATGTCTCTTATGGTAGAAAATGCCTTCAACGACATTTCCATCCAAGAAATCTATTCTTTGACTTTGCCGTGGTTGGGTAAAAAAAATCGTTAAAAAAGGTAATAAATAAAAATACCCTAATAAATAATCAACTCCCTGAATCAAGGGAGATTTTCTTGCTCGGGCTACCCTTATTGATAAAGCGCCCCCCTGACAATGTCATCCGTTGGCCAGAAGATCCTTGTCGCACTGTAAGACAGAACGCTGTCAATCCGTTCAGTAGGCAAGGTAGAACGTATCACGTTGCTTTTCGTGCCTAACACGTTCCTAGCACGGTCATGGTGCACGTACGGTACGTTGCAGAAGGAAAAAAATGTAACTCGTATTTGTCAAAAATATAATTAATAGGAACCTTAGATACGAATAAGCAGTCAATTACAAATTGTAGTGAACTTACTTTGATCTTGAAGAACGTAACTGACAGTTGCTGCCCCGAATCATCTTTGCCCAGTGATCCGATGAATATTTCGTACCTGCGAAATTCATAAAGAGTTTCAAATGTTGATGTTAAAAGTCTCCTAAGAGCAGGCATTGATAAAAAAAAGTATTAAGTTACAACGCCAATTTGATATCACGTAAATCTTGATGTGCACAAGAAACAACTCTATTCCAGTTCCCTTCATCCTTCGACCCGCCGAACCTTTTATAATGACCAGGCCAGACTGACTCAAAATTTCACGTAAGATTCGTCAAGAATCTTGGCATGAAGAGAACATGAGGATCGTACTCGCTACGTCAATCAATAATTGCGTTCACATATGCAAATGCGGCTTTCGAATAGGTGGCTCGCGTATCTCGGCGCGCATCTCGTAACATGTCGTGTCTCCATGCCTGGCGCTGGTGACAGTGAACATACCGCTTCTTCAGCTGGTCTATCCGCTGCTCGCGCTCGCGTATCTCGGCGCGCAGCTTGCCGCAGTCCTCGAGCAGCGCGCGCTTCTGCACCAGGAACATGTCGCGGCGCGCGGCTATCTCCACCAGGCGCTCGTTCATGGCCTGGTAAATATTAAACGTTTATTTAATACCACTTTATTCACTATCAGAAATATTAAAATTAAAATAATAATAGTCCCCCTAGCCGATTTCGACTACGGTGCCCAGTCACAACGACTGACCGACAGCGCGGGACATATTATAGTGCAGAAGTGTGTGCGCAAACACAGGTGCACTCTCTATTCCTTTCACTCTCATAGCCCGATGGGACAGCAATCTGACACGACCGGAGAGAGATCAGGCGCAGAAACAACGGCTTTACGTGCTTTTCGAGGCACGGGGGGTGAAACACCGCCAACTTCCAAACTTCGGGCTAGCCTGAGAATTTCTGAACAGAAAATTCCAGGTACATATTTTTGGCCCGACCCGGGGATTGAACCCGGGACCTCTGGAGCAGCCGTCGCTTTAAAATGCGACCCTCTAACCGCTGCGCCACGGAGGCAGTTCGATTAAAATAATACACTGTGTGTTTATTATAAACTTAGGCATTCTACCATAAATTGTGCGCTGAATATCGCATGACATGAGTCTCATGCGCTATTTAGCGCACAGTAATGTGGTGAACCACGCCAAGCTGCAGCGTTGCTTGCCTATCGTGAACGCTGTGTCTTCGAAACCAGGGACCGCACGCGACGCATAAGCTACGCGCAGATACAGCAAAGCTTCTCAACGCGCAGCCACCGCTACACGTCATCTAGGACGTCGCACAATCAACATCACTTCTTCCTCTAGACTTACCGCATCAAGCTGCAAGCGCTGCTTATCAATCGTGAACGCCGTGTCCTCAAAGCCAGCCACGGCTCGCGCAGCGTGAGCGACCCGCAGACGCAGCAAAGCCTCTTCGACGCGCAGGCGCCGCCACACGTCACGGGACGCGCGAAGGTCCTTGTCGCCGCCTTCCACGTTGAGCATGGTGGACTTTAGACGACTTTGCTGGAATAAGAAAGGTTTTATGTAAGTAAAAAAAATAAGTTTTAAATACTGCGATGTCGTGCTTTTGATACTTTTTGTACTTATACGAAGATAAAACAAAGTCACCCACCACGACGGCGGTAAACACAAATTTATCGCCGACGGAACTGAAATTCGGTTCTTACACTGCTATCATATCCGCGGTGATACATTTAAATTGCGTACGTGATACACATCGGCAGTTTCTCAGCTTGCTCAGATGCTCCGTGGCACTTACTTTGCTTTATTTTTCAACCTAAATTATCCCACTGTTTATCCAGACAAGGGTCTGCCCTTCCTTCCATTGATCCCTGTCAACAGCCAATGCCATTTTAATCTCTTGAGAAACTGGCCAAATCATCACTTCACGGATTTCGTTTATTGCAATACGAGGAAAAAAACATATCAATGCTATTTTGGTGTTTTAAATTTTAACACAAAATGTACGGAAAGAATTTTAAACTTTCTGATTTTGCCAATTACACTGTTAATTATCTATCAAAATTTAAAACGGCAAAATAGCATTCTCTGAGCTGCTAAATTATACCAATTTGGTGTGTTCGGCGCTGCGAGCCTCAAGATCCCTGGCAAGACGTCGCATGTCGTCGTGAAGCTTAGTAGAGTGCCGCTCGAGTAGCGCCACCCGCGCCGCGTGTCTTGCGCATACGTCTTTTAGTCTGAAAGCATACGATAGCTGTTTTATATACATTTTCCAAAGTGTAACGTAGTACATACTTAGTTTATGTGTAGGTAGACCGCTTCATTGAGACGTCGCCTGCGGGGCACAGGGGAGCGGGGGGAAGCGAGAGAGGGTTTCTGAGGGGGCGGGCAGCGCAAAACCCGCCCGCCTCAAAGAAGCGGTTTACTTATAGTTTTTTTTTTTGTAAAATGCAGTGATAAAGTTGGGCGCACTCATCCGAATCTGATCCGTATCCACATTTATAGCGGGTATTATTACTTGTATGAACGCTGTCGCGCACATCGAATCATTGGTGATGTAATTTCTATGCCCATGATGTAGTATGATTAAGATATTAAATGCTGAATTTTGCCATCTTCTACAATACTTTGGCAGGACAGAAACAGCTGTCTCACCTGTTCTCTCTTTCTACAAGTTCTGCCGAGCATTCGCGTTCAGCCTGGGCGCCTTCCATGTGAGATGCGCGGGCGCCGATTGTCTCCACTTGATAGCACTATAAAATTACATTCAATGTTTTAAGTGCAAGTATGTATTTTTCATCTTATGTATTATTCAAGATAACAAATCACTTACGACGGAATATAACGTCTCCTTTTGGCTTTGCAGGTTCTTCTCAACATCACGCTGTTTCGTGTTCAGTTTACTCATTACTGCCTTTGCAGCTGTAACAATGAAATTATTAGTTAACGCTAATGTAAATTGTTTATTGTTTTAAACTTTCATGGCCACTAACATTAGAATAGTTTAGATACGGGATAGTAATTTGGTTTTATTGCTACCTTAGCAAAATCCCGTACTTATCTAACTATTCTAAATTGTAGTTACAAACGTTTTCAAACAAAGATGTAATATGACAAAATCTACAAATGGAATACAGTACAAAATTAGTGCGATGTAACTATAGATTACTGAAATAGAACAACAGTATAAAGTGCTTCGCAAACTTCGATGTAACTAAATATACCCTTCACCAAAAAATATATCGTTCTGCAGTTAATGAAATACTTTACAGCTAAATACGGTGCACAGCTCCAACAAACAATCTCAAGTGCTGTCGACACAAACGTGTGTACCCTTAAGTTGCATATGGAAGAGTTTCTCCTCATTTTTGAGGGCCAGCAGTTTCTGCTGCTCCACGAACGAGCAATGCATCGCGCGCTGTTGGTTCACCGTCAGTTGTGTGGCGTAACGCTCTTCGTCCTACAACACACTTTACTGTGATTCACCCATACTGGTGCTACCTGTATATAAGGTCACCTCGTTTTAAGTGATAATATTGAAAGGGCCGATTCATCACAATAAATTAATCATTTTTTGTAGAAAAAACTTTGGGTTGTTATCCGCTAGCTTTTGAGAAAATTGGAGACTAAGGTAATACTTTTTTTCAGGCTTTATTTTTTTTTATTAATTAAGGCCAAGATTAGAGAAAAAGAAAGTTTGGGCATCGAATTGAGAGAGGCGAAACCGATGACGTAGATTTCCTGACAATTTAAAAAGTTATCTACGTCATCGGTTTGGTTTGGTGCTGTTTTAGAAGATGATATAGTCTGTGTTTAGGAAATTATTAAAAAATAAAATCTCGATTTTCCAAAAAATAATGATAGTGCCCTGTTTCTATGATGTATACAAAGCCACTGTTAAACTATTATCACTTAAAAATGATTTGACCTTGTATGAAGGAAGAACCTTAAGGAAGGCCTAAGGCACTAAGGCTTCTACCTTACGTCCAAACTGATTGGTTGAATGGATAGCTGGTTGGACGCTACCAACATTACTTTTAAGCTTGCTTGCAGTTTTTGCAAATACAAACGCAACGGAGTCCACGGAGAGGCAGGCAACGTTTGAAAAATCCTGCTGTTATTTATAATGAATTTGCTGTTGACAGTGTGCTAAAAGTAGTAAGTAAGTCAGTGCATTCATTAATCTAGATATTCAATGGTTCAGTAAATACTTACGTTCAGCATGTCTTCCAGTTCTTTAGCCCGTTTTTCAGACGATTTGGATTTGTCCAAAGAGTCTGTCAATTTCTCTTTGAGCTCTCTGATCTGCAAATAAAATGTTTGAAATACAATGTATTAAAACTTCGTCACTTTTTTTTCAGACAGAAGCTTCTGCATGATATTAGTACACTTAATGAAAATGGTAAGGTTTTTCTTAATTTATGATATAACTAACGGTCCCAGCGAACTTCGTTTCGCTCCCAGCCCCGTTTTATGGGAATTTTCTTTGCTATAAACCTCACGGAGCCCGAGACCTTTCCAACAAATGCAAAACCGTGGAAATCGGATCGTGCGTTCTGGAGTTATACCGTCAGGAAGGAAAACCCGACTTATTTTTATATGGTAGACTCGCGGTCCCAGCGAACTTCGTTTCGCCCCCAGCCCCGTTCCGACCCGGCCCCGTTTTATGGAAATTTTCTTTGCTATAAACCTCACGGAGCCCGAGACCTTTCCAACGAATGCAAAACCGTGGAAATCGGTTAGTGCGTTCTGGAGTTATAGCATCAGGGAGGAAAACCCGACTTATTTTTATATAGTAGATAACCGAGGGAAATTACTTTTTTATAGATAGCACATAAAGATATGCTTACTTTGTCGTTGAGAGCTTTCAACGCCGTGTCCTTGCGGTGCTGGTTGTCCATGATTTGACGGTTCTCCATGTGAAGCTTTTCTAGTGTCGCGCGCATGTTGCTCAGCTCGCGTTGGAGGCAGTGCATCTAGGTAAAATCATGTATTGTTGGTTAGCTATACTAGTAAGTACAGCATAGTTTGTCATAAAGAATTTGAATAATAAAAGAGATTTATTTTTACATGTAGACACAGTTGGCTCTCACACTAGAGAGCGCGTGGACTAGCCTCAACCAAGTTAACCGTAATTTTATTTAGATTAAGTGGCAATGAAGAACTAAATGCTGTTGGGACTCCCAACGGCATGTAGAACATTTTCAATAATAGCGCAGCCTAGGACGCACACCTAAGTTATGGAAAGACGACCACTTGGTGATTTAGGATTATACTGGGTGAAGATCACTTCCTGCAACCGTTTTGCTGTGGAAAACTTTTGTGTTCAGTAGTGGACGTCCTATGCCCGACTATGATGATGCGGCAGATGATAATGTTAATTGTATTACACACCTCGCTATCCAATGTCATGTTCTGTTCGCATATCTGTTGATAAGCGAGGCGTATGGTGCTGAGGCGCTGCATCATGCCCATGTTCTCACGTTCCGTGTCGAGGTTGTTCCCTCGCTGTTGGTCGAAGAACGCTTGTTGCTCGCGACACTGTTCGACTAGGTTGTTCGCCTCTGTATCTAGTACTGCGTAGTCCTGGGGATAGATTGCAAGGTGTGTATGTTAAGAAAACAATATTATTAGAACTGTAATAAAGATTTGACAAGATACATCATAGAGTTATGGCACTCATTGTATAACATAATGACGATCTCCTCAAATAAAAATGTGTTAGGGCTCGAGCTGTACTCTCTAAATCATGCAGTAGCAAGTGTTGAGGGCTCAAATGAAACTAGATTATTCTAAGTAAATATTGTTTATCCACACATACTATTTGAAAATAGCTGATGGGACATCTTGCAAATACATTATTGTAAAAAACAGAAATACTTATTTGTCATAATAATACCTCTCGGATGTGCCGTATGTCAGTGTCACGCTGTCGCAAGTTCTCGATGGCGCCGGCCCACATCGACATCATGTGCTTCCTCTGCTCCATGCCTTCCATCACCTGGGGAAATTAATAGCAACCTTATACCATAAGTGTTGAGTTGATATTCGTTGTTAAGCTTAGTCAGAGGCCCTATAAGTGACTTGATAAAATCTGACAGCAAGGATCGTCGCTTGCCTTGCAAACATCCCTCCGCTAATCCGCAATGAGCTCGCATGTTGGAGTATGGCTCATATTACCTCATACTTGAGGTAAGGTCTTTGCCCAGCAGTGGGATGTTTACAGGATATCATTACTTTATATTTCTTTTACCATAAGTATTAAATACACTGTAGAAAACATTTATGTGTTTCTTCCCGGCATAACTGGCAGTAAGCAAGCCAGTAGCCCCGCGCTCTAGTATGTAACGCACATACCTGAACAGAGATCCGCTCGCAGGCGCGCTCCTCGGCGCTAAGGTTGGAGACCAGCTGAGCGAGCCTGTCGTGCATGCGGTCGTGCTCCAGCTTCAACTTCTGACGCTTCGTCTCCAAAGCCTGGAGATAAGAACAGTTTGATACTGCATTATTATTTGTTACTGATATATTGCAAAGTTTTATCGAAACACTAGTTCCATTCATTACTTTTAACATGAAGGAGTAAAAAAACTTTCTTTTATAAAAACTCTAAAGACTGGCGAAGTCTAATAAGAGGCTCCAAAACAATAGATTAGTTTTTTTCTCTCGGCTAAGCAGATATTTTACCATGATCGCACCGATGTCAGGTGTGGATGAGGTCTAGGATGGTGCATGTCTGCTAAGTAGCAGTCTGTTCACTCTTGCCTTAAAGAGGCTGAGGTTATAAGATTCAGTAGGCAGCGAATTATTTGTGTCTGAATTTTATAGCAATACAATGCAATAGAATTAAAATCACTTGCCTTAGCTTTAGACAGGTCCTGCTTAGTGAACTGCTCTATAGCAGATATGTCGCCTGCGCTCCGCTCGAGCGCCGCGCGCCACTCCTGTAGCGCTCCGCGCTCGCCGCAAACTTCGCCCTTTAGAGTGTCAGCCTTCTTTAGTAGACGAGCTATGTTAGCTGGAATGAGATAAAAATTGAGGATGATGAATAATATTGTAGTTTGCTACATGCATACAAGCACCAAGTATGTGGAAGTTTCATTTATATGAATTACTTTGTATGCGATCAATTCGCGAATTGATGTCTTTGCTCTGTTTGCCACAGTCCATGACGTCTCGATCTAGCCGGTCTGCTTCGTTGCATGATAGCTGCCGCAGTTTCACCTCTTGTTCCAACTGCTGTTTATGTGCAAACAGGAGACGCTAGAACAAAAAAAAACTACTAAAACACTTATTCATGCAAAATTGGATGGAGGCTGGGCTAACAGACAAATACAAAAAGAGCTAATGCTTATAAGTATTATTTACTCTACAAATATATTTTTATACACTCACAGTGTTCTCCTGGTATTCTGTATGAACATGATCTTTATATTTGTTGAGATCATCACGTTTTTGGTTTTGAAGTATGAGTGCTTCTTTCAAACGTTGGATCTCGTTTTGCCTGTAAACATAAAATAAATGGAATGGGTTCGTTGCGGAATACCAACGTAACGTGAAAAGAGAAAACAAACCAATAGTCTTATTACCTAGATATGAGTAAAGTTTCCAAATTCTGGTTATCCGGATTTGCTAAGGGAATCCTCGTTCCCTGATTCCATCCTAACTCTTCCAAAAGTTGCGCCATATACCGCGGCACGTGGCCCTGTTCACTCATTTTTGCACAAAAGATATCAAAATCTTTTATAACAGTACTGAAAGTGTTTTCAAAAGCGTTTGATCAATATTTTCATAAAATTCAACAACAACATCATAACCTAACAACACAAATAAAACAAATTCGCCGCCATATTTTTTAACAAATGACAAACAGCTGATTATTGATTAGTGGGTCAATACCGTAAGCTTTATGAAAAACCGAACTAACACTATTATTTCGAATCTATTAGATTAGATTAGATTCTAGAAATATTCATTTGGTGATTTCTAGTAAACTAATAAAAATCTTTTAAACAAAACATTTTATCCTGTCTGCACAGAAGTTCTTATGTGGTCTAATAATAAATGTACCCAAATATTCACACCACAAATAAACGTTTTAAGTTTGAGTTTAAACTATATAGTTTTAAACTGATTAATCGAGTTTTTTACCTGCGGGTTAAGAACGTCTTACGATACAATACACATTGGGTCAAAAACAACATAAAATAAGATCGACGACTTCGATAATACGCTGAAAGAAACCGTCGAATCCATTCTGAATGTGGCCCTCGGCACGGAGCAGTGGTGTCAGGCTTCGTTGCCAATCCGATATGGGGGCTTGGGCGTGCGACGTGCGAGAGACGTTGGGCTGCCGGCCTTCTTGTCATCGGCTCATGGGGTGTCGAGCCTCACCACTATCATTCTATCTTCAAACGGTGGTGAGACACGCATACCCTATGCAGCCGAGGCTCTGGAGGCTTTTGCGACCTTAAACACAGGTACGACCGTCCCGGACACACCTGAGATACAGCGTTCTTGGGACAATGTGGGTGCGAAGAGGGTCCTCAGTCAGCTATTGGCTAAGGCGACTGGCGTTAACGAGGCGAGACTCAGGGCGGTCTCCCAGCCAGAGTCTGGAGCTTGGTTGCATGCGTTGCCTTCTCCACACATGGGGACCTTGCTTGATGGGGACTCTTTGCGGGTGGCCGTTGCTCTCCGCCTGGGTTGCGATGTTTGTGAACCACATGTTTGCATCTGCGGCACTATGGTCGAGAGTAACGGTCACCACGCGCTGAGTTGTTGCCGGTGTACGGGAAGGTTCCCGAGACACCACGCACTCAACGACATTGTCCGGAGAGCGCTGCTTTTAGCCAATATCCCGTCGGTCCTTGAGCCTCCAGGCCTCAGTCGAACCGATGGTAAAAGGCCTGACGGAATGACCCTGGTGCCATGGGAGAAAGGCAAGTGCTTACTTTGGGACGCCACGTGCGTCAGCACCTTCGCCTCCTCGCACCTGGGTCGTACCAGAAAACTAGCGGGCTCGGCTGCCGAGTTTGCAGCAGCCAAAAAACGCGATAAGTATGCCGCACTAGCGATTAAATACTGCTTCGTACCGGTAGCAGTGGAAACCACCGGCTGTTGGGGCAAAGATGCTAGGAGGTTTATTACTGAACTGGGCCGCCGACTCCGGGAAAGTGGTCAAGACCCCCACTCTGGGTCGTTTCTGGCCCAAAGGTTGTCCATCGCAATTCAGCGCGGAAACGCGGCGAGTGTGATGGGCACCTTTGTACCAGGGCGTCTACTCCCGATGTCCGTAATCGAAGTTACGATATCGATCGTAGGTGCTTCGTAATAACGGACCAAATGCTACTCCCTAACATTTACGAACGTGGTCCGTTCCTACGATGTCATAGATAAATACACGGAAGACTTTAGGAACGAATCAATTTTGTTGCTAGGGATGTGATAGGGTTATGCACATTCACGATATTTTACGGTTTTTAGAATTTGTTATTTAACCATGTAATTTAAACTAAATAATTCCTATTTAAAACAAGAAATCGACATTAATGTTCAAAAGTATCACATTTCGTACAATAAAAGCTATAAAATTAGATATTTGCCTCTATTGATATGGTTTAAGTCTATGTCCATCATATGCTTGAATCCTATTTTCTATACCTTTGTTTTATGTGTTTAAAAAATTTGACTGTCAAAGATTTAAGTTTGACATTTGACGTTAAAACGTTTTCTGCGAAATTCAAATAATATTTTTATTTTGTAAAATAAACTGATGGCAAGATTACATAATCAGTGCTGATGGCTCCCCATACACCATCGGCCGCGGCCGCTCAGATTGCGGCCCTCCTTAATGTCATGGAGGGCCACCCTGAATTGGCCCGTGGGCCGTGGGCTGCTCAGGGGAGCCGATGGAAGGCAAAGCGGCTGTGGGAGACACTCACCGAGAGTTTTATAACGCTATGGGAGGGTCTATCAAATCCGTGGATCAGTGGCAAAGGGTAAGTTTATTACGTGAATAGATTTAATTTACTTGTAAAACATAAAGTAATGTAAAAAAATACTTTCTATTTACTAACGACGGTAATTATTTATTATTTATATTTTAAGGTTTGGGCTGACATAAAATACGCCACGAAAAGGCTTGCCGCTGCCGCCAGAAAGTCGGCCTCAGCCACTGGTGGTGGCCCCTCTAATGCGCCGGAGGTCTCAAGTAGACCTGCAGGTGCTGTCCATAATGGGAGATGGATTCGGCGAGCCGCAAACTAGTGCCAGAGTGCCGGCTTTCCCCTCGGTAACTTAATTTGATAGTGAGTTTAAGGTAAAGTACTCATACACTTTTCGTTATGTTAGTTAATGTTTTTTTGTAACTTACAGATTCCAGAAGTAACAGCAACCTCACCGAGTCCTTCAATACTGGGGGCAGTAGCTGTTGAGATGGTTATAATTTTAGATATTCAATACCTAGGTATACATTTAAATAAAGCAACATTTGCATGTTTCACTATTATGCATTGGAGGTTTTTAAATAAATAATGAAAACAAAGTGAAAAATAAAGTTTTATTTTAAATAAAGTATTTTCAAAACGTTCCTTTCTTTTCGAAACTTTCGGGGATCGAAGATGCAGGGACTATTTAAAGCATTTGCGACCTCGCGTATGCATCGGGCCACAGTTTGCTGTGCCATGGGCACGTCGCTGCTAAGGCCCACTGCACCTTGGTAACTACCTCGGGCTTAAAAATTTAAAGCAGTGAGGACCTGTAAGTAAACACATCATCAAAAATTAAAAGGAAGGATCGGGATACAATTCAATGATATACAACAACTACTACGTCACGTTACTTTGAGACCAGGGATTACTTACCTTTAACTTCGGGTCAATTCCACTTCGACGAACAGGATGTGGCATTAACGGAATGATATCCTCACATAGTCTCCCAAAAAGAGTCCGAGTGACCCTATAATTTAACAGAAATTCGGTGTCCGGCAAACTCATTACATTAAATTGCTGTCGCATGTACTGACGGCGACGGCTGCGCTCGTTTTCTTCTGCATTTTCTTCAAACAATACCCAAATTGAAGCCATCGTAAGTTGTAACGAGACCAATTTTGTTTACGGATAAAATGACATATCTCTCCGTCGAAACACGTGTCAAATCATGTCAAATTGATTATTACGAACGGAACAAACCGCATAAAGAGTAAGGCAAACTGTCACTTATTGTTCTCATTCGTTCTACGATAGTACTTACGATCGTAACTTGTTAGGGAGTACGAAATGCCCGTAAATACGGCCGTAACTACGAGCTACGGACATCGGGAGTAGACGCAGGGGCGACACGGGGCGGGTTGTTTGAATGACCTATCCCTTTTTCTAGTTTTATTTTATTTTATTACTTATTTTTTAATTATTGTAAATATGTTAAAATTTTCGTAAATAAATATATATCAGTATTCTTTTAATCGTAAGCAATAAAGAGTATTGATATCAAATTCGAAGCAAAAAAATGTACGAAGAAGAAGAAATGTATTTGTTGTTATATTATTTAACCTTTAGGCAATATACTAATATTTTTCGTATTAATTTACAGCCATAAAACAAACCATGGTTTCTGGTCGCGCGAAAAATATGATAATTTTTAAACGGTGCATTTCAAGTCCAAATAAAACATAGGTGAATATTATATGAAAACAGCGTTTTACGCTAATAAGTATGTTTAAAGATCTCAGCTACCTGCTGTCATAGATTCATTGTTCACTAAATTAAGGTAGAGGCCGCATTAGTCTAAACATGATAATCAAGAATTCATTCTAGGGTTTTGGTCTCTCTTGAGTTCCGGATTATATTAGTATTTTTTAAGTTCAGAAACCCGTAACCAAAACCGGTTAGTATAATGCCTAGTCACCTTATGTGCATATATGTGCGAGTGCGTACCTCACATTATGAGAATGCATGGGCATTGGGCGGTGAGCTGGTGACGCTCAAGTAACTCGTTAGTAATTTGAGTATGTAACTGGTACCTTTTGCATAGATCCACGTGAGGAAAGGGTTAGATAGAAGAATTGATGGCATCATGATCCAAGAAATCATGTGACTAATCATGTTTGGCACCTTAATGCTAAACATTCAACATACTACAAGTATTTGCCTAGCCTGGATATTATAGTACATCTTTATAATTTTATGAAATTTCTAACCAAAGGGTTTGATCACTATTTTGTCATTTTTACAGTGTGTTTGGTTCAGTTCATCTTGTAAAATATTTTGAAATCGCGCCAAATATATAATGTACGCAGCCTTCCAAAAATAACTCAATAGCTTTAGTTTCGCGCTAACGTGAGAGCATGAGGTTGACGCAGTTCGTAGTGAACATTTGGAAAATCTTTTTAGTTTCGTGAAAATGAGTGCCACTGCTGCTTCTTTGTCATGTCCAATTTGCACTCATTGTGGAGTTTTTGACTCTGTTGAGTCTCTAAGAGACAGATTGATTTATGTGTCAACAAACAACATCCTGTGCCCAGTGTGTCAAGAGGAAGTAGCAGGTCTTGATAA
Source organism: Pyrausta aurata (assembly GCA_963584085.1). Taxonomy (NCBI): domain Eukaryota; kingdom Metazoa; phylum Arthropoda; class Insecta; order Lepidoptera; family Crambidae; genus Pyrausta; species Pyrausta aurata. The sequence goes on along the minus strand of OY757254.1, from coordinate 5,717,406 downwards.
ACTCACAATACATTTATTCAGCCACGTCAAAATTGTAAGCTCATCGAGTTCAGAAAAGACATCAACAAAAGATGGAAAGTACAAAACAATAACGGAAAACACGGCGTCTGTTTTGCCGCAACCAAAATCAACCAAATCTAACATTTCTAAAAATAAAACATCATCTTCGGCAGCTGCTGCGCCGATTAAGTACGTGAAAATATATCCAAAACTGCCCATTATATCCTTGAATACTGTTCCTCTGATAGATATAGCTCAGAGTCAAGTGGAAGAATATAATGAACCTGGTTCAGTATCACTTTTGAAGGCGGAGGCGGCAATTATACCAACCAATACCACCTGTAAGGTTTGTGGGTTGCAGTTTGTGGATGCTGATATTTTAAGAATGCACAAGTGTCTAATTCATAACATAGATGATCCATCCAGTAATAATTTTACTCGATATGAGTGTCATTTATGCCCAAAAAATTTTAAAATGAGGGGATCTTTAATGGTTCATCTAAGAGTTGCTCACTTTGGTTTTTTATCAGGAAATTGTAGAACATTAGACAAAAGTAAAGATAAATTGCAAGAAAATTCTGAAGAAAAACTGGCAATTATACAGAGAAATGACAATAAGCAATGGCAATGTGATGTTTGTCGGAAATGTTTCACAACCAAGTATTTTTTGAAGAAACATAAACGTCTGCATACAGGTTAAAAATTGGTGTTACTTGTCGAGGTAATTTGTACTAACAAAAAAATAATCCTTCTTGCTTCGAGATATTTTAATAAACGCTTATGGTAGCAATAATAATGTATTAATGAAAGTTTAAGCTTTTTGGCTGTCTTAAATTTCTTTTATCCAAAAAATATTTAGTAAAAGTAACAATAATTCTAGTCATTAGCTCATGACTGTTATGTTATGTGTTTTCAGGAGAAACGCCATACGCGTGTACGCAATGCAATAAAACATTTACTTTTCAACAGTCCTACCATAAACATCTTTTATATCATAACGATGAGAAACCTCACACATGTAACTATTGTGGTCGGGCTTTCAAAGAACTATCCACCCTTCATAACCACCAACGTATTCATACAGGCGAGAAACCATTTTCTTGTGAAACTTGTGGTAAGTCCTACATTTAAAAAAATATAATACATGGCGAATGTGCCATTCAGTAATTAGAATATTATTCTACCAATTCTTTTAACGTTCCGATCCCCATTAATTCATCAATAATACCAAAATAATGACAGTAAGTAATGCTGTTTTCAGGAAAGTGTTTTCGTCAAAGAGTTTCCTATCTGGTTCATAGACGTATTCATACGGGTGTTATGCCATATAAATGTACAGCGTGTGAAAAAAGCTTCCGCTACAAAGTAAGTTGCACTATATATTTTGGTGTAATGTGTTATTTAGTGTTTTTTTTAATATAGATAGAGTGGTAAGTGGTAAGTCATAGGTTATTTACAAAATAATAAATAATTAGTACAATTATTTAGGTGGTCTTATCTCTATAAGCGATCTCTTTCTGGCAACTATTGGGTAAAGAAATTATGAGTTCAGAAGGTGTATTTTGTGCATAGAAAAATTAAGATAAATAATGAAAATATGATAAATATAATATGTATAAAACAATACAAAGGTAAGTGGGTAATTACGAAAACCTTATTTTTTCAGGTATCCCAAAGAACTCATAAATGTCAAGCTAAGCCACCAGGAACTGTTGTACGGCAAACTGGAAATTTAGTTGAAAAATTAAAAAAGAAACATGGGAATTCTGAGATCGTAATAAATGAAGAGCGAGGGCCATCAATCGTTAAAAGTGATTATCCAGAAATTTCCGAAGCAAACGCTGAATTAGTCCGTACAGGGGCTAAACTTTCACTCGAAGATATGGAATCAGAAAATTTTACTTTACTAGAAGAAAATTGTGAATTAAATTTAAACAAAGATTTCACTAGTGAACCGAAGCCAGAAGCTGTAGAAAATGTTAACTGTCATAAAATAATTGAAAGCAACCTCAATCAGCTGATAGATTCCATACCAACAATGGAAAAAAATGTGCCATCGCCGTCTGATATTCTGAAGAATTTATGTTTATCGCAAGAAGACAATCTGCCAGACATACTTTTGGAGCATCAGTCTGACGAAAAAAACTATGATCTTTTCGAAGTTCTAATGTAATAAACTTAGTTGTAAATGAAAATATGAGAAACCATTATTATATCTAACTAAATTGTAGATTTATTAAAGAAGAAAATAATTAAAATGTAAACTAATCTAATAGGTAAAATATTAAAAAAACTTGAAACTAAAACCTCAAAACGAGCACGAGACAGATTTTTATTTGAAGGTTTTTTTAGCAACCTTCAAATGACAACCTTGAAAATTTATCTCTACATGTATTTTCTAAAGTACACTGTGTTTTGTCTAAACTTGTCATGGGGATTGTTTAATAATGGTACAATTTATCCAAATTAGTGTTAAATGATTTTGGCAAATAATTTCAATATTTTTTGGTGCAATTAACACATAATATTAAATGAAGTAAGTATGTACTATAATAATGAATCGACCTATTATAGGTCGGCACCAGCCAGTAAAATAATTTGTACAATTCTCGTCCTTTGCAAATACAAAGCCACTGCACAGGACCATTCTATTTAAACTGAAGAAGAAGAGAAATTCAATCGTAACCGCAATTATTTGCGCGTGCGAAAACCCCAGACACTGATTGACTTTTCTTTTTGTTTTTGTTTTTTATACACATATTATTATTTCTATTTAATGTATGATAGATTAAATAATTTTTGTCGGGAAACACTGCACTGTCTGTTGATTCATAGGTACCTTTTTTGAAAACTCCTTGTGATAGTGTTTTTTTAAAATAATATTTGATATCAGCGCTCCTGTGAGCTAAATTGACAACTTTGTAATAGTTTTGCACAAATTTACCGGTTTTCGGAAGCACTTTTCTCGACTCTATGCTATGTGCATGGGCGTAGTGTGCGTGTGTACGTATGTGTGTATTTGTGTAAAAAAACACAAAGGAGTTTTGAGCAAAACCAGCTGTTTTTGTTCTCTTCGCAGTGCTTGAAAAATCAGTGATAATCAGTATGGATCAAAATTGAATAGTGTCATTTCATCTTGAAACGGTGACATTTTGTGAACTTAATGTGATTTCTTTGAAATTCAAGCAGTGTGCATAAAATAATCGATTTGAATTTCTGTGAAACGTCACATACGATAAATGGACTGCGTTTTAGCCATTTATTACGTCTTATTTGAAGTAGATGCTATGTGTGTAAATTAGGCCAGCAGGCGAAGTTCCATCCACCTCACTGCATATCATCTGGTCGATTTCTCGCAGTCTCAATGTAAGTATTGATCTTGCTTGTACTAATTATAGATATACCTACCTACCTAAATTGTATTTCGTATAAAGTTTTAATCAGTCAGGTATCAAACGAATGCCGAGAGTCGCATAACAATGGAATTTTTATTGTGTCTCGTTTACACATACTTGACGAGTTAATGCAGGATTGCTCTATCTGTTAGAAGGTCATGATGTAATAGGCAGTGGTTTTTCAGATACTTATCTCTTAATAATGGAAGGAATTTCCATTGTAAGGCCACGAATTAAGGCGGGAGGGGGGGTGAGGGGGGAGGAGGGAGGGGGGGACTACCCCCCTGCACCATCCCCCCCCCTCGATTATGCCTAGTTTGCGAGATATGAATTTTTTAAAAATATAAAAAAAATACCTAAAAATGCAATAAATTAACCCAAATATCCCTCTGGGGGTGGAGGGGGGGGGGCTCACCCTCCCCCCTCCCCCCCTCCGCTAGGGTACTATATGGGGGGGGGCACCCACTTACCCAGGGGGGGGCGCAGCCACCTCATGCATGGCTGGGGGAGGAGACCCCTCCCCCTCCTCCCCCAAACAAGACGCTAACAAAACCCTAGAAAATGGCGCTCGGCGGCCGCTGCCGCGGCACGCTCGCTACGCTCGCTCGCCTTCGCGCGCTGTGAGGTCGCAGTTCTAACCTAACCTAACCTTTTTTTTTATTAAGTGGGGGAATCCAAGCAATTTGGATTTCCTCGTCTCCGGCGCTGCGGGAAGTGCAGCCTCTTCGCCCTTACGTAACAAATCACAGCCACCCATGCCTGCCTGTTGCCTGCGCAACAGTGCCTGCGCTTTGTTACAGTGGGCGGAGGCTGCTCTCCCTCCGCGCCTCCGGCTTAGGAATTACACTCTTGTGTCGGGCAGACTAGTACCACGGCCAAAGGACCACGGCAAGTCGGTTTTAACGAAAATGGCTGACAACATAGCGTTTTGTTAACACTCGTGGTATTTTTTTTTGTAAAAATTAAAATTTTATTCATTTTTAACTATAATTTGTACTTCATTTCATTAATTATTTGGTAAAACGTATAATTGGACTGCAAACAATATTAAAAATACGTCGACAGTGCTTTTAAAAGCAAAACTTCTTAACTCGACCAAATACCTGCATAGAAATAACAAAACGCAATGACAGATCAATCGTCAAAGAAAAAAAACACTGCAATATTTTACCAAGATTTTAGTGATTTTCGTAATTTTATTCTGAAAAAACTAGACCGAAACGAGAGTTGAAACTTCGTGATTGTATGTAAAAAAAACCTCCCTTTCCAATGATAATAGCTGTGCATCAATTATCGTGGCCTTACAATGGAAATGTGAGCCGTTTTTTTAAGCAAACTCTCGTCTTCTTTTTGGAGACGGCAATATTCAATATTCAAACACAAGCAAGGATACTGTCCATCCTCTGTTGTGTCATACATCACCTAGCCACCTCTGAGGTTGTGGAGATTAAAATTAATTTGGATTTTCTTATCTGCCGTACAATAATCCGATCTAAAACTGGTATAGCCCATGTAGGTGTGCAGACCGCTAGGCTTAAATGAGACTGGGCGGGCGTGCACGTGCTCCAACATTTTTTATTTTTTTTTCTTCTTTAAGTGTATTTGCAATCAGTCCCAGGACTATGAGCAAATGCTTTGTGTGATGCTGTCAGCATCACACAAAGCTCCAACAAATGGACTAAGATCGTTACCCTGGCCGCCTACTGAAAGACGTCGTCCGAAAGGCAGACACAGCAAACAATGGCGAGAAATTCTGGTCCACTTTTGCGAAGACTGGCCACGGACTGGCAAGGCAACGCCGAGCATCACCACCTACGCCGGCCCCTCCTTCGTTCGTTGATTCCTCTTCAGATCCTGGGTCATCCTGCTTGAGCGTCACCGCCCGCCCATACATTTTCATATGAGTTTTGCACAAGAAGCGCCTAATCACCAACTGGTTGGTAACGTGTAGATAGGCCCAGTTGCATTATTGCCATTCGGTTACGGAACCCTAAAAATCTATGCAAACTTTCCTATGGTTACTGCTATGTATTTCACAGTCATGACTCATGTAAAAATATCAAGTTGGAAGTTTGATACAACACAAGCAAAAGTGTGGTAACTGGTAACCCACGAATTTAATGTTTTTTGGAAATATGTTAAAAGGGTTCATTGTGTTAAATCTAACATTATTGTACCATTAATTAGGTTCTAAATTGACATAGCTTGCTGCAGCCATCTGTGCAAAATTTTTATCTTTTCACAACTCTACCTAACAGAGCAATAGCTTAGGTTGTCGCCTTTTCATATGACTGCAGCCATTTTGTGGATACCTTTTGCTTGGTAAAAGGAGGCCAAACTACGTAAACTACACATTAATTATAAACAAACACTACACAAATAATATTATTAATAATAATAATATATAATAATATAACTCTTTATTGTACAACACAAAGTAAATTACAGTTTTAACCTCAAAGTAAATGTACAACTAAGGCGGCCTTATCGCTAAAAGCGATCTCTTCCAGACAACCTTTGGGTAAAAGAATAAACTATTCATAGGAAGGGGGAGTTACTTATTTATTATTTAGTTATTATTCTATCCCTTAAAAGAACAACACATAATTTAGGCGGTGAATATGTTTGATCTTCTTGAAATCACGATACGTTAAATACGTACCTACGTTGCGAACATCCGCATTCATAGAAGCCCGTGATAGAAGCGAATGTTTTTTAAGCGCGTTTTTTTTTCACAAGAAATTTCCCTATGATTTAGAAATCAAGCAGACATTTTATTTTGAAGAGAACTGCATACATGGATGGAGATCATCATCCATTCGGTCGCAGATTCAGTTGATGTTCAATCTGCTGTTTGCACTATGAATTATAGGTAAATTATACAATAGAGATCTGTTTATAAAAACCGGCCAAGTGAGAGTCGGACTCGCGCACCGAGGGTTCCGTACAAACCTGCAAGGTTTACAAAGTTCGTTCATTTCATTCATGAGGAAAAAAGTAATAAATTTATATTTTTAAAAAAATATATATTTTGTAATGTAACTAAAAATTAAAGGTTTTCGGAATTTTTCCTTTATGTGTGCTATAAAACGTTGCTTCATGCCAAATTTCAAGATTCTAGGTCGACTGGAAGTACCCTTTAGGTTTTGATTCCCTTGCGAGTACTTGCGAGTTTCAAAATATGCAGCTTAAATTGCTGTTTCTTTTGATTGCGTTGACATAGAAGTTTGATTTTGTTACAGCTTAAAGGTATTATAGACCTGAGTATTTGGTATGAATTTCAATTTAATACCTCTACGCGTTTATAAGGAAATGGGTAGTAAGTTTAAAATTATTAAAAAAAAATATATTATGTGATGTAACTAAAAATTTATGGTTTTCGTAATTTTTCCTTTATCTATGCTATAAGACGTTGCTACGTACCAAATTTCAAGATTCTGAGTTCACGGGAAGCACCCTGTAGGTTTTGATTCCCTTGCAAGTGTCGAAAATTTGCGGCATAAACGGCTGTATCTTTTGATTGCGTTGGCTTAGAAGTTTGATTTTTTCACAACTTCAAGGGACAGTAGACCTGAGTAATTGATATGAATTTCAGCTTCATACCTCCACGCGTTCCTGAGAAAAAGGGTCTTGACAGACGGACGGACGGACAGACGGACAACAAAGTGATCCTATAAGGGTTCCGTTTTTTCCTTTTGAGGTACGGAACCCTAAAAACAGATCTCGATTGTATAATTACCTATAATTCTGAAGAACTGAACTGAATTGTTTATACAATTCAGTTCAGTTTTGGCACTCTTTGTTCATAATACATAGTCTATCTTTTGAATTGCTGAAACAAAGCGGTAAGCACATACCATTTAAGGACGAGAGATCAAAAATTATGTTTCAAATCAACAATTTTAGGTCAGTTCGCGTCCGGAAGATCCGATTTTATTATGATAAACCACGTCGATGATTTGTGTAAATTGTAGTTTTGAATACATAGAACAAATTCAAAATACCTGTCCCTAAATAAGATAGGGTTAATTAAATCCTAAATAGTTTGTCAGATTCTGGACCTAAACAATTCGCTAAACTCAACCCATTTTATTAGGATCCTTGGGTCCCCATGTTCATGCATGCGTCTACTCCCGATGTTCGTAATCGAAGTTACGATATCGATCGTAGGTGCTCCGTGATAACGGACCAAATGCTACTCCCTAACATTTACGAACGTGGTCCGTTCCTACGATGTCATAGATAAATACACGGAAGACTTTAGGAACGAATCAATTTTGTTGCAAGGGATGTGATAGGGTTATGCACATTCATGATATTTTACGGTTTTTAGAATTTGTTATTTAACCATGTAATTTGAACTAAATAATTCCTATTTAAAACAAGAAATCGACATTAATGTTCAAAAGTATCATATTTCGTACAATAAAAGCTATAAAATTAGATATTTGCCTCTATTGATATGGTTTTAGTCTATGTCCATCATATGCTTGAATCCTATTTTCTATACCTTTGTTTTATGTGTTTAAAAAATTTGACTGTCAAAGATTTAAGTTTGACATTTGACGTTAAAACGTTTTCCGCGAAATTTAAATAATCTTTTTATTTTGTTAAATAAACTGATGGCAAGATTACATGATCAGTGCTGATGGCTCCCCATACACCATCGGCCACGGCCGCTCAGATTGCGGCCCTCCTTAATTTCATGGAGGGCCACCCTGAATTGGCCCGTGGGCTGCTCAGGGGAGCCGATGGAAGGCAAAGCGGCTGTGGGAGACACTCACCGAGAGTTTTTTAACGCTATGGGAGGGTCTCTCAAATCCGTGGATCAGTGGCAAAGGGTAAGTTTATTACGTGAATAGATTTAATTTACTTGTAAAACCTAAAGTAGTAATGTAAAAAAATACTTTCTATGTACTAACGACGGTAATTATTTATTATTTATATTTTAAGGTTTGGGCTGACATAAAATACGCCACGAAAAGGCTTGCCGCTGCCGCCAGAAAGTCGGCCTCAGCCACTGGTGGTGGCCCCTCTAACGCGCCGGATCTCTCTCAAGTAGCCCTGCAGGTGCTGTCCATAATGGGAGATGGATTCGGCGAGCCGCAAACTAGTGCCAGAGTGCCGGCTTTCCCCTCGGTAACTTAATTTGATAGCGAGTTTAAGGTAAAGTACTCATACACTTTTCGTTATGTTAGTTAATGGTTTTTTGTAACTTACAGATTCCAAAAGTAACAGCAACCTCACCGAGTCCTTCAATACTGGGGGCAGTAGCTGTTGAGATGGTTATAATTTTAGATATTCAATACCTAGGTATACATTGAAATAAAGCAACATTGGCATGTTTCACTATTATGCATTGGAGGTTTTTAAATAAAACAATGAAAACAAAGTGGAAAATAAAGTTTTATTTAAAATAAAGTATTTTCAAAACGTTCCTTTCTTTTCGAAACTTTCGGGGATCGAAGATGCAGTGACTATTTAAAGCATTTGCGACCTCGCGTATGCATCGGGACACAGTTCGCTGTGCCATGGGCACGTCGCTGCTAAGGCCCACTGCACCTTGGTAACTACCTCGGGCTTAAAAATTTAAAGCAGTGAGGACCTGTAAGTAAACATCATCAATAATTAAAAGGAAGGATCGGGATACAATTCAATGATATACAACAAGTTACTTTGAGACCAGGGATTACTTACCTTTAACTTCGGGTCAATTCCACTTCGACGAACAGGATGTGGCATTAACGGAATGATATCCTAACATAGGCTCTCAAAAAGAGTCCGAGTGACCCTATAATTTAACAGAAATTCGGTGTCCGGCAAACTCATTACATTAAATTGCTGTCGCATGTACTGACGGCGACGGCTGCGCTCGTTTTCTTCTGCATTTTCTTCAAACAATACCCAAATTGAAGTCATCGTAAGTTGTAACGAGACCAATTTTGTTTACGGATAAAATGACATATCTCTCCGTCGAAACACGTGTCAAATTGATTATTACGAACGGAACAAATCGCTTAGAGAGTAAGGCAAACTGTCTCTTATTGTTCTCATTCGTTCTACGATAGTACTTACGATCGTAACTTGTTAGGGAGTACGAAATGCCCGTGAATACGGCCGTAACTACGAGCTACGGACATCGGGAGTAGACGCCCTGTATCGATCCGTCGCGGCCCGCCCGCAAGCCCGGCACCTTTCATTACCTTCAGCTTCACTGCAACATCATTGTTGCCAGCCAGCCATGATAATGTATAGAGAACCTTAATTTTCTTTCTATCGAGTACTTAACTAAGAGGTTCTGTACCTAAAGTTTATTTAGGAAGGTATCCGCTTGGCCTTGATATCTACAGGGCCCCTATTTTTGAATCACTCGCTTGGATATGGCGTGTGATTTTCGTTCGAAAACACATTAAAAATCAACGGAAATCACTCAAAATCTAGACGTGAGTACTAACAAAATAGAGCAATGATTTTTCAAATCCTTTTTGTGTAGATTACAACTGGTTTTCATTCCAAAATTCGACTTTAAACATTGAATATCACTCGCCATCTTGACGCGAGTGATTCAAAAATAGGGGCCCAGGCCCTTTTTAATTTGCTGTTATTTACAAAAGTAGACCAAGAGATTAATCGGCCTCTTTTAATTCAATATTAATAAAAAAAACGTAATTTTGAAGCTCAGTCGAAACAAGTAGATATAACCGTTGCTGTTTTCCATACGTGAATTCCTGTAATTTTAATGTTACTTCTCCAAATGAACTAAATGTACCTATGTTAGGTCATTAGTCTATTACATTACTTATTATTATGGTAGGTATCTGATCTGATAAATTCTTTATAGTTTACTTTGTTGACTGTTAATGGCACGTGCAGCAGGCAATACATTACGTAACCCGATGCTAGCTACTACACAGAAATAGGCACACCGACGTTGAAACCATGTCCGCAATCTAACGTTTTAAACACCTCGCTGCTGCAGCTTAACTCCGTTACAGACAAATAATATTTTCCATCAAGTTTTCTACTACATTAATACCTTTATTGATTTTATTTTCATTTTATCTGGATAAAAGAAGACCGTTTACATCCGTTGTTGTATTTTCATTCTGTAATTCTACGCAACTGAGGCAGGCGAGTTATCGTCGCGTCAGTCTTGGCATGTTTACCTATCATTAGTCGGTTATCATCATAATGCAACACGGACGGATAGTATCTCTACGAATAGGTATTAAGCCCGCAGAATGAGATACAATATTGGCCTAGTTGCGCACATTGCGTAAACGGCCGTAGACTTGAACTCATTCTTTCATCGAATGACATACTTTGACTGTATGCTCATCCATCAATAATTTGTTGAACAACAAAAAATAGCAAACATTTGCAGAAGTGCATGCGTATAATTATTGAGAACATCAGTTTTTGTAATATAGCACAGTTGTTTGTGGTTCAGTTCAGGGTATGTTGTGCAACAGACATGGCGAGACCGTCACGAAACCTTTTGGCTCCACCACGTTAGTCGTCGTCAATGATTGCGATTGCGACACCATAGCTTTCACCGCTGGTTCGGTCGGAATCGACACCGTCTTTGGCTTTTAAATAACAATAAACCATTGATTTTTCTCAATTTTTACGTAATATTCTGTCAGATTCCGAGTATGCATGGACAATAAATTTGCTGTAACAACGATACGTTGAACCGACCACGTTCTTTGTTCTCCCGCTACGTTAGAGCCTATATTTGCAGCGTTACATGTTATTTCAGTTAATTGGGTCACCTAAATTATGTTACCACTACGATAACATGTCAGCGCGTTTAAAAAAATACGTAGCTTTCCTTGTGTGCTAAATTTCATAATGTGAGTCACGGATATTATTATGACAATAGCTTATATGACCTTTATTGATTGCGTTGCGCTGTATGTGCTCTTTGATGAACAATTACAACTCGTTCATCAAAGTATGTGCTGTATCCAGTTGTTTGTTTGGCTATGTGCTATGTCGCGTTGTAGCGCTGGGGAGTCGTCTATAGTTATAAAAATTCTATTGCATTGAAATGTGCTATTGACCATATTCACCATATAAATCTTAAAAAAGCTATTACGATTATTATGAAATGAAATAGTGACTTACTTATGAATGGTGGTATCCCACATATAACTTTATTTTCTTTATACATTTCCTTTTTGAGGCAACATTCCGAATTTAACAATTGATTTTCAACGAAGAAGTTATAATGGTCATTGGGAATCGTAACAAAAAAATGCAACAATGACACTCTTTGGTTCCGTCAGAAACTCTTTACATGAATAACATGCATCACCTTTGTCTCATCCATTACTCAAAGAACAGACATTTTGCTCTAAAGGTATTTATCGTTTCCTTTCTGATCAAAGTTTACCCAATCTTATCGCGGTAGTAATTTACCTCGCCTTTGATGATTAACATAATCTTCTTACGTATCTGTTGAAGTAGATAGAACCAACCATTAATAGGAGACACAAAAGAAAGGCAGGGATTGCAGCAATTTGGTGCACTTAACTTTGTTCCTTTTTAATTTAAGACTGACGATTTGTCTGTCTCAGCTCTCGAGACCTGTGTATGTTTGCAGGGGGTTTTGGTCGAAGGGTCGCCGAAGGGTTCGTTGAACCGCTAGGGCTCCGCTCGGCGGGGGCGCGAGCGCACTGGGACGGTCGATGACTCCTACTGGGGTGCACCCCGACACAATTTTTATCTAAAGATATTATTTGGTTGCACGCTGGCATGTGCAGTACAATACACATTCGCGTTTCTCTCAAGCGGAGTGGGTGCGATAAAATAGCGTTCGATTACTGCATTTTTACAATGTTTGACGGAACGGAATTGAGAACGTGATGTCGCGCTCGCTTGCTTACCATGAATCTATGTACGTATTGTTTACCAAAAAATTTATTGATCACGCGATTTATTGATTTATTGAAATTCCTTGGCCAGATTTGATGTGATTCGTAGTTACTCCCTTTTATAAAACGCAACTTTTATTCCTTTGTCCCGCAATCACTACCTGGAACCTGGAACATCCGAAAAACTGATGTTCTTTTGTTATTTCGGTACTTTGACGGAAATAAATACGCATTCGTACACCGAAATGTACAATCATTGTTGTTAGTAACGACTACGACACAAAAGACAGCATTCAAGTGGTTAGTGGTAATCATTTCCTTAACGAGGTTGGTAAGTTAAGGTGCGTTTTTGGATCGGCTGGCTTGGCCGGCTAATTGGCAACAGAGCGGAGTGTTTACAGCAGTGTTGCCGAGGCGAGCTGGTTTCGCACGTGGCCGCTGCAGCACAGCCGGGTTGTCGACCCGCGGCCTTGGGGCGCAGCCCCTCGCTCTGAACCGCTCACCAAACTGCAAAACGCACCTTATTACACCATTCTTATAGTCCAACATCAAGTAAAACAAATTCGGCTTTTGGAACAAAAACTTGCCAAAGTATAATCTTTACTGTATCGAACAGTGCTATCTCGATGGTAGAAGGTTAAGTGCTCGGTTTGAAACATGTTGGTCTCAAAATAAAGGTGAGTAAATAATAAATATTAAATACAGCACAAAGGCCATATTTTGCGTCCTACTTGTATTATTACAATAATAAGAAAAAAAATATGAATATCGAAATTTTACGAAAAAGAGTATTTTCCGTAGTAAAATTAATATTTCCCAACAGTCCGATAAACAGACCAAAATAATAAACAAGCATAAACAAGACCTTTAACAATCAGTGCGAGTAACACAAAATCACATCATGTTGTCAAGCAGTAAAAGAAATGAGCGTATTTAATTTTAATACTATTCAGACATCATGACACGAGGATAAGCGTTTGTATTCCGGAGTCAAGGAAGGTCACTTTGGAATAACAAATCGGCAGGCAGCCATGTCATTTGTTGTTTTTTAGGGTTCCGTAGCCGAATGGCAAAAAACGGAACCCTTATAGTTTCGTCAAGTCTGTCTGTCTGTCTGTCTGTCTGTCTGTCTGTCTGTCTGTCTGTCTGTCTGTCCGTCCGTATGTCACAGCCACTTTATTCTGAAACTATAAGCATCACATAGCTGAAACTTAGTAGGTAGGTGTATTTTGTTCACCGCTTTCCGATTCAGATACAAAAAGTAAGAAAAAATAATATTTAAGGGGGGGCCCCCATACATTAAACTAAAACCGAAAAATTTTTTTTTACTCAAATCTATGTGTGTGGGGTGTCTATGGATAGGTCTTTTAAAATGATGTTGAGGTTTCTAAAACCATTTTTTCTAAAAGTGTAAGGTTTGAGATATAGACGCTTCCAAAGTGGTAAAATGGGCGTCCCCCCCCATCTAACTTTTAAACTAAGAAAGTGAAAATTTTGAAAAAAATATATAGTGTAGATCTCAACAAAAACTTGCAACGAAAATTAGTTTGAAGGAGATCGAATCAGTAGTTTTTGAGATATTGCACATTTTTATCAACCGCAAATATAACTTTGTCTTTCATACAAACACCAATATATCAATGACAAACACTATGAAAAACAAAGTTATTTATGCTGTCGCAATATATTGTGATGTTTTCGTTAAGTGAAAGTAAGTGGATCCTGAATTCAGTTAAGGGTGGCACGGAACCCTCAGTGCGCGGGTCCGACACGCACTTAACCGGTTTTTTATTCAAACTTCGCTTCGGTCCACTCACGCGCAGTTAAACAACACAGAGTCACGTGACTGTAATGGGAAATTTTATTTGTTTGCCACCAGTAATCACGGCAAGCATGTTAGTGCAACACTGCAACAGTTGATTCTCCATTACCAATATGAACTTGTCTACCTGAAATTGGATACTTTGTCGGTAAATACGTGTTTTTTCTTTAAATCTACCTGATCACATCACAACACCTGGTGCAGGGCGTTGTGCGTGGAATCTCTATCCCATACGGCGGGGATTGTTTGAATTGAGCGGACAGGTTTGTTTTAAACAGGTTGGTGTCGCTCCTCGCTCGGCTAGAACTGCTGTACCGTTTTCTTCGACTTTATGAGTATCGCATATTATGACGAGACATTATCACGATAACATTACCAATAGAACCTAAACTACTGCGGACCTGTTATGTTTTTTCCCTTTCTTTTCTTGTTTAGGCTTTAGGCGAACAGCAAAAAAACTCTGTCCGTCCGTATGTCACAGCCACTTTATTCTAAAACTATTAGCATCACACGGCTGAAACTTGGAAGGTAGGTGTATCTTATTTACCGCTTTCCGATTCAGATTCAAAAAGTAAAAAAAAATACATTTAAGGGGCTTCCATACATGAAACTAAAACCTAAAAAAATGATTACTCAAACCGCGTGCGTGTGGGGTGTCTGTGGATAGGTCTTTTAAAATGACATTGAGGTTTCTAAATTATTTTTCTAAAAGTCTAACGTGTGAGATATAGACGCTACCAAAGTAGTAAAATGAGCGTTCCCCCATCTCACTTTAGAACTAAGAATGATAAATTTTAGAAAAAATAAATGATGTCGATCTCGACAAAAACTTTGAACGAAAATTGGTTTGAATAAGATCGAACCAGAAGTTTTTGAGATATTGCACATTTTCATCAACCGCAAATATAACTTTGTCTTTCATACAAACACTATAAAAAACAAAGTTATTTTTGCTGTCAAAAAATATTGTGATATTTTTGTTAGTGGAAGAGTGGGTGGCACGGAATCCTCAGTGCGCGGATCCGACTCGTACTTAGCTAATTAAATTTGTTCCTTAGAACCAACTGGATTTTTATTATATCCCCTTAGCTTCCACCAACCAACTTTTGTGTAACAAAAACGCCTCTCGCCTGAAAAAGCGTTGTCTTGCTCATCCTAGTTATAAATAAACAAATTCTGTTTTTAGAAAGATTCGACTTATTAGGAAAGTGCATCGCAAAGCAAATGGCTCCTTACTTTAATCCCTAATTCATAATTTTATTTTTTAGTAGTCTACTTCTTTAAACACCAAATACATGAATCTGTGGGTTGATACATGTTCGCACGTAGGTAGCTATCCTTCATACCTATGTGGTGGATGGGAGTTTACGTAGGAGACAAGCAAGTAGTAAGGCAAAGCGAGCCACACTGCGCTGCGGTAGAGGCCTGGCGGAGCGGTCGTTCACCAGAGTCCGCCGGGCCCTTTGCCCCGCCTACGAGTCATATACCGCCCTTGATATGCGTATGCGCATTAAAACTTCGACTGCTGCTAATAAATTAAATATTGAATTTAATGAAATATTGATACCTACGTAGCATCTAAAATAGGTAGGTACCTTTATTGAAAGTATTGATACCAAAACGGTGTCCTTATTTTTTTCAACAACACCACCATAACAACGGTACACTCCCACTGCGACTCTCTTTTTACAATTTACTATCCATAGGATTTTGTTAAAGGCCTGTTTTACCATCGACAAATAAGCACCGACCAACCAACGAATAAACCAAATATGGAACATCTTCTTCATGTTATGTATTGGACAGATAATAACGCTAACCATTACTTATTTATTATTAAGAAATTGTGAAGGAAGTCGTAAAACTCAGTATTCTTACTAATCTTTTAATTATTACAATAGTAAGGCCATTACAACCAATTACAACCAACAATGTTGGGTAATTAAATATCGATCCACTCAATCGTCCACAACCGTCACTCTCAAAAAAATTAAATCTAATACATACTTAACCATTGATATATTTCTATTTTATAGTAGGTAGGTACTAATTAATCTATTTTTTACGAAGTGTTTTTTTCATTCCCGTTCCCGTTTGTCAGTATTTCTGCTGTCTGTCATCCATCAACATCATCATAACTTTCGCAATTCGCAACGTTTGCATAAATCAATATAGACTATTAAAAAGGTACATGTTTTGTATTTTAGTGTAAAATTAACTTTATACACGGGGTAGAAACTGGTAAAAGACTAGGAAATTCCGATTACGCTTGTATGCATGCCTATGTACCCATCCGTTCTATGGGTATAAGTGAAGGTAGTAGTACCTATAAGTCCATGCCAAAAAAAGAAAATGAACATGGTGGTGGACTTGCTGGTTCTTCTACCTGCGCTGCGTGCGTCGTAGTCCCTACCTAACCCACCCATCCGTTCCGTTTGCATCTATCTGATTCTTGTTGTGTTGGTAGAATTGATATTTAATGTTGCCAGTTTTTCAGTCTAAAAATAGAAATGGTAGATTCCTATATATTACAGTAACTATTCAATAAGCAGTTTTCTTGTCATGATATGTTTATGTTATCATCGAGAGATGGCGCTAGCGTCACTTAAGGAACTAACTTTTAAAATTGTATCTAAGGGGCCATCCATAAAGTACGTCACACGAATTTCATGATTTTTTGAGCCCCCCTCCCGTCCTTGTCACAGGTGGTCACATTTCTGAGACCCCCCTCCTCCCTAGTGTGACGTCACATGTTTTGCAATTTCACATCGAAAAATTATTAAATTAAAACAGCAGTTCCGAATTTAGTTTTATTTCCATTTAAATTAAGTACTTTTTTTATGAAATCAACATCATATCAAATATTTGAAACAAAGAAGAAAAAACCGTATTGTCCTAAAGATAGAGTTGGAAATATTTTTTAGCTTATAATTAATATTTCAAATTACGTGATTACCACCTCTAGATATAATAGATTTTGAAATGTGATGTCACGAAACTTAGTACCCCTCCCACCCCTTGTCACACTATGTCACACTTTGTCGACCCCCCCCTCCCCCCTTTACGTGTGACGTAGTTTATGGATGACCCCTAAGTATTATTGCAGAGGGTAATTACTTTTCGCCAACGCTAATAAACAGTACAACAATATCAGGCTGATTTTCCATTCACGCTGATCGTCGGCGCCGATGGTCGGCGCGTAGCTCGTCAGCGCAGCGCTGATCAGTCAGCTCCGATCGTTTTAGTCTCGCGCTGATCACCGTGAAGTACAGACGCAAAAAAAGTTGCAAAACTTAACGAAATGCGGAAATAGTGCATCTATAGAAATGTATAATTGTAGCCTTTCACTTAATTAACCAATAAATTAAAACTTATACAAACCTAAGTGTACTTTTTCTTGTGACGAAGCATTTTCGAAAAGAGCTTCGACTATTTCGTCCCAAGCTTTATTACGCGCATCTTTGTTTCTATATAATGGGTCCATAGAGTCCCATAAACATTTTCTTAAACGCACTTCTTCAATTACTCGACCGGTGTCAATATCACGATTATCCATGGTTATTCTGATTGTACGTGCGTTCAGCGCGACACGAAAACGCTCACTGATAGAGTGGAGACGCGTCGGCGGCTGTCGGTCAGCGGCACCGACGCGCGGCGCGTACGCCCGCGTATTGCTCAGCGCTGACAGCCGTCAACGCTGAGCGATCTGCGCGACTCGAAAACGCTACATACAACTTCATACATATTGACCCATCAGCATCGACCGTCAGCGTGTGGTCAGCGTAACAGGAAAATCAGCCTCAATGTGAACATTAAGTATATAAAGTACATAATAATGCCAAAAAACAAGTATCATATTTATCCATGTCACTAGCTTTTGCCAGCGACTTCGTCCGCGTGGAATAGTGACTTTTTTCTCCCGTTTTTTACACATTTACCACCATATCTTTGCTCCTATTGGTCGTAGCGTGATGTTATATAGCATATAGCCTTCCTCGATAACTGGACTATCCAACACAAAAGGAATTATTCAAATCGAACCAGTAGTTTCGGAGATTAGCGCGTTCAAACAAACAAACAAACAAACAAACAAACAAACTCTTCAGCTTTATAATATTAGTATAGATTAACGCATTTAAAATAGAGTCTGACTAATGAAAGCTGACCACAGAAAAGAGCGGCAATTTCAAAAAAAGAATAGAACTCTTTATTTCATAGACAAAAATGCTTTAAATACCTAAAAGAAAATTGCACAATAATGTTAAAAATGATTTGCAATTCTCTTTTAGGTAGAAAGAAATACAGAGTAAACTTTTGTTTTTTTGAAATTGCCGCTCTTTTCTGTGGTTAGTCAGACTATTGACTTACGCACTTTTTTTTCTGTCTATGGTTTTCCGCAAACGTTCAAAAATGTTCGTAAAGTGACCCTAACGCCATCTAGTGAGAGCTGTAAAACGACGGGAGAATAACTAGTCATTGAGCAGTTTTACCCATATCCTGTATAGCATTGGTAGTATTTAAAAGTTGAATACTGGCAACATTATTCCCCAATGACAGCTTGCCAGCTGTGTGGAATGGACTGAAAAATAAATCGAAAAGCTTGTAGCTCCGTCCTTGATGTGTCATCCATTACATTCAATAATTTCTACGAATTTGCTCAGAGACCTCGGTTATCCTGTTGCAATTTGTCAAAACGTGTATTACTTTACTGTAAGTGAAATCGAACTAAAGTTAAAGGTGGCAGATTGTGCTAATTATTAAAAATGTTTATGTAACGTTGCATTGTTCAGAACATTGAGTATGCTTCATCTTTTGTTCCAGATAGTTTCGCAGTGAGTGTTCCGTGCACTTACCGTTCTCGTGATTAGTGAGTAGTTGACAGTGCAAGTGTGGATAGTGATGTGCTTGTGAGTGGTAGTGGTGCTGGGTGCAGTGGATGCAGAGGCAGCGTTGTAGCGCTCGCCCTGGCATGGTGCCGGGCAGGTAGCGCGCGCGGGCGGCCTGCGCAGGCCCCACACAAGCAGCTGCGTGTGTCCCCCAGCGTCGTCTATGGCCGAGCAACACATCACACCGTCGTCGCACTCTGCACTCACGAGAGAGTCCAGTGGGTAAGACAACTTTGTTGCAGCTAAAACCAACAATATTATGATCTGGCAACGCTTATCCCTTTCGGACCGGCCGCCAAACGCCAAACTATCTAATCAAACAATACCAGGCCCGACCTCTGCTAATGTAAAACGATTGAGCTATAATCGACTTTGTCAACCGCACAGTTGTATTGGAGAGGTTCGAAAGGGCTATAAAGTAAAGCTCTATAAATAATGCCCTGGGAATATTTAATTGATGAAGGCTGGTGCTTAATTTTCTTTGTTTCTCATAGTATTGTACAAGAATAACCTGTCCCAAATGACTAGAATGTGTTTTCCCGACAACCCGGCAGTCTGTTGCTTAGTATGTTAGTCTTATTGCAAAACCACTTTTAGGCTAAGTAATTGCTTTTACTAATAATATTATTGGGATACAATAACTGAGGTTTCCACCTTGATATTGTCATTTCAAGTATTGAATACTGCTAAAAATCTCACAAGGTTTGATTGTCAGTCTAGAATTTTAAATTTACTGATATTTAGGATAATAACCATTTGAGAAACATTTTCTAATCTATTGATGAAGGTAAAATTACTCTTACTAACTAAATCATGGTTTTCTAAAGTATGTAAAGCTAATGTTGAGTGGGCCCTGGCTGTAGAACAGCACACCACCAACCGATTGAAACATACTTATATTGGTAACGGTCCCATTTCCTAGAGGTGGGTCCCAAGTTTGTAAACTTGTATTAGATGGGTCAGAGCTTTATTTATTTATTTAGTATGGGTTTGCTCTTGACTCCAGACCAAGCCAAGTGCAACTAAGACGGAGTCGAAGATGGAACGAGCTCGCCCAGAAGAAGCCTGTTCACTCTAACTTTGAATAGATTCGGAATGTGTCACTAGGAAACATCGACGCGGGCAGAGAGTTCCACTCCACAGCTTAGACAACTTTGGAAACCACTGAACTAAATAATACATAACACTGTCCAAAGAACCCCAAACTGACACCATGTCTTATTTTTTACTCGAATAAGTGCCTTATAACTTAACTTTTGGGACTTGACTAGCACTATTATACTTGCTGCAATGTTTTGTATCTGGAATTTTTATATTTTCTATCACCATATTTGATTATTTTTTAAACCAATTTGTTAATAATGTATGAAATTCTGTTATATACCGTGCCAACTGGAAATGTAATGTAACTCCAAACAGCTTATGAGTTTGCTTAATTGGTTGGTACTTAGTCCTTTCAAGCAGCTAAATCATCATTACAGAATACATTTTAATTCATATGGACATTAGTCTTATTAATATGGACAAATAATAGCCATGTAGTTGAAATACCATCATTACTATAATGATATAATCTAAATTATACAAAAGTACCTCTAAAATGAGCATTGGTAGATAAATGGAAATCATAAATTAGGCAATGGTATTTATTTAACAGTGTAACTAAAGATATAAATACATGTATACAACATATTCACAATTACTGCTTAGGGAAACCAAAAATAGTGTCCCATGAGTGTGGTATAGTGTTATGGTTATTTATTTAGTTATTAATCAAAAATAATGTACCACCACACCCAGATGGACACTATTATGGTTATAAACACATTGTTTTATCAATCAATCAATCATTTACTTGTGTCAAATATGGTATTCAAGTTGTCAAATTACAGTAGGTAAATAAAATAATCACATATTAGGGCTACATAAATTAGCATGCAAATATCAGGACAATAAAATATGATAATTATATGTAGTTCAAATGTCAAAGTACTGAAATTGCCTTCTAAACCTAAATTCCTTTTTTATTAAAAAAGTCATCTAGACTATAAAAAATAATTTATTAAGACCCAGATACATACAGTTTTTAACATTATTCCCATCAGTGATAGTCCCCAGGACCTTGGAGGTTTAGGACCTCTAAATGCATAGTATGAAGTTTATAAGAAGGATTTCAGAGTTGATTCAAGGTATAAGCTGAGTCCAACATCATTTAACGTTTGTAATAACTTTCGTCAGATCAATGTTATTTTTAAAACTTGAATTACATTGCAACAGGTCTTCTCCTAGCAGGGTGGTGGGCGGTCGGTGGTTGCGTCAGGTGCGTCAAGTGAGCCACAACCGTAGAAACCGTCACAACGTAACTTCGCCATTGCCGCGATCCACCAGCCGACATTCGTCCAGCCGTAGCCGAGCTGACAACGAACCTCAGGCCCACGTCGAGCTACGCAGAAGCTCCCGCCTCATCAACTCACTGCCTAGATCCGACTATTCCATCACAGAGCGCTGGTCCTACGGAGCCGACGTATACGAGACGCGCTGCGATACCACCGACTACAAAAGTGGAGACACCGAAAAGTCTAACCTTTACCCAAAACGTGGAAGAACTTCCTCGCATGACAGGAAGAAACGTAAAAGCCATTCCATATCAACCAATAGCACTGACGAGTGCGTCGCATACTGCACACGCTCACGGACTGCTCTTAAATCTACTGAGAGTGCTTGTGAGCAAACACCGAACAATTTGAAGGTACAAACGTCATTACAGTTATCAGTGAACCAGGACGCCACAGCCACCTCGACTCAACAGTCGCAACACAATAATTCGGAAGGTGGTCTACTTCCACTCGAAGAAAGAGACTTTGCTTACTCACCATTTAGCTCATCTACAGTTACTGAACTATTAGATTCTGACTATTCCGTCTATAGCCCGACAGCCAATAGAAGAAAGGGTAAAAAGAGGAAAAGGTCGTCACATCGCTCGTTATCGAGTAGGAAGAGTAATTGCTTGATTAACATAGAGGATTGCAAAAAGAAATTTAAAATAGATCCTCACAATAAAGATTTGGAGGATCCCAGCAAAGACGCCCCTGTGGACACTCGAATAAAACAAGAGACTGACAAAGTAGAGCAGCCGTCTGCGTCACACACTTCGTGCGCGTACTTGCTGCGGAATAGATACAATCGTGACCTTGGGCCGTCTACCTCAACCGTTATTCGTGATCATTCAGGTAATTAAACTCCACACGTAACTGTAATGAACGATTTTACACTCAAAATATTATTACTGGTATTACGAATCGAATTCATAATTGCATTCGCTACCAAAAGGTCTTAAATACATCACAAGTTCTACAATAATGCTTATCGTGTGTTATCGCTTGTATGTATCATAAGTGCAGCCATTCATTGTAGATAATACAACGCACACAAATGTTTAGTCGTGTTTGTGTTTGCATTGCAGCGAGCCCGTCTACTAGCGACGTGGTCCACAATCAAGCAGTAGCCGAGCGCAAAAGTAACGCAGACAGTCACGGAAGGACTGCCACACCGCCGCCTTTCAAAGATATACAAGGTACGTTCTAACTGTAAACATTTTCAAAGAACAATAACATTTGTTAATTAAACAGTTAATTACATTGATATTATACGTATTTTTTTTCAGAACCAAGTTCGTCCAAAGCGCATAGTTCAGCCAGCAAGCTTTTAATCGTTCCCCGTGATCTTCCCTATTTACGCCAAACTAACGCACGGCGGGTAAGTTTTAATTTGTAGATTGGTTTTTAAAATAGTTGAAAACAACAAAATATGAATGCAGACTATCACGCAATTTAATTTCGCATGATTATATTATTGTTCATTGGGTTTATCTCAAGTTTGATAAATTATGCTTATAAGTACAGTGTTTATTCATGCAAACAAGGTAAATGTACTTTACTACTTGTGTCTCGTTCTCGTGCGGAGTGTGTATGGATATGTGGTGGTCTATTTATTAGTGTTTAGTGTATTGTATTGTATGTGCTTTGTGGTCGCAGAGTATCGCTGCTGCGACGGGCGCGACCCTGGGGGCTTGCTTGACGCGAGGAGCCAGCACTTCGCAGCGGCAGAGGCAGGATTCTGCTTCGAAAAGACAAGTAATTCGCCCTCTATCACATGACTCTGACTCTGACTTTTATGCTAATAACAATTCGGTTCGACGTTTAGTTCAAGATTATTATTCTGACCTTTTTTCGCTTGAATAATGCTTACGTAATGTAATTGGTCATGATTGTTTTTAAATTTTATATACTGTTTGTGTAAGTTGGAATTTTTGTCATTTTAAATTGACCTAAATGATATGATATGACGTCATTGATAAGCTGCTAAGTAAAGAAAATGTGTGAAATGTGATAAATTTCACTAACAAAATGATTAATTTAATCTAATCATGCTATCATTAACAATAAATAAATATGCAGAAATGTGTTTCAGTTTTCAAAAGAGAGTTACATCAAAATTATCAATCATGTTATTCCATTGTATTGCTAGCTGATAGTGCTGTAAGGTTGGGGAAACCAACCCGGTATTTGTGCAGCTTTTGCAAGTGTCACACCATACGTTTATTTCGGTTCTAGTTTACGTTTTTAAACGCCAACATAATCAACAGGTTGGTAAAAGTGTTTGGACGTATCTTCTCAGTCTCACTTTCATTTTATCTATCTCCTGTTTGAAGAAAATATTAGCTTCTAACATCCCATTGTCTGGCAAAGAGCCCGGAGCTCAGCCATCTACACCATGTCTGCTGAAGACGTGACTTACGAGTATAAAATGTTCTTAATGGTCGCCCATCATGACCTCACCGAAGGTTGCTAAACTTCGGTGCAAGTATCTGTAAAGTGTAAAGCGGTTCTATAACACAGTGTATGTGTTGGCACAGGTATCAGGCAGCGAGGGCGCAGGCCCCAGCGCGGCGGGCGGGCGGCGGGCGCGAGCTCGCGACATGCCGCAGCCGCAGCCGGCGTCCACGCGACGAGACAAACGAGGTGAGCATCTATCTAATCCTAAACTATCCCAGTACGTCTTGATTTGGTAAAAATATCTCTATTTCAGTAATTATAAGAATCTTTATAGTTTCGTCAAGTCTGTCTGTCTGTCCGTCCGTCCGTA
The DNA here is from genome assembly GCA_963584085.1 of Pyrausta aurata. Classification (NCBI taxonomy): domain Eukaryota; kingdom Metazoa; phylum Arthropoda; class Insecta; order Lepidoptera; family Crambidae; genus Pyrausta; species Pyrausta aurata. The sequence continues at coordinate 5,693,279 of OY757254.1, read as the reverse complement.
TGTCACAGCCACTTTATTCTGAAACTATTAGCATCACAAAACTATTGAATAACTCGTGTTTCTTTTTTCGCAGGCAAAAGCAGTC
>OY757254.1:5625950-5692994 GCA_963584085.1 Pyrausta aurata | reverse complement strand
AGATAAGCGCGCTCGAGCTGGACGGGTGCCCCATCGAGGAGCTGGGGCTGGACTTCATCCTGCCGGGCGACGGCTGCACGGAGCTGCGCCGCGGCGGCCGCGACCTGCCCGTCACCGCGCACAACCTGCACAACTACATCGACCTCGTCACGCACTGGCTGCTCTACGAAGGTGACCACCGCACGTTTAACTACTTTTACTGGCGTATAGAACTGACACCACCAACAAATTTCGTACACCACGAATTGAGACCACTTGTAAACAACTCGTACAAAAAGTTTAAGTCATATTCGAAATTTAAATTTCAAGCAGTATGTCTCTGTCATACACACATTTTTTGCTTGGCATAGCTTCTCTATAAAGGGTTCTATGTAATGGGTACTATCAGACGAGCGAATGCTCAATCTATCCCCACTTCATTAAATTCTTCTTCTCAAAGCATTCGTTTGTCGTTTATTTGCGTTCTATAGAATATTCTAAGAACGCTCGCTCGATATTTTGGTGTAAACTCTGAAATCGAACTTCCGTTTATAACAAAAAAACAAGAAAGAATGTTCTTGTTCTAGTTCTTTGTTCGTTTAGTCTAAGCAGTCCTTAAGCAGTACTAACAACTCACTGCAACCACAAAACAATTAAAGCCTAGAGTTCACGCGGATAAACTTGACTTGTTACCTCGATGAGACGGGTGTAACATAAGATAGACCGTTAACATTCACGTAGCTTTTTGATATTCGTGTCCATCCCTGTCGCTCACAAACCTCAGCCGGTGACTATAGGTGAACCGCTACATTGAAACTTCGCCTGCGGGGCTATGTGTTCGCGTTGCACGCACCTCGATCTCGTCTCCCCCCGCAGGCGAGGTCTCAATTCCACGGTCTACCTATTAGCATGTGTAGTGAACGTATCGAATAATGTTCGATCCATTACGCAGCTAGTTAATGTATTGAACTAAATAAATTTAATATATTAAACAGTGACTAATTCGAGGAGAGCTATAATGCTTTTATCATATCTCTTGTCAAACTGTGGCTCATAAGGTATTGTTTTTTTTTTGTATTTACATCTTATGCTGACGATTGTATCTTTTACAGGTGTGAGCAAGCAAATGGAAGCATTCAAAGAAGGATTCGAATCAGTATTCCCCCTGGCTAATCTCAAAATATTCTACCCTGAAGAATTGGAACAAGTATTCTGCGGAAGCCCATCTGGTAAGTTCTTAATCCTCTATAAATATTTAAAAAAATCCTCTATAAGTATAAATAATCCCTCCTAACAATTACGTCTATAGTTTATTTTTGTTTTTATAGTGTTTTGTCACCATACACACTTAATAATATAATATGTAATTATTTATATTAAATTACGTCTATGTAATGATTAGGATATCAGATCGAAACCAATAAAAATCTAACAGACATGCATTAAATCATTTAAAAAACTTAAAACTTTATTCAATAGATAGACCTACTCATATTAAATATAAACACACAAATATCTAGTTTATTTTTGTTTTTATAGTGTTTTGTCACCATACAAACTTAATAATCATCATCTTAACTGATTGTTAAAATATTTGTAAAAATATTTTCCTTCAGATATTGTGAGAGCAATCTCACACCATTGATGATGTCACGCAGCCTACGCGTTAAGAAGCGCTTGCAAAATTCAACAGGCCTGTTAATGTGACGGTGGCCGAGTGGTATAGGCATACGCCCGGATTGCGTAAGACACGGGGTTCAATTCCTCGTCTGTCACAGGTTCATAGTTGTCTTTTTACAAGTGCAATTTATACACAAATATCTGTATAGTTTTCCAACTGTCATGGCACTCATGGCTTAGTTAGGATAATTATTTATCTACAGGTTCTTCTTATTATCAGTGTGATTTAATTACCAAGGTAGCATGTTAAAACGTTTCTCGTCATGATCACATATAATAAAATATTGACGACGACCGACTTGCATAATAAAGTCTGTTTTTCTTTGCTAGTCGAATATTGTAAACAATCTTTGTATAACTTTTAAAATCTTATCAGTGAATAAAATTAATTAACTATTTCATTTAAAAAGATATCTGTGTTCAACGATGTATTACCTATGTTGGTTATAAGTTTTGTGTTAATATTATTTTAAAATGAATTATTTCAATTTTTTATGTAAGACTGTTTACAATATTGGACAAGCAAAGAAAAACGGGCTTTACGTAACAGATTGATTTGCCGATAATTCCACGTGATCATAATGAATCTGTTCCAGGCGGGCGCGACCAGCGCTGGGAGCCGCGCATGCTGGCCGAGTGCATCCGGCCGGACCACGGCTACACGGCGGAGTCGCGCGCCATCCGCATGCTCATCGACATCCTCGCCTCGTACACGCGCGACGAGCAGCGCCTCTTCCTGCAGTTCGTCACCGGCAGCCCGCGCCTGCCCACCGGAGGTATGTGTCGGCAGCCCTTTTTTATATATTTAGTATGGGTTTGCTCTTGACTCCAGACCAAGCCAAGTGCGACTAATACGGAGTCGAAGATGGAACGAGCTCGCCCAGAAGAAGCCTGTTCACTCTAACTTTGAATAGATTCGGATTGTAGGCACTAGGAAACATCGATGCGGGCAGCGAGTTCCACTGCTTTGCCGTGCGCATTATAAATGTAGCCCTGCTTGTAATGCTTACGATATAAAAAGTCTCCCCCACCTACTTGTATGTGTTTTCAAAGTGAATCGACTTTCTTATCTCCAATATTAATTTGAAACATTTTGCACAAAAAGTAATTGTATATTATAGCAGTCTTAATGCCAGAAGCATTATGTTTGTAACCAGCAAAGCATCACAATATGTTTTGCCTTGATAACGTGTTGATCGATTATAAACAGAAGTTGTTTTATACTGTGCTCTGCAAACTAACACTCGGTCAAATATACACTCACTTTTTATTTGAACAAGTCTTATTACACCACTAAGCTAGCTAGCTATCGCAAGGCTAAGGCTGGATCGAGAATAATCAGAAATAATAGTATTAAAGGAGTTCGAAAGCTAGAAATACATTCTCATTCTCATCCTTGCTATAAACATGGCCTGCATGTTATTGATAGTAATTTTTAACGCATTTTGTTTTGTTTCTCAGGCTTCAAGGCCCTGAACCCGCCGCTGACGGTGGTGCGCAAGTCGCTGGAGTCGTCGCTGGACCCGGACGAGTACCTGCCGTCCGTGATGACGTGCGTGAACTACCTCAAGCTGCCCGACTACAGCAGCGCCGACGTCATGCGCGCCAAGCTGCGCCTCGCCGCCTCCGAGGGCCAGCACTCCTTCCACCTCTCGTGAGCGCCGCCGACGGCCCCCTGTCTCCATGTGCAATCAGAGTGTTTATTCCCGTGTGACGGACACTTAAAGTGCTGTGCGTTCTATTACTTTTGTTTTTCTTTTGGATTATTTTTAGATTACAGAAATATGTTAATAATTATATTTTGTGTTAATTTAATGTGATAGCTTTTGTATATTACTTTATCGACGTAGAGGGGACGCCCGTTCTCTACGGATCGAATAGTATATGATATAACCGTGCGACGTCCCCGACGACGCGCCGCTACCACTGTTATAGATATAGGTTACATATATTATACGATTACGCGAGCTGTTTGATGGACCACGGAAATTCTTCTCGAGTCCTATGAACTTCAATAGCATTTATTACCAAACGGTGTATGTTTTGATTAACTTTAAGTATGATTAATGAGTAAAGAAAAAGTGCAAAATTTAATATGTAACAATTTCAATAAAACCATGTAAACAATATTGATCAACCTTTTGTTTTATTTGATAGCTTTATGAGACTTCTCAAAATGGAGTAACTGTTGCAGCTGTGACGATCAGCGCATCAAGCCAATATTCACAATCCACCTGTTGACAGATATCAATATTGCCTCAGTTATTATTATACCGCAGCAGGGGGGCACAGCTCCCATACACAGTTATACGAGATAACAGGAGCAGGACCTCAGGTCGACCTAATAAAAGTTAATACCTACATATCCTTTCGAAAATCTAATCAAATTAATAACGACTTATTTTAACATTACTGATTTGCTATTTGGAAAAACAAAACGACGGCTTTGCTAGTGCTTAAGTTTAGTGGCAGGCAGGCAGAACAATTAACAATATAACGCTTCATATCCATAAAAGAGTAAATAAGAAACCAAAAACTGCGCACGGGCGGGACTCGAACCAGCATCTTTCTAGCTAACTTCATATCCACTTCTTAAACAGTAGCCGACAGCTGATCCCACGGCCCACTGCCGCCTAGGCCTTCAAGAATCAGAATTCAGTATAAAAAAATAACGAAATTTTAGACCTTATCGGAATAAACCCCGAGGAACTCTCCCATCCCAGATCCATAACAATTTGACCTCGAAAATGGTCAGTGGGTCACTAATAAATCGGTGACCTCAATCGGACAATCGTGTACGAACTGGGTAATTTCCCTCTCAAAATTGTGCTCAACAACTCATAAAAATGACCAACCCGTACACGACTGTCCGATTGAGGTCAGATTTATTATTGACCAATTTTGAGGTCCTATTTTTATAGACCTGGGAGGGTTTCTGGGGGTGTATTCCGATAGGGGGGGGACGAAAATTTTGTTATTTTTAGGGTTCCGCAGCCGAATGACAAAAAACGGAACCCTTATAGTTTCGTCAAGTCTGTCTGTCTGTCCGTCCGTATGTCACAGCCACTTTATTCTGAAACTATTTGCATCACACCGCTGAAACTTGGTAGGTAGGTGTATCCTCTTTACCGCTTTCCGATTCAGGTACAAAAAAATTTAAAAAATGATATTATAGGGGGAGCTCCCATACATGAAACTAAATCCAAAAAAATTTTTTTTACTCAAACTTATATGTGTGTGGTGTCTATGGATAGGTCTTTCAAAATAATAATAATAATAATAAAAATGAGTTTATTTCAATAAAGTTAAATACAAACAAATTGCTGAGACTTCCCTTTAAGTAGTCAAATGACACTTGTGTTGGGAATGTCCCGCTCATCCCTTATGGATACAGTGAATAACAGTTTTTAAGGTACAGATACAATAACATCTAACTTATCAGAAAACAAGAAAGGAACCCTTATGTTTATAGTAGTATAATGGTGTGTGTGTGTGTGTGTGTGTGAGTGTGTGAGGTTATGTAATTCTAGTTAGTAGGTTTTCAACTTCAGTATAATTTTGGTTCTCTAACCACAACGTAAGGCTTTTTTTACACATGTATAAAGGCCTATACATATATATGTATATATCCTAATATATCCTAAGTTTTTTATTAATTTTATTGTATAAAAATGACGATTGGGAACGGTATTGTCTTTTAGCAAAAGCGGTTCGCACTGCAGGCGAGCGAGACACAATATCGTTTCTCCTTTTTCTATTGTTTGATTCGTTGTAAGGAACAGATTTATGGAATTTCAAGATCAAATTGAGTACGTAAAGCTTACGAATCGAGAGAAGCTTACTGATACTGTATAAGCTTTGAGTATATAGCCCCCTGGAGATGCCAATACGGACACGCGTCTAACAAATTTTTTCACCACTTTTAGGGGGGAGGTAAACACGTACAGCACACCACCATTAGATGAATAACTCAACAGACACAAATTTTGCTGTGGCGATAAACGCACACTACAAAAAAATTCAACACATGAAACATTACACGCACACAATCAGAGTTTTTACGTAACTACGCAGCATACATACGAACAAGATAGTGATGGGACACGCGAAGAATGAGTCAAATCAGTTTGCTGAATGAACTGAATGATTCTCGCCTAGAGCTCTCATTTCTCAACCGTTTCTAATGAAATGTTGTGAGAAGGTTTGATAAGTAGGTATATTGATATTTTTGACCGACTCAGTTTGCAAAATTGAAAAAAGAATGTGGTGAAGATATGCGAGACGAAAACGTAAAAACGATGAGTAATAAAAAGGTAAATTTCCGCCATATTGAAACAAAACGAGGTCAACAGCTCACAGAGCCACTAGTATGATAATAGGGTCACCAGCACCACCTATATAAAGCACATTATAAAGTTACATAAACATTTGAACGAACAAAGGAAAAGCAATAAAAATTGATAATTTAATTGGAATGATTTATTTAAATTCTATGGTAAAGATTTTAGGACCCAGTTAAGACTTTCCTTAATATGTATTTTATTCATAAAATTACTACTCCTGTGGAATAGAACAAAAAGAGCGAGATATCACTAGCAGCAAACTGTGTGATAAAAAGAGATGCGAGATGCGATGTAGCAGAACCGTTTTTGGCGGCTATCAGTCAGTTTTAGAGGCCCATGGAGGCTCGCTGAAAATTTCTTTCATGTGATTTTTTATAAATTCAAGTTGTGAATATGTGTATATTTTTTAGAAATAGTGATCCCTGATACATGTTGACTTGATCGGTGATTGATTGTTGTCCATTACAGCGAAATAACCCCAACAAATATTCATTTAACAGGTAGATTAGTCCAAATCGAAGCCTCTTAATATATGATATATATTTACCAATGAGCTTCAAATTTTAAGTACACAGTTTGATTATTCTATTCTATAAACGTTAATTTACGTAAAAAGTTAAGACAGAATAACACAGGTAATGCATATCTACGAATATTTGTCTCAAGAAATCATTTTTCGTTTTACACTGGCTGCATTAGGATTGCACTAGGGTTGTCCTGGAACAATAATAAATAATAATGAAAAAACCGATTTGAAAAAAACTAAAAAGCCAAACATAAATGTTTGTTTTTTAAGTCGGTTAAAAACCAATATGTACGTACATATCGGTAGAACCCAAAAGCCAATAATTTAATGTGATTAAAGGAAATATGCAGCAGCTGGCAGATCTATACTTAAACCACTCAAGGATTTCTAGAAAAAAGTCTCTTAGACTTACAATTACACATTGTGAAGATTGGGTAACTGCTTCAGCTGTTGCTGCAGCTGAAGCACTGGCAGTATTCAATATTGTTGGTTAAATTTTTGTATGTTGGTTCAAGTTGGTTCAGTTACTTGTGATGTAGTATTAAAAATAATAAAGCAACTAATATACTACACAAAAATTGGCGAAAAGAATACAAAGTTGAGGGACAAAACACGAAAAAGGGGAGCAATAGACAAAAATCGGGAGTTTTTATAAAATAAATTAAAAGTCCGATAACTTAACGGTAAAGTTTTGAATATAGGGTTCGATAGTCAAATCAGTCAGGCATGACGTAAACTGCCACGTCTTACAGGATTTAGGTCGACTTAACCTGTAAACCTGTAGCCCTGTATATAGTATATAACATATACAGTCATAATCCCGGACCAAATGTATTCCTTTTACCTCGAAATATTTTTATAGCCAACAATTCTTTTCATTTTCAGACTAAATTTCAACATCGTATGACCAGAGGATAAGAAAGTATTTTTTTCTTATTTACCGTACAAGATTTAAATATAACATACATTATACTTACTACTTAATTCAAAATCTAATTAAAAAAACTGATTATAAAACTAACTCCAGTAAGGCCAGCGAGTGAATGATTATGTTGAGTCACATCACTAAGACCGATTCACCTCCGTACCACTGTATTCATGTTTACATTTTTCTGTCGTTTACGTATCGCAACGGTTTTTTCTTTAAATGGAAATTGTACTTAAATACACATTTAATAGTTACTAAAAATACTTAACTATGGTAAGAAACGCGATCTTGTTGCGAATTTGAGCTGTCAGATCGCCTTTTACATGAGAATACTTGTGCAGTACCATTTTTCAAGAGAAGCGTCACGCGATACGGAACGATGCAAAATGGCAGTGTAGCGAGTTCAAGTAGTTTTATATAACGCGTTTGAACAGTTGACCAACGTACTTTGCCGGAGGGGGTCGCCCGTGTATGGCATCTCCAGGGGCTATATACTCAAAGTGTATAAGCTATGGGTAGGGAACCTGTGATGTTTGTAGTACATAACTTTCAGTAATGATCTTTGGGCCCTTTCCACATCTAGAAAGTTAGTCTTGCTTGCACCCCCCCAGATTGGTATACAGTAAGTGATAATAGACTGTGCTAAGGCTATATAGACTTTGTTAAGGAGAGAGATAGTCATTACTGGTCTCAATGATTTGAAGACCCAGATTAGTTTTCTTATACGACCAATAACAGACTCAAGCTGTGGGTACCAACTAAGCCTCTGATCAATAATGATACCGAGGTATTTCGTTTGGCTAACCTTACTCAACACAGGACAATCGCATTGTGTGATTTGTGGATTTGTGCAGCTATGGATTCTAATACACAAGTCAGTACTTGGCTGTGATGATGTATAAGGAGCAAAGCAAATGTAGTTGGTCTTTTGAATGTTTAAAGTGAGAAGGTTATCCCTCAGCCAGTTTGACACACGCATCAATCCACGCGAAGCTTTCTCATAAACAGAACTCCAAGTCTTGTCGGTAAAAATTATAGCAGTGTCGTCCGCGTAGGAGAGTATCCTACCCCCGACTTGCTGTAAGTTACATAAATCGTTGATATATATTAAAAAGAGAGTCGGGCCAAGGACACTTCCCTGCGGGACGCCATAATTAACTGATTTCTCATCACTGATTAAACTGTCTATTCTTACAGATTGAGTTCTGTCATTGAGGTAGCTCACGAATAACGAGAGTGCATTTCCTCTAATACCTATTCTCTCTAGCCTGTTTACAAGAGCCGGAACAGAGACCGTATCGAAGGCCTTTTTTAGGTCCAAGAATATAGTTATACATTTATTTCCTTTGTCAACTTCTTCAGTTATAGTGGAGGTCAGATCTAGTATTGCGTCTTGGGTGGATAATCCTTTACGGAAGCCAAATTGGAATTTGGATATTAAATTAAATTTGTTGAGATAATTAGTTAGCCTAACGTTAATAAGTTTTTCGATAATTTTGGAAATTGTAGTTAAAACGGAGATCGGCCTATAATTATTTACATCGGTCTTGTCTCCGCTCTTGTAAACAGGTGTAACTAGAGATCGTTTAAGAGCTCTGGGAAAAATACCGCAGTTAAAGCAATGGTTTGCCAAATCACAAGTACGGGACTAGGAAGTCCCTCGCGCGCTTTAGAAAAGCGGTATTTATACCATCCCAACCAGGTGCGCTGCCAGAGTCAAGGTTCATGAGTATGTCGTTAACTTCTTCGGGAAATGTATCCAGCAGCACAAACGAAGAAGTGTGAGAGTAGGCGTTAGACAAACCATTTGAGGAAGGTACATCAGGTAAAGTCTGTTTTATAAGGTCAGCCAGGTTGGCCCCTATGCTGACAAAAAAGTTATTAATTACGTTAACTGAATCTTGTGGTTGCAGTCTTAGGTTGAGTAGATCAAAATTGTTTGTTTTAGGTGGTTTATATTGAGCAATATCGTTTATCGTAGACCATAGTCGTTTAGGATTGCTCACTGACTTTCTTAATTTTTCACAATTATATTTACGTTTAAGCTTAGTTATAAGATTAGTGCAAAAATTACGATAACGTTTGTAAGTTATATTTAAAATTAAATTATAGGGATCTTTATTTACCTTTAGTTGCATGCTATTTCTAAGTTTAATACATTTTAGGACCCCAGGAGTTAACCAAGGCTTCAAAATCCTTTTGTTACCTGACACAGTTAAAGTCTTAGAGTTGGATTGGATAGCTGATCTTATAATTCCTATAAATGCATAAGCAAAAGTGTCAGGATCACTATCAGTATTAAGTAAAGTCACGTCAGAGTCTACAAGGGATTTATACGCGTTATCTAAATCTATTACAGTTTTACGTTTGCAGGGCATGATCTTTTTATTAACACTAGAGAACTTAACTAGAACAAGGCTGTGGTCCGTGACTGAGGTGTTTAAAACTGCCACTGAAGCACATCTAGTATTAGTGTTTAATATTATCATGACATGATCAAGACAGGAGTCACCTCTAGTGTAAAAGGTGTGCCCTGGCAAAAGGCCATGTAAGGATAAATCATTTAGATACCTTAGTCGATTGTTACGTTCGTGTGATTTTTCCTGTTCAGATATCAGTAAATCTATGTTAATGTCTCCTATAACTGAGATATTATTAAAGTGAGATAAGGTTTCAAGATGAGTTATAAGGGAGTCAATAAAACTGTCAGCATACAAGTGGGAGGGAGATCGGTAGATGGCAAGAAAAACGTAATTCGCGATAACAATCTGAAGTCCGGTTGCATTGGTTAGACTCTTATATCCGCTTGAAGATGATCTTTCAGATATACGACAACACCATCATTTTGGTTCAATACTTTAGCGGTTTGATACGAGGTGTAGTTATTTAGCACAGGTATGTGTTTGTTTAAATGAAATTGAGGTTCCTAAAACCATTTTTTCTAAAAGTCTAACGTTTGAGATAAAGACGCTTCCAAAGTGGTAAAATGGGCGTCCCCCCCCCCCCATCTAACTTTTGAACTAAGGAAGTGAAAATTTTGAAAAAAATATGTAATGTAGATCTCAACATAAACTTTCAACGAAAATTAGTTTGAGCGGAATCGAACTAGCAGTTTTTGAGATATAGTACATTTTTATCAACCACAAATATAACTTTGTCTTTCATACAAACACTATGAAAAACAAAGTTATATTTGCGGTCAACAAAATATTGTGGTGTTTTGGCTAAGTGGAAGTAAGAATCCCTAATTCAGTTAAAGTTGTCACGGAACCCTCAGTGCGCGAGTCCGACTCGCACTTGGCCGGTTTTTTTGATACGACGCACCGTTTCCGAGATAATTGACATTTAAGATCTAGGATTGGGGGATAAGAATATCATCATGATTCTTGTACTTAAAGTTTGATTCTTAAAGGCCTTTGTGCCTTGGGGTCTGCTAGGGGGACTAATTGACAATTCAATTCAATTCAAACATCATCTTATGGTAACATACTGAAAGTGGAAATTCTTAATACTTAGGAGCTTATTAATAAAAATAATATTTACGTTAGCTGGCTTTGCATCTGACAGGCATCATTTTTATGGTACCATGCTCAAATGAATGTTCGTGACGAACCGCGATGAACCTACTAAATTAAGTGTGATAACTCACTTCATTTAGTAGGTAGAGGATAGTTTTGTTTTCCATGCCTAAGACCTTTGAATCATACCCCTTCTGTCTTCTCTAATAAAAATATTAGTTTTTTTTACTGATATGACACAACGTTTTCGAGATAATAGGCAAGGCGAAAGATTTTGAAATCCTCTTCCGTAATGCAGATAACCATCTACTGTTTACAACAAAACCTTTATTTCGGTAATAAATTTAAGATTTTGGAAATTTAAAGCCATTTTTATAATCATTTTTAAATATTGCGCGAAAACAGCTCGCCGTGTCATGGCGTCGTATGTGACGTCATACTTACGTAAACGCGCAGCTAGACAGCAAAGTAAACAAACACTGCGTATTTTTTGTGTTAAAAATGAATTCTAAAGTTTATAAGTGGTGTGCAGTGCCTCAGTGCAAAAATACATCAATAACGACACCCAACAAATTTCACGTTTACGTAAGTATGACGTCACGTACGACGCCATGACACGGCGAGCTGTTTTCGCGCAATATTTAAAAATGATTATAAAAATGGCTTTAAATTTCCAAAATCTTAAATTTATTACTGAAATAAAGGTTTTGTTGTAAACAGTAGATGGTTATCTGCATTACGGAAGAGGATTTCAAAATCTTTCGCCTTGCCTATTGACATTTAATTTTTTTAACCCCAATAGTAATTGGGGAATAAAAAATCTTTATGATCCTTGTACTTGAAGTCTGATTCAAGTAGACTATTTCAGTTTCTTATTTCATCTTTAAGAATTCAAATATGACACTGTGAGAGTTAAGAAACATTCTAAACCATAGACAACTAGGAGTATAAATGCTTTCTATTTACAGACACAGACCTACGGCCATAATCTGACCAAGAAATAAGTACAGAAAAACCCATTTTTTCAATTTTAAAATATAATTAACTATTTAATTAATCTAACTTGACACAGTTTGCGTAAATAATGTAGGGAAATTAAAGACATTAACATATGGATGTAATGACATTACATAACAAATTATCTCTATCTATAAAATAAATTACATACCTTATATATAACCATGTAATCTTTATAGTTTTCATAATTGATATAATAAAGGAATTATTGAGATGATAAAATTATTTATGATCTCGAATGTCGTCTATGGAATTGTTCAGGTTGTGATAGATAAATTAAAATAATTACAAAGTAGAACTAATGAATCAAATTCACTATTATCCTACACTAATATAACTTATTCTGATCTTATAAGGACAACCACATAGAGACCAAATTGTATAACAGTTGTTTACAGTACCATTGCTATCCACCCCAGAATAAGGCATGATCCGCCAATAGGAGTGAGGCGCCGGAAGCATCTATCACCTGTAAATGCGTGGTAGTAGCAGGTGCCACAGAACAGTCCCATACCTGCCACAAAAAAAGCCCCAGCCTGAAATCAAAAAGAAAGTTTGGTAAAAAAGCTCCATTAGTGGTCCCAGCAAACTTTGTTTCGTATTGGCCCGGTTTTATCATTATTATCCTATTTGGGGCCAAGACAAGTTAGTTCAGTTTTGCTGGGCTTTTGCGGCACTTAGCCAATCAATGGGGCCATTGTGCGTGTGTTCGGATCTATTTTAACCATCCCAGGCTTTCAAAGAAGGCTTACAGCCTACCTGGGGGCAAGACAAATCCAACTAAATAAGAATCATGAAAATCAGTCCACCTGTGCTAGAGTTATTATAACATGTGTAATTAACACAACTTTCTTTTATGTATACATATAGATGAGTAGATGGCTGTTTCCTCAATAAATGAGTACATGTCTAGTGCTCTAGCTGGCGAAGAAGTTCTTGTGTTGCTAATAATATATCTACAAACAATTCATAGAGGTTCTGGCACCACTGCCAACAAGACACATGACAATATTGTGCGCATATTTTCAGTCACATACCTACAATGCTATGTGTTTCTATTTCAGATATGGAGAGTAAACCTTGATAAGGGATGACTGTCAACAACACAGAAAATAATAGTACTACTGTGGTCAACAAGGTATATGTCTATAGATATTTATCAAAAGACTTACAATGTATGGCCTTCTGCAAAGTGGTACAGTCATCAAAGCGAGTGTATGCAGAAAGTGAAATCTGTTGGCTGTGTCAAATATCTTTCTAAGATCTTCTTTTGTATCTGTTTCAGGGAATGTGCGATGTGCGCCCATAGCGCCGAGAACCACAGCCGTGGCGCCGCTCAGCCCCGCCAGCCTCACGAAAGGGCCTGCCGCCTGTGCGAGCTCCCAAAGAGGCATTCTGACGATTATCGTAGTCGGCGGTGTTTCCACTGGTTTTGCCTTGAAGACGCCCTAAAACACCAAGTATATTTTAAAACTCGTGTTATTCCAGACCAACTAAGGCTTCGAATGGATTCTACAATCGCTACGTGACTTTTAATTCATGCACTGATAAGATAATTAGCAACTTGGAAAACAACAATGATCGGCAACAAACAATTATTATGGACACATTCGAAACTTACGATCTGGCGTAAGAAATTCATAGTCCCGTCTGCCACCGCATTAATCATAAGCGTATCTGCAAGGTTTACCATACCTTTTAATTATCAAATTGCAACAAAAGCACAAAATTTTAGAATTTTTTATCGATCAAGTTGTGTAAAAATAATAATCAATCCAAAGAGGATAGAACCACTACACTACGTTTTAAGAGTTGGCACCTCCCTTTTACCCGTTGTTACGATTATGAACGTACTTTCTACCAACCTAACAACAAATACAGTGCTACTAACTTAAACAATAAACGTCAAAATAATAGTGCTGCACCAACCTGAAACCTAAACATGCTATCGATATCGATAAAAATACTGCTTAGGATTTACTTTCAAAATCTCAAATATTTTACTTTAAAAAATAAAAGCAAGCGGTAAATTCCACTATAGCACGCCTTCATAGTGCATATACACAGAATATTTGTAAGAATATTGACATGCTGTGAAATGGTTACCGCTGACTTTTTTCTAATAAAAAAAAGAGTAAGAATCAAGTCGTTTATTTAGAATGAGGTTCATCATCACAATCACGTCAGCCGTTGGACGTCTTTGGCTGGATTTTCTTCACAATAATCGGTCCAGATATATCCCCATCCGGAGATTTTCGGTCGGCAGTCCGTCTTTTGGGGCCTCTGCCCACGCTTCAATACTCAATACTTTATTGCTCCATAATGTACAAAATTAGGTGTCGTCATTCATCTTCATTAGAACCTATAAATATAAATATGTAAATATAAATATGCTTCAGACAATAGCACGTACAATAGAAATCACTCGTCAAAAATATCGACATAATTTTATGTATGAGCACCGCACTATTTACAAACGTAAATATTATTTTTAAATTTTTTATGCGATTATTGTAACAAATATAGTTAGAAGGCAGCCGAATTCAGTCATTAAACATGATAATTTGCATGCACATAATGAGAAAAAAAGTAAACTTGCTGATCATCTACCTGTTAGGTTCCAGAGGAAATCTGGCTAAAAATATGTCAGAAGTACATTTTCTGACTCGCCTCACACCACAAACTTCACATTTTCTTAGTGATTTACCCCCCATAACTAGCGAATTTACACGATTCTTCTGTTACATTCAATGAAAACAAAATTGCAAAATGTGATTTACGAAATTACACAGAATCGCCATTTTGACAATAATACCAACATTCAATTTGACGTATAACCCGACTAAAATTAGAATGCTGACATGATAACGTGATACTATGCGGCGTCAAACATTTTTAATTTGGTAGAATAGTGATTGTTGGCACAAAGTACGTTCATAATTTTGATTGTTCGTAGTGGCGACCCGCTGAATCAATCGACGAATCTGACATTGACAGATGACGTTGTGAGTGACGTGCAAAAATTAAAAAAAAACCGGTTAAGTGCGTGTCGGACCCGCGCATTGAGGGTTCCGTGCCACCCTTAACTGAATTCAGGGTCCACTTATTTTCACTTAACGAAAACATCACAATATATTGCGACAGCAAAAATAACTTTGTTTTTCATAGTGTTTGTATGAAAGACAAAGTTATATTTGCGGTTGATAAAAATGTGCAATATCTCAAAAACTACTGGTTCGATCTCCTTCAAACCAATTTTCGTTGCAAGTTTTTATTGAGATCTACATCATATATTTTTTCCAAAATTTTCACTCTCTTAGTTCAAAAGTTAGATGGGGGGACGCCCATTTTACCACTTTAGAAGCGTCTATATCTCAAACCTTACACTTTTAGAAAAAATGTTTGTAAATACCGCAACATCATTTTAAAAGACCTATCCATAGACACCCCACACGCATAGGTTTGAGTAAAAAAAAATTTTTAGGTTTTAGTTTCATGTATGGGAGCCCCCCCTTAAATATTATTTTTTCTTACTTTTTGTATCTGAATCGGAAAGCGGTGAACAAAATACACCTACCTACCAAGTTTCAGCTATGTGATGCTTATAGTTTCAGAATAAAGTGGCTGTGACATACGGACGGACAGTTTTTTTTTTTTTTTTCTATTTATTAATTTAGGGACTTTTACCTGGTATGTCAGTCCCATGGACGGACAGATAGACAGACAGACAGACAGACTTGACGAAACTATAAGGGTTCCGTTATTTTCCATTCGGCTACGGAACCCTAAAAACGTTTCTTTCTTCTTTCTACGCAATGAAAATCACACACACATAGAACAAGAAAAAGCCATGCCCATCACATGGGCCATACATACTCTTCAGACTTTGCCAAGATTTTTGAATACCGCCATCTCTTTCCCTAGCATGGCCATACTACACAGATTTGCCATACTAGTATGAGCGACAAGGACGGCTAGGTTGAGACTTGGGAAACAACATTGTATTGCAGAGTAGAGGTATAGCTAAACCGCGATATTGAGACCTCGCCTGAGGGGCAAAGGAGTGCGGGGGGAGACGAAAGCGCGGTTAGTGAGCGGCGCGGGCGGATGTTTCCGCGCCGCCCGTACCTCTCGCGCGACCCGCTATCGCCTCCCCCCGCGCCCCTGTGCCCCGCAGGCGACGTCGGAATGAAGCGGTTTACCTATACATGGCATGTCATCATGCCGCGTCTCGTAAAAAAACTATGATTTTATGATTCTACCCACAACCGCAAAAGTAAGACCCGCAATAGTGCTGTCCGATCCTGTTCCTCTAGGTCAGGGATGCACAGACCGCGGCCCGCGGGCCGCTTGCGGCCCGCCGGTCGAATACTGGTGGCCCGCCGACAGCAAAAATAATACTCTCGTACATTCGAAAAATATTGAATTCTATTCCAGAATAAAACCAAAAAAAATATGTTCGAAAAGTAATTTGAATCTCGCGCGCGCGCTCTTAAGTGCACGAATTCCCGATTGCTCGCGTAGGTAGATACACGAAGCTTCCAGAGTCGGT
Source organism: Pyrausta aurata (assembly GCA_963584085.1). Classification (NCBI taxonomy): domain Eukaryota; kingdom Metazoa; phylum Arthropoda; class Insecta; order Lepidoptera; family Crambidae; genus Pyrausta; species Pyrausta aurata. The sequence goes on along the minus strand of OY757254.1, from coordinate 5,676,451 downwards.
TTCGAGATTTCTCCAGACAGTTTTCGACTCTATACGCGCGGTATAAAAGCCACGCTAACCGCAGCGACCGATAGTTCGGTTTTAATTTGAGTGAAGTGTCAATAGTTCTAGTGTAGATTTTAACTCGACTAGCCGGTGTCATATATTTTGATCCACATTCAACGTAGATTTCCCGTCAAGTGCCGTGTATAATTGTGTTGTGAAATCGTAAGTAAAACTCTGTTATTAATAAGTGTTTCCCTACCTATTTAAATCAATCTACCTAAATAAAAAAGGATGGGTAATTTAAGTAGGTACTGTAATTGTTTTTAGGTGCTGTGTTAATCCTAGCCAGGATTAGAACGCAACATGGACAAGCCAGGACCTAGTAAAAAACGTAAGGTTAAAGATGAAAATCGGCAGTTTCAAGAAATTTGGACTGAGAAATACTTTTTTGTATGGTCGCATAATAAAGTCGTTTGTTTAATTTGCAAGAATTCTGTTGCGATTGCAAAGGAATATAATGTAAAAAGGCACTATGAAACGCAGCATCCTACTTTTACCAAGTTTACAGGCGAATTAAGAAAGCAAAAAATGTTGTCTTTGATGGGGATTTTGTAAAAGAATGCATAGAAATTGCCGCTAAGAAAATGTGTCCAGAAGCAGCAAAAAAGTTTGAGAAAATTCAACTGAATCGTATGACTATCCAAAGACGTATTATGTCTTTGTCAAGGAACAATTAAATGAAAAAACTAAGATCATTGAATTTTTTTCATTAGCACTCGACGAATCCACTGATATTACTTCCACAGCTCAACTTCTCATATTCATACGAGGTGTTACTCAAGATTTTGAAGTCTTAGAAGAGTTGTTAGGAATGTGTTCATTGAAAGGTCAAACCAGAGGAGTTGATATACTCAATGTACTTTTGGATGAGTGTTCAAAAACTGATTTGGACTTATCAAAATTATCGGGAGTTGCCACTGACGGTGCTCCTTCGATGATTGGTGTCAATTCTGGGCTAGTTACTTTGCTGAAAAAGCATATGCAAGAAAAAAACATAAACGCTGAAGATCTCATGCAGTTTCACTGCATTATACACCAAGAAGCCCTCTGTTCTAAAAAAATTGAATTTCAAAATGTCATGAAAGTGGTAGTTTCGACTGTAAATTTCATAAAATCACGAGGACTCAATCACAGGCAATTCAAACAATTCCTTGATGACATCGAAAGCGAATATGGAGATTTACTGTATTATACAGAAGTAAGGTGGCTAAGTCGTGGATTGACCCTGGAACGATTTCTAAATTTAATAGAAGAAATTGGAATATTTCTGGCGGAAAAGCAAAAGGATGTCCCGGAACTTAAAAATCCTGATTGGTTGTGTGATTTGGCTTTTTTAGTTGACATTACAAATCATTTGAATGTCTTGAACACACGGCTTCAAGGCAAAAATCAACTGATATCCCAGCTCTACGCTCACGTATCATCCTTTCAATGCAAGCTGACACTTTTCAGATCGCAATTGAATTCTGGAAATTACAATCATTTTCCGAATTATAAGAAAATGGCTGAAAAATTCAACAAAACTGCGATTAATTTCAGTTATGTAGAAAAGCTAGATATTTTGATTCAATCTTTTCAAGAAAGATTTTCGGAGTTTAAAAAAGTGAAACCTCTGTTGGACATATTCAGCAATCCTTTCACGATTTCAGTTGAAAATGCGCCAGAGTCAATGCAGTAAGAAATTATCGACATTCAAAACGACCAAGATTTACACAACAAATTCAACGAAGGAGACTTGCTGAACTTTTACCGCTGCATTGATAAAAATACGTACAAAGAGTTGCGCATAAACGCTCTGAAATGTGCCAGCTTATTTGGTTCTACCTATATATGTGAACAAACCTTTTCAATACTAAATAATAATAAAACAAAAAATCGAAACCGCCTTGCAAATGAAAGTTTGGAAGCAGTTTTACGTGTTGCTACAAGTAAATTTGAGCCAAATATAAAAAAGATTGTAAGCACTATGCAGTGCCACGCTTCAAATTAATAAATTCTTTTTCAATTTTAATACATAATTATCAATTCTTTATTGTCTTTAATTACCTATACTTCTGGCGGCCCGCCATCAGTTCATAATTTGCCCGAGTGGCCCCTAGTCTTAATAAGTCTGTGCATCCCTGCTCTAGGTAATAAATGTTCCTTGGTTCCTGTATTAAGTATCTTTCTTACCTATACTTATACTTATTTTTTTATACCTATAAATTTAGTTTAGGACTCTTTGTTTCACTTCCACAGGCGGTGTGTGTAAAGTAATTGTAACACTTATCTAGTAATTAAAACTGTCTAAAAAGCTTAAAATAACAAATATAATATGCATGATGATGTGCGTACGTAGACTGTGTTAAGAATTTGTTTCTCCCAATTATGTAGAAGACAAATGCTACATTTTAACCTTTTTACTGAGAATATAAATTATATTATATTCTCAGTCTCAGCCTTTTTACCGAATTAAAAAAGGAGGTATCGCCTGCCTGTATGTGTGTGATATCGTTAGAATTTGATAAAATTTGAATACCTATGTTGATCTGTTAAGGCTTCTAATCACATGTGAAAATTTTCTTAAGTGTATGTATGTTTGTCCACAGATTTCTCGAAAACGAGAAGTCATAGCGAGATTATTCTTTTTTAGTTAACCACACATCAAGTATATTTCCGCTTAGGGTACGTACAGTATGACTTTCATCAAAATCAGTATATTTGTTTTTGAGATATGGGTAATTAATTAATTAACTAAAAATAATTCAAATTCATATTTTTTATTCAGACATAAAGCAAAAAACATACAGCCAGTAATATGAACAACAAAATCAATAAAAAAACACACTTTTACAAAACATGCAGCTGAACCCACTGCCTCATGTAGGGACAATCAAAACGCCCAGCTACAACGCGCAGGATGCTATTGGAACTCTCACAGACACGGCTCAGCATCGAGGCTGCTCTCTTCCGAAGAATGGCATGAAAGCCATCAGAATGGGCTTCGGCGAACATACCCGACGCACTCCAGCACCGCGGCAGCCCCAATAGCACCCTGAAAGCGTTGTTATATTGCACACGCAAGGCGTTAATGGCCTTCGGCGTGTAGCTGACCCACAGGCTGCACGTGTAAAATGACTGACAAAATGCCTTAAAAAGTATCACCTTAATAAAATAAAAAGATATCTAAATTTTTTACCGCCGAACGAAACAAATTCTATTTGAGTAGGTGCAAGATATGTGTCAAGCTTACGTACACCAGCAGTCTACAGTCACACATCATGCACCGACTCCAAAAGAATTTGTTTTTTCTTAATAAAAGAGGAATGCGAATTTTAAGCTTTTTATTCAGTTATCTCAAAAACTACTGGACCGATTTCGATGAAACTTACACTGTACCCTAAGTTAAAGTTTACCTAATTGAACTAAAAAAGAATGATCCCCTATATTTGATTGAGAATGATTTACTACATTTTTTTGTCCCTTACTTTATATTTCAATAACGATTTTGGGGACACCCGAACCACGTCTTGTATCCGGAATAGAAGTGAGTGACTAGACTTGTAGAAAATATATCAGTTGTGCTGTACAGCCATTAAAGATGATGGCCAGGCGAGCAACTACGTGTTTAATAGATATTTCATTCTAGCTCATTTTTTACATATTTTATTACGATGTCAGCTTCGGTGTTCGGAATAGGCGGCATAAAGGCATTCATTTGTTTGCGTATGAATGAGTCAAGTAGTTCTTGATGCATGTAACATGTAACCTTATAGTTTTCATATGCATCCTTATTATCCTTAGTCCTATATCATGCTCACATGAGCTAATAGATTAACCCGCGACCATGTGTACACACCGATAAGCAAATAAGATGGGAATTAAAATAATAAAAAACCGTCAATACTTTTTTATTGACATATCAAAAATATTTTACTAAAAAAATCATTACCTTACATTTCATTGCTTCAGTTTGATAATAACAAACTTTATTACATGGCACTGCACAATGTTTCTTTTAGCACCATAAATATAAAAAAAAACGTATCACATTTCGTCACAACAACTAATTGTAGTGGAGTCAGTCATAAAACGCAAAGTCACTTGCACGATTTGTGAACATCATATCGTACAAAATATGTCCAGGCAAATCCTAATTTGTCTTTACCACATCAACACTATCTTTCGGACAGCACACACCAGCGAATCTGCAACAAAATAAAATCATTTTTAGTGCCATCTACTTAATAATAGTAGGTCACACATTTTCATTTCTATTAACGATGCCAAACACATATCATATGATAATACTCTATTCTCCAGTTACTAAATACATTTGACATCATGCTAAACTTTCAAGAAATAATTCTTCCTTTTTTTTGTTTGACAGAATCAAAGAATCCATGTAATGTACTGTCGAGGCCCTCGAGGTCACCACCGCTTTACCAGTGCTTTCAAACGAAAATTGGTTGCACATAAAAAACGGGCGTCGCTGCAAACAAAATTATCGCAAGATGCAAGCGATTTTGACTCCTTATCCCCGTTTATTAATCAACAATCAAGTATCAAACTGGTAGCTTGTCTAAACTGAAATGACGCGCCCTACAATCGCATTAACTTACACTTAAAATAGTCGACTGTGACTTAGGCATACAGATTTTAATTCGAGGAGCAGTCGACGCTCCCACATAGATGAAGTATCGTTATTAATACCTATATTTGCAATCACACATCGAAATCAACTAATTAAGTAGTGGGGCGGCGTGTCATTTCAGCTTAGACAAAATGTAAGGTAATTTAAGGAAATAAATTAACGTTCGAGGTAGGCAGGCACGCAGTTTTTATAATATAACTAGCTTTCGCCCGCGACTTCATCCGCGTGGAATAGTGACTTCTTTCTCCCGTTTTTTACACATTTACCACTATATCTTTGCTCCTATTGGTCGTAGCGTGATGTTATATAGCCTAAAGCCTTCCTCGATAACTGGACTATCCAACACAAAAAGAATTATTCAATTCGAACCAGTACTTTCGGAGATTAGCGCGTTCAAACAAACAAACAAACAAACAAACTCTTCAGCTTTATAATATTAGTATAGATAATAAAAAAATAGTCTCACCCGTCGACACTGCAGTACGAGTTGAGGTACGCGTCGAGTGCGATGTCGCGCGCGGCGCCGCAGCGCGTCAGGTACACGCACGCGCCCGCGCCCGCGCCCCCCACCGCCGCCGCGCACGACGCGTCGCCGCTCGCTGCTTTCGGGGCCTGCGGTAAGGAAAAATGTTTAGAAGCTTATTGAATTTAGAACTTATGTAGATGGCGCAGTCAAACTGTACGAAAACCAGCAGATCAATTTATACCAAACTGTCCAAATGAATGTGTTGAATGATTCGGTCATCATCACAAAATAAAATGGCGACAAAGGAAGTTACAACCGTTACTTATACTTTTGATTGACAGCAATAACTCGTTTGGTTCAATGTATCGTCTGCAGAATGTATTTCAGCAGAATGGTGTTATTATTATGCAGCGTAGCGAATTACCAACGAAGCGGTGTACAACTGCTTAAGATGCGCGTCTATGTAATGTTTATCGCGGCGATTGATACATTTCAAACGCCTTTTTTTTGTCATATTAATAAAAAAAGGTTTTATTAAATTTAGAGTTCTCATTTGTTTTTAAAATCAATAAAAATTGACTTACAAGTAAAAAAAAAGTGGGAAAGCAAGTCTTTTATGAAATAAAAATATTTTATCGAAGCTAAAAACTGTCTGGAGGCGTGCATGTTTGACGTTAGACCTATTGATTACTCGTATTTTTTCTATCATGTGAGCTACTTGCCGGTCAAGCATCTATATACTCACGACGTCACCCGTGGAAAGTTTCAGCGTCGTCTCCTTAGTGGAGTTAGCGTTCAGCAGGATGGTGTCGTCGGGCCGCAGCAGCGGCGCCAGCCACGCGAACGCCGAGAGCCGGTACCGCTCCAGCGGGTCCGCCTTCGCGGTGGTGCTGAGCGCGGCCGGCCGCGGCGTCGACAGCGGCAACGATTCTAGAACACCTGACAACATCAACAATCAATAGATAGCTCTTGATTATTTAGATAGCTGTTAAATGATACCATGTACGAGTGAGAACATGTAGATTAGAGCTAGATTATGAGCATAATCTAAAAACAGCCTATTAACTTGATTAAATCTAAAAATAAAAAATAAAATGTAAAACTAAAAAATAAGTGCAACTGAATTTATACGAGCTGTGAATTTTTTTGTAATAATTTAATTAAAAAATAAGAAGGTAACGCATATTCGTTAACGATTTAACGATTCAAGTACGATATGCACAAATTGCATTAAATTGATGTATTCAATTTTAATACCTCAGGACCTCAGATCATAGGAAGGCGACGCCTCAATATGCACAAACAGAACTAACGAGCGAAAGTGAACATTGAGGATTTCATACTGACAGGCTGTGGTAAGTACATATGCAAATGCGTAATGGATCGATAGTAGCTTAGTATACTACATCGCACTCATACATAAATTGGCGACATTGCTTCGCTTCGGATAGGCAAACTATTACACTTCTCTGCTTTTTATGATATGAGTTAATCTCTATTTTAAGTATGTTAACCTGGGAATATGAAGGGTATCTGGCAGATTTTATTTATTTTTCTGAAACTTTAGGTATTATACTTGCTATTATATATATACAGAGTAATAAATAAAAAAGTGGATCACCCTTACGACGGGTCTGTGTTAAGCTGTGTCCTAATACTAGTGGTAAGTCTGGAGGAGGTAGATACGCCAAAGCCAATTGATTTCGAGGTATGGCGGCTGAAAATCGAGACATACAAGGTAATATAAACTTATTTAGTTACTCTTTTGTGATGTTATTTGTTATAGACGGGAATTTTTTAAATATTGCTCATGCGTTGAGAAATGTTGGTGTTTTTCACCTATTATTTGTTATTATCATTTCTTTTATAATGTAAGTTAAAAAAAGGTACCTACAAAGATATAGCATTATGTGAAAATGTATCCTATTTAATTCAATTCTGATACATAAAAATGCAAATAAATAAAAGTGCAGTTATGCCTAATCCTGATTTTTAATAAGCGCAATAGATGGTGGATTTATGATTCATGAATGAGTAATTAAATGAAGACCCACTTACTAAAATAAGTAATTGTTCCTCCATAAACAAAACAAACATATTCCCAGGTTTTCTGTTACAACAAGTATGCATTCGTATCAATAATAACAAGCATTCAAGCAATCTAATACTGTTACGCATACATATATCACTGTGCACAAAGAAAGGCTCATACAGGAATATGCATATTCAGCTTTGCATCTATCCCTATGGTATCATTCTTGGTAGCACCTAATAATTATAATTAGTAGCACCTATTAATATAGTCATATCATACTCAAGTAGTACATAAATAATCATTGTCAGTCAAGTCTAGATCTTGTGTCTTGTCAGTACCTAAATCATATACATATAATTAATGCCAGATTTATATGCAAAAAAAAATCTTTTTTCCAAAATTAATTATATATCTTTGATATTTTTATTAAATAAAGTAATAGTTTTCAATCTATGTTTTACGATACCGCAAACGCCAATCACGGAGCGTGACGTCATGTATCTCTGGGTACGTTTCCTTTGATGTCCGTGACGACCACAACGCCCGCGAATGCCGTGGCGTTTCCACGCAAGAAACGCCGAAGTGGACTTTTGCAGGCGTGGCGGTCGTCGCGGACAACATGATCAGTGGTCGCGGACGTCAAATGGAACGCACCCAGAAAGACGTGACGCCATGCAGACCATGCAGGATGTTTTGCGCGGCAAAACAACAAACGTTTCTTTAATTTTATTTTTATGTTTTTCGTTTTGTTATGCTCTGTTATATTTTCAGCACATATTTTTTTAACTACGAATTGATTATTGAATTTTCACATGTTTTGAAAAAAAGGCAAATACCCTAATGTGAAAACAGTTCTAATCATACCCATCGGCGCAACGTCGTAGTCTACTTCCTCCGCTTCCTCCTGCGCGCTGAAGTCTGCGATCAGCATGTGCTGCGCGGCGGGCGGCGGGCCGTATAGCGCGGCGCCTGCCACACGGTGCGAGTGAGAGTGATAGTGAGAGCGCACTACAAAAAACGCTTTTCCATATACCTGACAGCTAACTACTCGTACATAGCTGGATCAGAGTTGATATTGATATGATATGATAAAAATTAAATGAAATTACATTTTATTTCTTCAAATCAAAGTAAATAATAAAACTGATTTTAAATGAGGGGTGTTATAAGTTAAGCCGCTATGTGTGTGAGTCTGTCTGTGTGTTTGTGTGTCTGAGGCACCATAGCTCCTAAACGGCTGAATCGATATGGACGCAGTTTTATTAGCAATGAGAAGCTGGTTTTTCTAGCAATGGTTCTTAGCTTTATGTGGTGGAGATCAAAGCAACCGTCTCAAGTGTTTGTCAATATTATATAAAATGAATTTAACAATATTTTTTTAAAAAGTTATTTTAAGGCGACTGGGCTTTTTTTATTAAGAAGACAGTAAGAAGTTATACTAACTTTGAACATTTCTTTTAAACGAACTTGTAAATAATTTGTGTGATGTGTAATAAAGAGTTATGTTACCTTATCTTTTACTTAGGTATCCGGGATTAACCTATGACATGACATGACATGGAAAAGCTTTTTTTGTTTATAATGGATGCAGATTCAAGACTCAGTTATAAATTATGATGCACTGTTATTACACGTTACGATGCAATATTTATTCATGCTTTCGGCATCAACCTTAGCATACAAATGCACTATGCACTATGCAATCGCTGGACAAGATACCTCTAAAGACTTTACGAATCAAATTAATCCAACAAAGACAAAAGAATTCATGCTAAAGTTTATAAATTTTAGCTTGACCACTAGAGTTATACCGGTCGTCACTAAAGCAAGGTACAGCTCTAAAGGTTTCTGCCTTACTACACTGTAGCATACAATGACCGTGCTAGGCAAAAAAATAATGAAAACTATGACACCTTCCCCCTTAGACTAGACCGTTTCGTCACCGACCAACTCGATCACGTGTCATGCACAGAGCGTGTCAAAATACGTTTTTGCTTTCGCTCCAAATAACGTTGCGACGGAACGCTATAGATCCATATAGTGGGCATAGCAGAGTGTATCGCGTTGCTTATAGTGTCTGCTATACGCTACTAGCACGGTCATGGTATGGTACAATGTAGTGTGTTCAGACCTTAATGGTCAAGCTATGTATATCAACCAACGTATCAGTTGTCAATCAATTTTGTTACTATTACTACACGGAAGGAATTCAGGTCTTACTGGCATCAAGTCCATGTAATGACGGTAAATATGTTTAAACGAAACTTGTGCTTAGTAAAGATTAAGTGTTATCTTACCAGGATACCCCGCGCTAAAGCTGGGACTCGCGAACATAGGCCGCGCCGCGAACCCGGCGTAGTTGGCCGACATTACTGGAAAACACATTAAAATAATTATGTAAACCGCTACTTGTAAGAAACGTTTCATTCGTTTTTACAGAAACTTTAGGGCTTAATGTAGCAGAAGTTGTATGGGATATGTGTGACCTTAACTCCTAATGAGACTAACTAATAAGCTATTTTTGAAAGTGGCGCACGCCTGCTACTGATGAAGATATCCTCAAAATTAAGAAATGGTCGAACGAATACTCGTTTTTACTTATTACATCGTTTTATTATCGTTTTTCAATAACTACATTTAATTACATATGACAATTTAATTCACTTACATGAACTGTAACCGACGTCTTGATCTGTGAAAAAAAAAAACCTCAAATTAATTAATCGACTAAACCAGAGTCCTATGATAATATGTGAAGTTATGTGTCTACTTACTACTTAGTCACCAAGATACTCTTTTTTATGCATTTAATGATTACGTATCGATATCTATCAATAAATTTTATCTAACTACACTGTATTCATTTCCATAAATTTGATCTAACTAGACTGTATTCATTGTACAGATTTTCAATTAGAGTATGCACTTACTCTGTTTGTGAACGGACTCGGCGTCGATGGCGTCCGTCGCGTTGGGCTTCACCACCACCAGCGACGTCAGCGGGGTCACGAACGAGTACTGTACACATACATAGTAGTTAATGATAAAAATATAAGCTAAGTTCATATCTATTGTTATGGTGAAAAATAAGTCATCGGGTGTGCCTCGAAAACATGATTTAAAGTACGGCAGAATAGATCACTGCAGCAGTAGCATTGTCGCTTGCGCGCGAGCCCGCGTTTCCCAAAAGCGGTATTGTTAGTAAAAAGAGCAGCATGAAAACCTCGTGACAAGTCCGTTCCACTAGGCAATCGCAACAATCGCGAGTACCTCAACGCCCATTTGCTGTTCCACTTGTGCACCGTGATCGCTGTGCTCGCGGCTAAATCAAATCAAATTCATTAAAGGAGGGTTGTTGTGATTGACTTGTCATAAAGATCGCAACGCGAGAACACAGATGATCGTGTGTGCAGTCGGTGCGAGCGCCTAGTGGTACGCACTCATAGTAGACGGTATGGTCCGCGTGCGAATAGTCTGATTTGAGCCAGTACCATCTAATCTGAACAAATCTGAACAATCTGAGAAATTGAGAAGGCATACGTAATTCACAAGGTAACTTTACAGTTCTGCACTGCCTTAACAAATTTTCTCCTGCACCCGTTGCATGGGTTGGCTTGTCGCGTCGCGCGCGACGCGGTATAGATAGATATAGGTATATAAACGATCGCAAGATGTCGATATAACTGACGCTATGCTTACTTTCCTAAACTGTCAAACTTGTTTAAAAAACGGCAGCCATAATGCAGCCATTACGCACTAGAGACAAATTGTCTACGACCTCGCGTTATAGATATATTAAAAGACTGTACCATGCACGTGGAGATAAATTATCTAGGTAGACGCGGTAAAACGCGCGACAAACGGGTTTATCGATGTGCCATGCAACGGGTGCTGACGTAGCAGTAAACTGACAGGATGGTAAAAGGAAAAACGTATGTTATATACCTTGAGCGCGATGTCAAGCGCCTTCTTGTCGGGCGACGCTTCCTTAGCGTCGTCGGCGGGCGGGTCGCGCGCGTCGCGCTCGTCGAGCAGCTGCTTCACGGTGAGGTACGCCCATAGTCGCTCTAGAGGCAGGAAGTTGTCCTTTTGAACTGGAATCGGCGCTTTCGGTACGATTTCCATGTATTTCTGAAAAAAGACAATAATTATACGCTGTCAAATAATTAGAAGAGGGAGTCTTAAGCAGACATCGCCGTGACGGATGAATGTTCACATCTATTTTGAAGGTTATATTTTACCTAATAATCTTTTTAGGCTGTGAGTGGAGTGGATCATATGAGGCGAGTGCGTTCGTCAAGTGCTGTGTTGTTTTAGTCATAATTAATATAAAACATTAAGTCCATACTTACGTTTGATATTTCGTGACTAGACTATCCAAGTGAATAGTCACGGACTAGCTAACGAGCAACATTGAAAGCATGAGTTATTCCGTGACTTGCGACGTCCGGTAGGGATATACGTCACAGCCGAACGCGAACACGACTCGCAACGTCTACCGCACTTGCGTCCGTCGCCACGCCTGCGCGTCATATCACGCGGCGTAGTCGCGGCACATCCGCGATAATCATAGGATCCCCCAATTTAGGTACCGCTGTCAAAAGATCTAGTTCCCCCTCACCCGGCCCATCTTGTCGTTCCCGCAGAAGCCGGCGACAGTGGGCGTGAGCTCGTCCGCGCCCGGCGCCACGCGGCCCGCCACCACGGCCTCCGAGCCCAGGTAGTAGCGCCGGAAGCGGTGCGTCGTCAGAGACTCCGCCTTCACCTGAACACCAGAAAAAAATATGCAAGTAAATAAAAGTGAACACTTCCTGAGAAACCTCTTATTTAGAGTCGTCTTAAAATAACAGTGGATCTGGTACTGCTCCCTGAGATACACCGGTTATTGGGCCCTCGAAAACTAAACTTCAGCTTTTTGAATGGGTTATTGATAAGAATAGATTTTCTATAAGTCATAGGATGGTTTGTGGTATTAGGCGTAGCGAGTCGCGCGCACACAAAGGACGCGCTTAGTTGTGTGCGTGCTTGCGCCCGCGCCACTCCACGCGACACATTGCGAAGTGCACCGTTTATGGTCTGTTTTCGGAAAATAAACAAAGATATTATTGAATGTCAATGTCTCAGTAACGCGTCATTCCCCAGGTATAGTAGCTTCGAGAAAAAATTACGTTTAAATGGGGGAACTACGTAGTTTTCTGCTTCGTTAAACCTTTATTAGTTATACCCAGTATTAACTGTTCTGTTCAGTTACCTGCTTCTTAGGGTAGACGAACTTGACGTCGGCCAGCAGCGGCGAGGCGACCTGCCGGTAGAAGTCACGCAGCTGCAGCGCCGCGTCCGCCGCCTCGTAGATGTGCCGCATGAAGCCGTCGTTGCGCAGCGACAGCTTGCGCAGGAACTTGCGGTCCGCGTCCTCGCCTGCAATGTAATTTAAAAATAACTAAGCATGGAAACTCATCAAAGAACTGGCCGCACATAAGAAATTCATCTTCATCATCATCATATTGGAATAGATATTTTTTAGAAGGCGAATGTGTCAGTGGACACTAACCATACAAGCTTTCAAATTTACACTTTAAAACCAATTGCTAAATGTCGTACTGGGCAGATTGCAAGCAATGTGGAGACAAAAAAAACTTCATCATCATTATCAGCCAAAGGACGTCCACTGCTGAACATAGGCCTCCCCCTCGGCTTTCCACAACGACCGGTTGTGAGCGGTCTGCATCCAGTGCTTTCCTGCGATCTTTACAAGGTCGTCTGTTCATCTTCTCGGTGGACGTCCTACGCTGCGCTTTTGGTCGAAGGGTCTCCAATCTAGAATTTTTTTAGCCCACAGAAGAAATTGATGGCAACAAATCTAGTACACACGCGGTGGAATGTTACTATATTTTTTCAAATCAGTAAATCATCACAATAGAAAACGAATAACAATGTATTTTTACGTAAACTCAACGAAATAATTGAGTATGTAATATAAATTAATCAATATAGATTTAATACGACACGTAACGGATTTCGCACGTCTTCAATGTTCGGCCGCTGAACTTGGACTGATCTCGTCCGAGCGAGCAGAGTCGCTGGGGCGCTGGCCTTCCTCGCCTGTGGCGCTAGCTGTGTTCATGATTTCCGACAGAGTTTATGGAATCCAACTCGCCACTCTTATCACAGACCTCACAGATATTATACGAGAGACGTTTCCAGAATCAACACCTGAACTAGTCGGTATTTTACGATTTGGTTTCCACTTAAAATATACTGATACCTTCATTTCAGTATCTCTTGGTTTAACTTTTACTGGCCTGTTTCTACTTACCGAAAGCGAGGGAAAATATGGAAGCCTTGTTGTCGCCAGCGTTCTTCTCGGTGAGGTGGTTGATGATGCGCGTGGGGTCCGTCTCGCCCACCGTCGGGTCGCCGTCCGTCAGGAAGATTATTATGGGCTCCAGTTTGGGTACCTCTGTAATTATACAATAGATAGATAAATAAATAGTATGTCTTAATATTAATATGTGTTTCACATGTATGCAAATTTCATTATATTTACATTTATCGATCTTAGGTAAAATTAGACTGATTTAAGAGGTTTTGCCATAATTAGTAAAATTTTAATATAACAACCAAACATTGTTGAAATAACACTTATGTATCATACCATAATAGAGGTCGTTGACACTATATGACATTAAAATCCGATTACGGCAACTTATTACTTACTCAACTGTTTTGAAGTTTTGGACGATATTTATGACGGGGCGTCTCCTTTAAATACTTAAATACTTATAAAAATGCTTGACTTAGGTACAAATGTTCGTGCTCATCACATAAACATTTGCCCCTTGCGGTATTCGAACCCGCAACCGCCGGCATAGTAGACAGGAGCGCTAACCACTACACCAAACGCGACCGCCGGCATATTCAATCTCAATACCCACCTTCAGTCTTTCCATCTTCAGCTTTCTGCGCTTCAGTGGTGGCTTCCTTAGCAGCAGCAGTGGTAGCCTCAGTGGTGCCGTTCACTGTAGAGGGCGCTGTCCAGCCGACTCCTTTGTTGATCAACGCGACGGCTACGTCCAACGCGCTGTATATGTTTGTACCTATAACGACATAAAGATTTATCAATAAGATAAAGTAAAAAAAATAAAGTTCAAATATAAATACAATAATATAAAATTAAAAATCTAAGAAGCAGATTTTTTATCTGGGTGGGTGAAAAAAGATGTGTACATGGAAACAAAAGAATTGAACTTGAGCAGGGTCATTCGATTCAATGCAACTTAGAAGGAAAACGAGAACTCAAAAATATGTTCAATTTATGGAATTAATAAAGATAAGTTGAGGAAAACCTAATTCGCGAAATCGATTTTGACACTTAATATTAATCATTATTGTATCACACAAAATATACCTTTTATAATAAAAATCATTTAATGTTAAGGTTGTTTTGCACCTACAGCCGTGGATCATACAAAAAAATAAGCCGGATCTAGAATGCAACCACAGGTCGTAATACAATAGTAATAGTGTAATTATAGATAGATGGGTGGCATTACCACAGGGCCTACTTATGCAGTTTCGTTACTTCACAGCTATAGCGCGACCTATGTTAGGAATACGATCTAACTGGACTTTAATTATTTACTAGTTAAGTAACTTGGGTCATGTGTAATAATGATTTTTTTTTTTTGGTGACAAAAAACGGTGTGTTTACGATCTACAATTTTAATTATATGCACATTGCACAGTCATAATATCTGGCAATGCCAATATACATTTCCAAAATATCAATCCATTGCAATAATTAGATTTTGTGGCGTAGACACCAGTCAAACGTGCTTCCATTGTTTTGTGTTCGTACGAGTACATATCACAACAATAGGCAGTTCATTCTACTTATTACGCATGCGGCTGCCGCGACACACATTTCACCGATGGGCCCGATTGGAACGGTGCGAGTTTCACCTTTTCCAAATACGGTATTGTTTGCAAAATATGTAATTTACTACAAGTTAACGACATATACGTGTTGGTGCTGTAGAACCAATTTCATATTCGTTATTCTACAGCAGTAGCCAGCAGGTTTGGTAGCAACCTGGCCTATATAAACTTTGTTTACACTACTACATCAGTACAGACACTACATTACATCAGTCGAACAGGAATGCTTTGCATTGCAACTTGTCGAGTAAATTAAATACAAAATCATGTAGATTGGCATTTATAGGGGTCAGCGCAAAAGATTACACGTTTTTGCTGCAAAATAGCTTATTACAATAGCTTGAAACGCACTCTACGATCTGCCAACGGCGGCAGTACAAAATTAATTACCGTGACAAAATATGGTATATAAAAACTAAGGTAGTCAAAATAAATGTCTATAATTTAATTGTCATACCACTGCTGCTTGCTGATGAAATAATCTCATTTGCTTGCCATGCCATCCTTAAAAAGCTAATTACAATGAGTATTGCGCTTGACAACAATCTTAATTAATTATGGAACTGGATGGGGTTTAATGTGTGCGTGTCTATGTTGTTAACATTCCACCTGCTCGCACAAAGCGCTTTGCTGACACTTTTTTAATGTGTGCAGCTAGGGAATGGAACTCGCTGCCTGCTGAAATTTTCACTAAGGAATATGACCTAAGCCTCTTTAAGGCAAGAGTGAACAGACTGCTACTAAGCAGATATGCACCATCCTAGACCTCATCCACACCTGACATCGGGTGCGATCGAGGTCAAATATCTCCTTAGGCGGGAATTAAAAAAAAAGAGTTGTGCCTAGCCTTGATTATGTAGAATACCTTGCGTCTACTGACCGCCTTACAGCTGACAATGATAGTATTGATAATGCTAATGCTGGTGTTCAGTACTCACCCCCGGCGGCCTGCAGGCGGCTGACGATGACCTTGGCCTTGGCGATGTTGCGCGGCGTCGCCGGCGAGGGCGGGACCAGCCGCGCGGGCTTGTTGTACTCCGCGAACGTGTAGTACTGGTTCGATGGGGCGCCGCTTGGTTCTGCGTCCGCTTCTTTCAATTCATGAACCTGATAGAGATAAGGCAGTCAGTCTTCTAAAATCCTTCGTCGTACATAGTTCACACGAAATGCAACAATGAAATGCGTATAGTCCGTTTTTCTTTGATTGTCAAATAATGTAAACAATCTTGACATTTCTTTTTACGAAATGATGAATTTTAAAATAAGATAAACACAAAACTCACAACCTACATAGGTAATTCGTCGTTGAAAACTGAGATCTTTTTAAATTTTTAAATCAAACATTTAATTAATTTTATTTACTGATAATGTTTTAAAAGTAATAAAGTTGTTACATAATTGATAATGCAATAAATTTCAGCCTCCCAACTTTAGAGTATTGGATAATGTGATAAAGTTCGAGGGTTTCAATCAATAACCTATTTTTAACCACTGTGAGCCTTTATGGCTTCAATGGGCTACTCACACGTAGCAAGTATTGGCGAGACAGTGCCCGACCGTGTGCTCACGCTAGTACTGTGACAAGCCCTCACCTGTCGAGTGTAAAACGCACATCTATCGCTGTCTCAGCTACGTGTCATTTTACTGTTTCAGCTGCTTGTCTTTACTGTCTCACCAAGAGTGACGAGAGAGAGAGAGAGAAAGTAGACCCGCTACGTGTGATTAACACTTGCAACTGAAATAGGCTAGTTTGTTGCCACTACCAATCGTAGACGTTCTTTTTATTAATTGACAAAAAACTACTTTTCCATAGATTTACTATGGCGTTTTGTTTCGTGTTCAAATGACGCGACGACGCTTTGTTTACAGAGCTGATGCCGATGATTTTATCTTTACTTTTTACAGAGCTGAGAAAAAATACGTGCAAATTGATAAGAACGATCAATGAAAAGTGGGCCTACAATATTTCAATTTCTTTAAATATCGTGGAAATATCGGTGATTGCAGGAAACTACCCAATTGCTGAAATATCCATTGGTTACACTAGTCACATATATCACTCACCATGACGGAGGACGCGAACTCTACGACGCTGAAGTAGTCGCCTGGGTGCAGCTCGCCGAGGATGGTCTGCATGGCCTCGCGCAGCTGGACGATCTTGCGGTCCATCATGGAGCCCGACGTGTCGAGCACGAACACCACGTGCTTGTTCAACGGCGGCAGATCGGACGGCGCGTAGAAGTGCACGAAGTAGCCGTCGTTCACCTGTGTTCAATGGTTTACAATCAAGAGTTGCTTTGAAATCCTAGTAACACGTTCCGGGACAGTGAACGCCTACAGGCGTAAAAACAATAAAACATCTATTGTGTCTGGAATAGCGTCCTGGAACGTGTTAATATTTTAAATGCGATAATTTGAGAGGAAGTATAGTTGTGTGTTACTAAACCACGCTAAAACTACTTTTGATAAAAATTTACAAGAATATGGTTCATACCTTGGAATAGCACATAGGCTATTCTGTGATAATGAATTATAAGCACGCCGGCGTGTCAAGCCAAGTTCAAGCAAAGGAACTGGCTAGCCAGCGCCGAGTGTAATGTTAGACGAACTTGGATGAATTAACCATTGGTTTAATCGTCCAAGTAGACGAACCACGAATTGGTGTGCCGCTTTTGACCAATAACTCAAAACCTCTTTAATTTTAATTATATTGTTTACATACAAAGTCATTAAAATTTTAATTGAGTTAATTGATGGGAATGATCATTTAAATATTTTTTGGTAAGTGTAGCAAACCCACAGGCTAGTCGTAAAAAATTGTAGCAGAAGGAATTCAATCACCATTCCATTACTTATAGGAATGTAAGTAGGTACGCTGTTCATATTACCCCTTGACAAAAAACACTCTTAAGAACCCGCGCAGACTGCTTTCTATCTCAATTAATATGAAGAAGTATTCACATTACAACGACTCCTTATCCATTCAAACTCGAAACCTACCAAACTATTGGGCGATAAAATGTGATGCAACTATAGGTAGGTACTAGTACTCACCAATATTTCTCCGTCCTTAGGCCTGTCAACATCATATTGGACAACGAATTGACCGAGAACCCCCTCTGAGTCAGACTTATCATCGTCATGGTCGTAGCTGTACGAATACGAAGGAGTGCGGGATTCCTTGGTTTTTTCCTACAAGGAAAATAACAAAAACATCTTTTAAATAGTTATCGTTGTTAAATAAATACTTAATGCGTTTTAATCAATAATCAAAACTTCAATTTACCTTGTAAATATCCATTAATCTTTGTTGTTCATTCAGATCCGGTTTGAATGTTATTGTTGCTTCGTTCTCTTTCTCTCCGCGCACTATTACGGCATTCACGTTTTCTGAAAGGGAAAGGATTTTATCAAATACTCGACAGTAGTTTTACGTAACTGAAACATAATTAAGAGATCATGGCTCGGAAAAAAGAGGGATCGCTCATTGCTGTAAATGCACGCCCAATACATGGTGCTCACAAGATCATTAATATTATTATTGAATTAAACTTACATGGTCACTCACTAGCATCAGAATTGATTGTAACAAGATTGCTACCATGTACCTTACAGCAGTACCGAAATATAGGGAACTCAAAAATATTAAGGTACATGGTAGCAATCTCGTTACAACAATAAATCATCAATATTTAAATAAAAACACTTTATAATAGCCGCAGCAAAGAATCGGTCGCGTTTTGAATGAGTTGGGTAACATTATAACACCGCAAACTATCTGCCCTTCGGTGTCATTTCGACTTCTGCGGATTTGCTGATAACCTATAGAAAATGTTAAATAAACAAACTTACGAGGGTCTTCCGGCGAGGCGTCGATCTCATTGCCAGTCCTGATCTCCGGCACTCTCAGCGCAGTGATCTTCTGGGCCTCCTTGATATGCACAGTGACTGTCATCTTCGGCACCAGCGCGCCAGGATGCAAGTTGATGGCATGGTTGTAGACGCCGTTGCGACGCACGAGAAGCTCCTCGTATGTAAGGTTGAAGACAGCTACTGTGTCTGGCTCTACGTTCACTGATACTGTGAAGTGGTTGGAGTCGCGAGCCCTGGGAGATGATAAAGTGGGTCAAAAGGACGAATGGCGCAAGATTCGAAAGTGTAAGTCGACTATGGTGTGGTGGGCAAGAGGAAAACCACCTCACTATGTTCCCTAATTTAGAGTTTTTATGGAAACAACTCCACCGAAAAGAGCCTATAGCTCTTAAATTTGATGATGAAATCGACTATGATCTAAGCAGTAAGTGTTTACCGATTCGATTAGGTAGTAGGTCAATTAATGTATGGTGTAAAGCATTTGTTCTGTTCTTATGAATATGCGGAATAACTTGCGAGTGACTTACTTAGTAGCAATGTGCGCGGCACCTAGCCCAGCTGACACAGCTTGGTTATAGATTTGTTTGGCTTCCTCCTTCTCCTTGACGTATGCTTTGTACGATTTTCCGTCAAGGGTCCTGTCAAAAACGACAAATAAATAAGTTAAACTAAGTCATGGTAGAAGGAAAGAAAAGGAAGGGTAAAGAAAAGGAAATATTATTACAGGTTTTGTGTAAAATTTTAAGGTAAAAATCACACAACCGTCTTGCCTTATTGATACAATCCTACTTATGTTAATATCCAGAATACCTATATGTACACAAACTATAGGATTACATTTTACATTATAGTTAAATTTAGGTATGCGTCCTCGTTGATGATAAGCACAAACATACAGCCATACAATGCTTTTCAATCGACAATGAAGACTACCTAAATGGCAGCATCTAAATGGTTGACCAAAAAGCTGCACAAAGATTCGGTCCAATTACTGACGGGAAACTGAGTTGACGATAGCGGCATCTCCTGATGGTTCTTTGATAGGCTTGTACGTGGTAGAAATATTGACAGTCAAGCATTTCTTACATGGTGAAGCCGCTGATAAAGGCGGTCTCAGGAAGCAGCACCCTGAAGGTGGCCTCCTGCGCGCGTCGCGCGGGGTTGCGCACGGTGGTAACTACCGCGGTGTGCGCATAGCGGAGAGCGATGCGCGACGTCACTTCCATTTCCGTCAGCTTCAGCGGTGCCTCCGGCTCGTCCGTGCTTGACTCCGTGGAGGGGGGAGGCGGGGTTGTGCTCTGGTATTAACAGATATATTTAGTCATTGGCTTCATGTAAATTATTAAGAGAAAGTCTAAAGAAAAAATTGGACGTTTTCAAGAAGACAGTGAATAGGCTGTGAGCTGTTGTCGGTACTATGTATTCAAGTCAGACATGGTCCATGTTAGGGTGCATTGTCACTACCCATCAGGTGAGATCATGCATGGCCCAATCTGGATGTTTACACAAATAAAAAAAACAAATCTGCATTATTAATGCTATAAAATATGCCATACAGACAGATTGGAGGTCTTCTAGTCTTTGATTTTGTATGTAAGCAATTTTCAGTTATTTTCTGTTGGACATCGTTTTCAATTCAATCATTGATTATGCATATTTTTCAATATGATTTATTTATTTTTGATGCAAAAATGAATGCATTTAAATTGAAAATGAACAATCCTTTACAAGTAGTCAAACTTATTTATGTATCGTACTGATTAGAATTATTTCACTTTATTCTATTAAATCTTAAATAAATCACCACGCATATATTCGCTCTGTATATCTATTAAAATACTGATACTTCGACTCGATACCAAACCCCCAACACAGTCTCCTTTAAGAAGAAATACTTATCATACGTACCGGGTTATCATCCTCGGACTTAGCCACGACCATGGTGTCCGGAGTGGGCACCGCCGCTGGCATCGCCGAGCTCACCAGCAGGCAGACGCATCCTAGCACAGGCAGCCAAAGTGGCCCCATTCTGCACCCTGCGGAACATTTGCTTTCTTATTATCATCATAATAGATAGAGGATTAGAGGCAATGAATCGAATCGAATGCGCCAGATAACACACCAATGATTATGGTTTCGAAATAAGGAGTTTATTCCCTGTGTTACGATTAATACCAGACAACGATTATGAAGGGGGCATCAGCCTTAAACACTAGCGGTCGTCACACAAACATTTTGTAATTCGAAACCGCAACCGCTAGCTTTGTAGTCAGGAGCGCTAACCACTACACCAAACGTGTCGTCAAATAATGCAATCAATAAAACAATAGTGTAACTAGACTTTGCTGGTTCTACCAATATATTAGTACGCCCTGTTTATCAGACCTTGATAATATAGTACAGCTGCTGCTACCGAAGGATGTCCTAATTACGAGAGGTAGCATATTGAAAAGAAACAACACCTGCTCAAAGAATCTTTATGAAACTACAAAGTAAGAGAACTACTTATTGTTGATGAATTATTTACAAAGAAATTCATATTTTTTGTGTCTGTTTGTACATATAGGTATAGTTGTACCGACTTAAAAAAAAGTAAGTAATTTGTCGATAAAAAATGCAACGTGGAACTCTGGTGGCTATCACTTTGACCCACAACCTCATTGGAGATAAAACTTAAACATCATTATTTCCAACTACTTGTACATTTAAAAGAAATAAAGTGATTTCTCCAAAATAAGATAACGATCCCCAATCGTTGAATAACATTACAATCTGGAATAACAACTTATTCCGGTAGTTTATTAGTCATATGTACTTCCCCGAATACCATAATATCATAATATGGTTTACACTTAAACTTTAATGATTATTTTGAACATACATAATATCTTTGCCAAGATAATACAGTTAGTTTTGTTTGGATTAATTAGTACCTACCAACAAAGTGTTAGCACAAACAGTCGTAAAAATGTGTGTTCAATCGATTAGCTATCGCAGCGTGCGACTCCTAAGTGACCAGCCGAAGGTTATTTCTCAAACTGGATAAGCTGAAAGTTTATCGACATCGGTAAACAAGTTGCAGTGTTCTAAGAAAACCAGTCTCGGCACCGCACAAAAAGATAACACAGCACCAGCATTAACTCCAGCTAGGCTACACCTTACCCACGGTACTTCTTTTTAGGGTTCCGTAGTCCAACAAGGAACCCTTATAGTTCATGTCTCTGACAGACGGTGTCCGTAATTCAGCGCAAAGATCTGAGGTGCTAGAAAAATGATATTTGGTATGGGTATGAATTCAATCTCCCCGCCAGTGGTAAAAAAAATTTTGAAAAAATTTTTCTTCATATCTCTCATAGAGTAAGGTGGTGGGGATGATACTTTTTTCTCTTGCAAAACCCACGTGTGGGGTATCGTTGAATAGGTATTTCAAAATGATTATGAGTTGGCTAACATCACTTTTCGATAACGTGGCCTGTTTCCGTAACATTCAGTTTTAAAGGCCTAATTTTTGTTAGAGTACCCCTCACCCAACGGTAGTAGGTCATCAAAACTTTATAAGGCAATATTAATCATGTTTTACAGGACATATGCATTACGGCAATAAAAGTGCTTTCATACGTAGTAGGATACGGAGCCCATCGTGCGCGAGTCCGACTCGCACTTAGTCGGTTTTTTTTATTTTTAGACCACGATTACCTGTTATTTGACCATCCGTGGAGTAAGATATGTACCTAATACAGACAAGGTATCATAAAGTAACAGAGTAGTTATTGCTAAACGGCGTTTTAACTTATAATAAGAACATTGATGCAGAAGTGGTTCTGTGAATTTTATACGAGACATCGAAATCAAGCGAGTAAACAACTGGCGGCAGTAAACATAAGGGGTTAAATGGACACTGAAAAACACTGATTGTAAATAATAAACACATAGGTAATTAGATTAAAATAAGGTAGGTATTTATATTTAGCTACGCAGTTTATTTATTTGGGTTTGATTCAGCAGCTTTTCCATATTCGCCGCAGTTACCCAGTCAATATAATTTTTGTGTGAACTGAGAGTATTTACAGGGACTTGTTTTTTTGCACGACTTTTTCTCAGCAATTAAATCTCGAAACTGTGATTCCCATATCACTGATTCATTGAGGGAGTCATTGATTGCTTAAGGATATATAAATGCATGTTCCTGTAAATATGTATCAATCTCCTAGCTCTTACTTATCAGGTAGACAGGTACCTAAATAAATGATGAGGAAAGGTCAGCAGGAAAAAATATGGGGAAAATTACTGATAATTCTTTAAATATATTAGTATATTCCAAGATTGTAGCTACCTAGGCTGTATTCAGTTTTTTTTATTTTATTTTAAAAAAACTAGGCACAATCTTAGATTGGCCAATATGCGATGATTTGTGGTTTCTAATTCAGAAAGCTTTCCAAATATATTAAAAAACCAGCCCAAGTGCGAGTCGGGCTCGCGAACGAAGGGTTCCGTATCTACTATGTATGTAAGCACTTTTATCGCCCTAATAACGCCCTGTAAAACTTGATTAAGATGGCCTTTTTTGATTCCCTTAAAATAAGAAAATATCCGAAATTATGAGACAAAACCGGTTATATGTTTCGATGGCGCTAACTCACAATTTTGATTTATTTACAGTTAAAAGAGAAAATTAAAATCAATATTTGACTACAATTTCAGTTTCACAACTTGACGCGTTTTGGAGGTAACCATTTTAAAGTGAAAATTTACATGAAAGTTATTTTGCTTTAAGTTTATGGACTACAATTCCGTAATTTGTTAACTTATCATGGCCGTGATAGCTTTCCTTCTAAATTAATCACACTAGCATAGTGCTGTGATTTTTTTTACGTATCTACTTACTACCGTTTAGTTGGGAGAGGGTGGGGACATTGGACTCTAACAAAAAATATCCCTTTAAAACTGAATTACGGAAATGGGACACTTAAACAAAAAGTTATGTTAGAAAACTTATATTTGAAAAGACCTACTGGGTTTTTGGCAAGAGAAAATAAAAACATCCTCACGTTACTTGTATGTGAGGAGGCACCCCAATTTTATTTTTTAATAGTTGTTTTACCTCTATTGCGGGGCTAAATACTTAGCTATAGAATACATACCCATGCCAAATCAGTTTTCTGGCACCTCAGGTCTTTGCGCATAACTGCGAACAGACGGACATGGCGAAACTATAAGGGTTCCTTGTTGGACTTCGGAACCCTAAAGAAAGCGGAATACCGATCAGGTTTCGTGAGTTTGCTTTTCAGTTTACACGTATTTTAAGAACTGTTAGATTTGGTATATTATTTATGTTTTCGAGTAACTTATTTGACCGAAATCAAATATGCGATAGTTATTCCAAGCTTTGTATGTTTTACAATATGGGGCCTATAATTCATAGCATACTATTTGCAAATTATCGTCAAAGATACCCTCTCTCTATGTAGCAATATGTAGTCGAACTACCTATGCGCTATGGTCGAAGGTAAGTTGAAATTTAATTCCGCACCAACAGACAACAATTGAGAGCTTCCTGGGAATATCTATGTACGATTCTACAGTACACCGAGGTACTCTCCTCGGCGTAGTTACCGGCGCGCAGTATCGAACAATAACAAGCCGTGTTACCTCATAAATGAAGTTTAACAGCATAAAAAGGACTGCTATACATTCATCAAGCCTCTTTTATGCAATTGAATCAGGACATGAAAAAAGGATGTGATTGATTCTTGGGCTCCGCGCGCCGGTCGGCCTCCTGACGAGTGGTGTTACATAAACCAAGTCACACTCACCAGTTTGTTTACGCTCAACGAGATGATTGCACCAATTGATCCCTCAAACTCTGGCACGTTCCACGTCCTGGATGCTGGGCGGTGGTAACTAATGTGAAATAAATTATCGGCAGAGGAGCGTGTGGTGCGTTGCTCGGTCGCCGCGGAACTCGTCGTGAGCCGACTCGCGGACCGCTTATGTACAAATATAATATGTATACCGTTGTGTAAGTATCGGCCGCGTATAACTACTAGTGGGTTTTCCGCTGTACTAGGTAGGTACTTGCCGGTACGATCGCCATTATCTGAAGATGCGCACAGGTCTTAGGTCAAAAAACTAGTGTTTTACGTTGTTTTGCTATGTTGTTTCCTAATGATAAGCTTTTTCCCAGTATTCGGAATGATGATTTAGTGTTTATCACTTACTTTTCATCTAACGTCGTCAATAAATTGATATACACTTCAATAGAAAACTCATTTTACTGGTAGTTATCAATATTCAGAATGATAGATTTTGTATACAGTACAGATTAGTGATCCAGGGCTTTATTGTTTTAGTGTTTCTTTCAAAGAACATTAACTTTATTACCCTACTCGTACTAATACTCCTTTGCAACGAACCAAAGTCTTGGAAATAGTAATCAGAAATATTTCACGTTCGAATAGATAGCTAGCTCAAGGAGCATTAAGACGGGAAGCCTAGATTGGTGCCGGGTGGGTGCCGGGCAGGAATGGGACAGACAACTATAGATGCTAGTCTAGCATATCCGCGTACGTTATACGTACTATAATTAGCATTGTATGTCCCGGCTCGAAATTTGGGTAACTGATAACGAGAACACAATGTACTGCCTATGCCTGGCTTCTACTTTTTTGGAAATGGAATGCAATAGAAAGAAGAATGCCTAGGACAGGCTCTTTCTACATAAATATAAAATAAATTCCTAGTGTTACGAAGTACCAGACAACGACTATGACGAGGGCGTCTCCCATAAATACTTTAACACATATAACAACCATGATTTAGGTACAAATTGTTCATGTTCATCACACAAACATTTGTCCATTGCGGGATTCGAACCCACCAAACGCGAGGTCAAATATGACTTGGCTAATTGGCTAGCTAAACATGTTCTATCCCATGACACATGGTATTAGACGCGTCGGCATAACTTGCAAAGACTATTCCATACCATACTAATTATTTAGTTATCACAAGTTATCGTGTGGTACACTAGTACAAAAACGCATTTTTGTAACGCCTGAATGAATGAAATAGCAATCTCGTAGGCAGGAGTAAATTGTTATGAGCACAAGGCATATATCAATAAGTTTGCACATTCTGAGAAGTAAATATTTCGTGAGTCATCATCACATCATAATACTCATGAAAAAAGATTTTCTACAGGGATATACATGCATTGGTACTCTCTCTATTTAACACTTGTGTTTCTTTCTTTCACATCTCATTGTTTATTATTGACATACAAGCGGTCCCCCACGACGGCAACGCGACCGCGCGTTCTGAGTTTGCTCCCTCCCTGTCATCGCAACATGATGTTTTTATAGCCTTAAGCCTTCCTCGATAAATAAGCTATCCAAAACTAAAATATTTTTTCAAATAAATCAGTCCAGAAGTAACTGTGATGTGCGCGTTCACACAAAAAAAAACTAACTCTTTAGCTTTATAATATTTATAGGTTTACACTTCTTTTTATAATTTGTACATATCCTAACCAACATCTTTTCTGTGGTTGCTTAAAAATATCTGACAGTAAGGGTAGTCGCTTTCCTTGCACACCCCTCCACCAATTCCCACTAAGCCAGCGTGGTGAAGTAAGTGTAGTGGTCTTAAGAGAGAGATAACACATCTCTGTTTTAAGTATAAAAGATATTAAAAATAATATTTAAGGCTGCTGTCACCTACCTTCTAACAAAGTTCAAATGCAGTTTTCTCCCCAAAAATGACTAAACTGACTACTTTTTTTGAATGAATTGTGTAGAAATGAACTATCTCTATAAGATGTCGACTCTGAATTTTTGATTCAATCTTTAAAATGTCTGTAATTTGCAATCAAAGAAGCCAAATTGACGGTTTTTTTGGGTGATCTTTTCTAGATCAGTTATTGACATCAGCTATCGAAATAACATAAACTTGAAGGGAATTCCGTTCGTATACAAGGTGTCGACTCTGTTTTTTTTATTTATCGCTCTGGTTATTCCAAATGAAGACAAAATTGAAACCATGTTTTGGCATAAAATACGCACCTAAAGACAGGCGACTATCTCTGAGATACATTGCACTTATTCTGTGTTATTTGATAAAACAATGTTATAGAGGTTCCTATCTTTGACTTAGCATGTAAATTCTTGATTTTATCTTGTGCAATATATTCAAAATATCTTACTAAAGTAACCTATAAATTTGAGATTTGGAGCTGTCACGAACATTCATCTTCGATCGAAATTTGACAGACAGCGCCGAGCGCTCGGAGGGGAAGGGTGTGTCGCTCGTTGTCTTCGCTGCTAGTCTTTTATTTCGTGTATGATACTCATTCCAAATTTGAAAATATCACGCTTTGCACAATTTTTATACGGCGACCAATTCGCTTTGAGGCTTTATGCAACGGGCATAAAGCCACATCGTCGATGGTCTCTAATTATAACAAAAAAGTATTCGTTCTTTTGTATCGATTTGTAGTTGTATTTAAATGATTAATCAATGTTAAGTAAACTTGCATAGAAAGGAATCCTTATTAATACTATAAACAAGAAAGATTTGCATATATGGCGACTATTTCAAGAGGTTCATGAGTTAAAACAAAGATATTTTATCATATACATTGTGTATTTTCGAAACTTGATCAAACAAAATGTGCACATAATAGGACCAAAATTATCGACAAAAATAATAATAATAATAAATTCTCCACAAAATAAAATTGTGGTACATAATGAGCAAACTGTTTCTATCACCAAACAGTTAAATGTCAATTTTAGACAAATACTAAATTAATTAGGCCAAGAATAGGCAACAGTACCAAGATAGTATAAGATCAGATTTGATTAAAAAAAACAACAATTTACACACGAAAATAAAGAAAGTATTGATTTATTTCTTAACTAAAATAATAACAGGTATTTAACGTGAAAATAGAAAAACAATATACACGGTCCTAGTCCAATGTTAACAGAGCGCACGCCGACGGCCAAAATAGGGCGCTCGCTGGTCTGCTTCGGTTTATATAGGCCCGTAGTGTTGCCGTTACTCCGGGGTTGCTAACACTACTTTATAGTTTAACAACGGTAGACCGATTTTCATGATATTATGTATTTACTTTGTTGAATTGGTATATACCTCTTACCCCTTAAGTTATTATAAAACGGAGCTGGGGCGCGCTGAGGCTCGATACGAAACACAGTTTACGGGGCCACTAGTACATCCATAAAAACTGGCAATGGGTAAAATGGACTCACGTTCCGTACGGGATTCCTGAGTAATGAATGTACATTTTATGATATTATGTATCTGCTGGCGAATAGTTATTATTTAACCGATTTCAAAAGGAGGAGGTTATCAATTAGATTGTATGTTATTTTTTGTATATCCTCATATCTCAGTCATTTGTTGACAGATATGATTTTTTTTTCATTTTCTTATAGGGTTTAACTTTTAATTGGTCCCATTGTGGCCAAATCCGGAACTGATGATGAGGTCTTGGTGTAATCGAGGGAAACCCTTAAATCTAAAAGACGTGTATAGTGTTTTTGTACTAGTATTTCAATGTTGACGTTTCTTTACGTCTGATAGTCACTATATTGTAGAGCTGAGCTGATAGTGGAACTCCTTAATGATTAGGAGTTCAGTGATTATGAAGCCGGAACTTATGTAAGGTACTTTGTAGCTTATTAAAGAGCAGAGTCAAAAGGTGAAACCCCCTCCCCTCGATTTTAATCACTAACAATTTGCAAATAAAACAAAATACACTAAAAAGTCTTAAATAATTTCTTGAAAGGACTCCATTCCAAGGACAAGGTTTGCCTAAAATAGAGCCCTTTCAAGAGTTTATTTAAGAATTTTTGATGACTTTTGATTTTGAAGTCGGTTTTGTTGAAATAGTATGGCGGTGAAGTGATCATTAACCCAACAAAATTAAAGACAAATAAGGGCTTTTGTTTTTAGTATTTGACTTTGAGTAGTAAACATTCGTGCTTTGGATTTTGAATTAGAATAAGCGGACGACAAAAAGTAAAAGAACAGCTGTCTTTCTTTATATGGACCGTATAGAGGCGTTATTTAGTTCCACAATCTTTGATACGTACTTGTACGTACGTACCATTGGTCATTGGCGTCAATTCTATACTGTGTGGGACTTGTTCATGGCATTAATTCCATACGCTAGTAACAGTATTTCAATGGTTTAAACCTAAATAAATAGGGCAATATTTTGCTTAGTTAACATGACTTTTCTTTCTTATTGCACCAGTGACTTTCACAACCACATCCTAACTTTAAACTTGTATTATTTAGTTTCATGGGATGTGTATGTA
The DNA here is from genome assembly GCA_963584085.1 of Pyrausta aurata. NCBI lineage: Eukaryota > Metazoa > Arthropoda > Insecta > Lepidoptera > Crambidae > Pyrausta > Pyrausta aurata. The sequence continues at coordinate 5,647,118 of OY757254.1, read as the reverse complement.
GTTAATATGAACCTGTATTCAAATTGTACGCAAATGCCATGAAGTTCTATGGTTCTATTCAAGTCCACATTCATATAATATTTCATTATTGAAAAATTTATTAAAACAAAAAAATAAATAAAAATGATGTTATTTATCATCTGTTATACATTAAATACTTGAAATCTTGATCGAAAGCTTCTTAACTACATTTTCTGAATGACAGCTATAGTAACTTGTCATATTTTTCATATATCAAAATACAAATCATATCAAAGAACAGCGTCACACTAAAAGGTATGTTTGTGTTAATAAATCCTCATAGCACCCAGTTGGTATGACACGTGGTAGATCAAGCGCAGAACCAATGGCAGCATCTACCAATAAACTTTAGTCCCCGTTTCTCATGGAGTTCACATTCGTAAAAAAATACCTATTCTCAGAGTCACGATTTGGGTGAAGACATAAAGAGGAAGATAACTTGTACCGACCTGAACCGACTGACTAGTGATGTGCCAAGTCATCTTTTTTTGATCTCGAAATATTTTAGAAATTCTTTACAAAAATCCAAATAAGCACCGACTGACATTAGAATGTTTTTTAAAACAAGATTCAAATCAGGACTTGAGTCGGAAGAATCTCTATAAAGCATTTCAATTCCATGAAATAGCCAACACGGCACATCACTGGTTAGTCGGTGCAGGTCGGTACGTGTTACCCGCCTCGATATGTCTTCACCCTTTAGATGCATTTCGTTTCTTCCCATGCTATAAGTTTTTACGTTATTATACCTCGTGTGTTCATAAGTTTTGAGACGAAAAAAAGGAGGCATAACTTTTTAAATAATTAACTTATATTTCTAAAATTTACAGTGAACACTAAGTAGATAATAATCAACAATAAAATATATCTTTTATTCAAAATGTCCACCCTTGTTTTTAATACAGGCCCTTAGACGATTTGGCCAATCATCAATGGCGGCACGAATCTTTTCTAGCGGGATTCGCTTTGCTTCTCGAACAAGAGCTCGCTTCAGTGACTCCAAGTTTGGGTGGGACTTCTGGCAGGCCCTGAGCTCTAACTCAGTCCATAGAGAATAATCCAGCGGGTTGAGGTCGGGGCTGGAGCAGGGCCATTCGTTAGCCGCGATGAAGCCGGCACATTTTCCCTCAACCAAGCTTGGGTGGTTTTTGCTTTATGGGATGGTGCTGAGTCTTGCTGGAAAACCCAAAATTTGTTGTTAAATAAAGTATGAGATAGGGGTTTCACAACAGGCTCTAAGATGTCATTTTGATAATTCTTGGCTTTCACTTTGACGCCTTGTTGACAGAAATGGAGCGGAGTGACACCTTCATACGAAAGTCCCCACCATACCATCACACTTGCCGGATGATGAGTACGCGAGACATTCCGTGCTAAAGCTGGGACATCCTTGCTACTTTTGGCATAGACTTTATTGTTTTGTCGGTTGAACTTTTCTTCGACATTAAAAAAAATTCTCATCGGTGAACAGTATCTTCCTCGCATCGTGTCTCCTAAGCAGTAATGGACAACGTTCGCGTCGCAATTTACGAAGCCGATCGTTTAAAAAGTGAACTTTTCTACGGGTATACGCCTTTACCTTAAGATCATATTTCAGTATTCTGTTGACTGAAACGCGCGAAATTTTAGTCTGCAGAACAATTTTAACTACCAAGTTTGTCTCAAAACTTATGAACACACGAGGTAACTACATTTGTGTTTAAATCTGTGAATTTAGTTATTGAATTACGAAAAGGAAAATGTTTGCGAAAGGAATTGACGCGAGCCCTGATTCCGAACTGTATTCGCGTAGGTATTTTAAATAAAAAATAAACTGGTATAACATTAATTTATCATATCGACTTTTACATGACCATCATTTTCTATGTTCATCATACGCATAGCCTACTACCTAGAGATAAAGTATCAAAATTGTTTGATTACAGTAAACATTTTTTGTGTCCCGGACATATAAAATCGCACACACACATTGATAAATTCGGTAAAATCTGAGAATCTCCAGACTGTCAATTCACTCTTAATACATAATAGTAGGTACTTACAGATTTTGGCAACAAGCTGGCTCTTTTCCCTCTTCAGATGAATAACTCGAAACCAATGGTTAATCTGAAATATATAACTGTTACTAATTGTAGGAGTACATAATTGCATTTATAATAAATGTGTGTTTTGGTAAATGTGTGTTATAACTTTTTAAATGTATAGGTAGCAATTTAGCGAGGATTACCACCTTCAAAAAAATTTAGTAAACATTACAAATGTTTTATAAAGAGGACAGTAATGCTAATTTCATTTTGTTAACATTAGTTAATTAGCTCACAAGCTAGCTAATATCAGTAACATCCATAGTAACATCAATCACAAAAATACATTTAATTATAAAATCATCAAAATGTCTAAGACAATCACCTTAATAACATAAAACATTTGTGTAAGACCCACATACACACAAATAAATGTTATCAAAACATTTGGAATGGCATCCACCCTTTGCACTTAGTAGTACCACATAAACATTTTGTTCTGTCTATACCTTCATGTGGCATAATATCAGAAGACTTATAACAGCCATAGTTAAATGTTATTTCAGTGTGTGGAGAAATGTTTTTACAAGCAAAAAGTGCAAGTTTAGGAATGGGGATATTGACCCTGACAGGTATGATAGCACAATTTGGGTCACAGCTATGATTTGCATAACGTCCAATATTTCCAAATTTACTGGGATCAATAAATGTCTGTGTAATACCATCATTGCCATGTTCATTCAGGCAAAATATATAATTCATGTCTTTTCTCAACATGTTTTTCTGCTGCCTATTATTGGCTTCTGTTTTGGTAATTACTTCTCCTGCATACTCACAAACAAATGTGCCTTTATAAATTACGTCAGAACAAAAGAGTCCTAATCCTTTGTTTTTGTTTTGGCAGATACCAATATACAATGTTCTAAGGGGACCTTTTTGGACTAAGCGATTGCCACAATTAGAATCACAAGCACATAAATCATTACACTCTATGATAGGACAGATAATATCATCTTGCAGCTTGTTATCAATTAAATAGATCTTATCTTCTGTATTTGATATAACATAGTTTCTACTTCCACACTTCTTCAGGCAACTGCAGTTTGGAGGTTCACAAACATCACATTGGCAACTATTTGAAAGTTGTGAATTGAAACATTCCACAATATTTATGTAGTCTGGTGAGTTATCCTCTGGTCCTGGAATGTTTTCAGGGATATACATTAATGTAAGATCTTGGTGGAAATAGTTGTCATTCATTTTTTCATATTAAATCTGCTAATATATTAGCCGATTACGACTTCATAATTATTTAAATTCTATGTTTAACGATGTGAAGGTAATTTTAATACAGGAAAATATGTATAAGCACCACACTCAAGGAACACCACACTGCAAGACTGGATGCACTGATCATGTAATCTTTTTTACTGGATAGATAGATGGATGGAAGGTGGATGGATCTGGGAATTCTGGGATGGATCTTCTGGTCAACGGTGACTGACAGGCAGGACAGTCGGAACTAACGCTGTCAAATTCAAAAATCCGGCTGCCAGATCGAGTGTAGCAAAATCTCCCCAATCTTACAAGAGATTTTCCGATTTTCCCGTTTATTTTATTTTCGTACGTGTTCTGTGTAAAGTATTAATATTATTGTTTTTAAAAACCGTAGACCTAAACTCCTTAAATAAAATTTTAATCTTCAATGGATTTTATAGATAATATAATTGTTTTGCGTCTAAAATCGGTGGAACATTCATTATATGCCTCTTATGGTAAAAAATGCCTTCAACGACATTTCCATTCATGAAATCTTTTCTTTGACTTTGCCATTTTTTGGTAAAAATATATTCGCTAGAAAAGGTGATACCTACATAAAAATACCCTAATAAATAATAGACTCCCTGAATCAAGGGAGATTTTCTTACTCTGGATAACTTTTTTGAATAAGCGCCCCCCTGGCAATGTCATCTATGGCCAGAAGCCAGAAGATCCTTGGCACTGCAATGAATGAATATTGACAACAGTGACAGTGACGTAGTGAATTACTTGCTCAGTGACAACAGTGACCGACTACAATAGTCATCATAATCAACACATAGAAAGTAGTATAGTATAGAATGACAAACGCGGATTTTCAGCGTAACCAAAAAGTTACTTTACATGTGTGCGTTCAATAGTGATGTGTATCTTATGGTGGTCCAAGTTTTATCGACGAGGTTACGATAAATCATGTAAATTGAAACAAAAATAATTAAATTAATGCACTTTTAATTACATAATACTTTCTATTTGATAAACAAGACAACCTCATTTTTGTTAAATTCCATATTTATTTATTTATGTACGAAGACATTCTAGAAACACTTATACACGTTCCAACATAGACCTTACCACAGCACAGCTTCGGGCCAGTTATGTGGGCCAGTGCTGAGAAGAAGCTGTGCAAGAATTACGGTTACCTAAAAAAATCAGTCAAAAAATTTATCGATACTGATGACGTCATCATTTAGTCAAGCCCTAGTGTAAAGAAACGGTTTCTTATTTTACTGAAAATACCTGAATTAATCTATTGGAAACTTTGATATATGGCTGCAAATCACAAAGGAAGTCCTAAATTTACTGTACAATTTGGCATCGGAGTCGATTTCACTCACAAATTTTATAAAACTTGGATTTCAATTTTTTATCAATGATTCATATTTACTGGTGGAAAGTATGATTTTCGGGATTGTATCCTCGGCGCACTTCACAGTTGCTGAAAGCACAAGTCATTTCATCTGAAATTGTTATACAAAACTTAAATTATAATTATATCCATTCATAATTTTTCAAAAATTCCAACGACGGAAACTTGACGTATCCACTAAATCCATTATTTCTTAGAAAACGGTCTCGCTGTCATAAGGTCTTTCGCTGTCAAATCCTATAGAATTTCACTAAGTAGCACGCTCTTTTTAAAGCGAAGATTTTTTCTTTCTCTATGAATCAACACAACAACCACAGACAAACCAACTGGAGTCTGTGCTGGATGGACTGAACTGTGAAAGGAGAAAGAAGAAATAAGCGCTTGAATAAAAGATGTCAGTCGCATCGCAGTAGTCTTTTTTTAACTGAATTACATGTCCTACTTTTTAATGTCTCTCTCATTTAGTCAGTGAGTCCTACTACTACTACTTCATATGTTTATTATTTTTATTATTATTTATGATGTCTTCTTTATTATTACCACAAATAATATAATACTGCTAGTATAGTATACCATTACCTATGTTTTGTGTCTGTCTATATCTTCTTGCCCTACCTACCTTGTCGCACTGTACATGAACAGGGGCTGTCCTTGGGTGCACTGTTACAAGTACCATCCATGAATCTCTTTGAGTATTGAATCTATGATCCAGATCTATCAGCTTAGCACTGCTTTGTACAAAGAAAGATAGCTAGTACCCTAGTTCTAGAAAGCGCTTACTTCGGCTTAAACACGATCTATAATCTGTGCTGCATTTGTGACATTTAGAGACAGTGATGTTACTAACATATCACATGATTGCGTTAATAGCAAGTTCGAGGAGCCTAGACTAGTCGGTGCGGGGTGGTACGGATCAGTACCTTACCTTACATAAAGAAACGGTCTGTATTGACCATCATGGATTCGAGTTTATCGGACAAATATTTCCTTCTGGACGTGTTTTCTTAAAATGTCCAAAAAAAGGAGGCAAATTTAGTAATGCACCACCACCAAGTATGTACCAATCACAAATACCTTAAGGACAGCAGTCATTGAAATCAACTGAGTCCTGTTAGTGTCATGTTTATCTTGCTTGCAACGATAAAGCTATGCACTGTATATTCCTATCTCGATTGACATTAGGGCCTTAGTATGACTCACTTGCTTTTGAGCTGACTATAAAAATATGATTATTCTCCTACCGATTTTCAGTAATGTCGGCCGCTCAAGAGAAATAGGCCAGGTACGCAGGAGATATTACTTTAGTGCCAGCTCAGATGTGTGAGCTCTTTCAATGAATTGAAACGAATGCATGAAGATCAATCGAGATAGGAATATCTAATCCATTTTTTATAGACACCCTACTCCGACAAACGTGACACGTTTTTTGATAATGACACCAGAACTTTTGTTGGGTAGGTACTTTGTAGCCTAATAAGGAACACAGCCAAAAAAGATGCAACTCCCCCCCCCCCCTCCCCTTCCAATAAATCACCAAAGAAAATAAAATTAACTTTTAAATAAGTAAAAACCGACTTCAAAAACAAACATTTCTTTAGGGTTTGCCTAAAACGGAGTCCATTCAAGAGTTTATTTACCTAAGACATTTTAGTGCGTTTTGTTTTTGAAATCGATTTTTTAAATAAATTAACAATTTTATTCAAAAGGAATTTCAATATTGTTAACAATATTACACAAGCAAGTAAAAACGAACTTTACGTACGGATCGGTAACCTAACTACCCGTACCGGTTTATTTATCTGCACCGGACCGACCCAAATATAGCTGACTCGGCGGCTCATCACCTGCTCGTACAATCTTATTGGTACCAGTAACCGGTGTGTTATTTATACCTTCCTTCACCCTTTCTTACTACTAACTACTACCTAATAATCTCAGTTATTACATTTTTCAAGTAGTGGCGCTGATATCGGCAATAATATCACTTAGCAGCTAATCGCTATACATAGTAGCAGTTACATTTTGAATCGGATGAAATATTACTCAGTTTTCCCACCACTTTGTACATACCTACATCCGCGGCCGCGCAGGCGCAACGTCGTGACGTGACGTAATTGTCCATTCATACTTTTTGTTTCATTAATGAAAATGAGTTTTCCAGTAATGCTTTTAGTGCTGCTGCTGTGTTTGCAACATAAATAGAAATCTTGTTGATATGATAAGGACGTGTTGCGATACAACTGTTATCTTTTCATGACTGTTTAGTGGCGTTTCGAAAAAAGTGCATTCATTCATTGATAGAGTGCAGGTATTGAGCACATGCGCACTGCAATCTACTCGATTCCCTTGTGATATTTTCAATTTTGTGTTGGATGAAGTTAAAATGTGGCTCCTTCGGGATTCTGTGCTGTGAGTGCAGGGTTACTTGGATAACTGATCAAGTGAATATAACTGGAAAAGTGGCTGAAGTAGAACATTACGACACTCCGGAAGTGGCGGGACAAGCTAGCCGGCCGAGCTCGTTCCGAAAGAGATAACAACGGATGAAAGAGATAAACAGTAATGGATTTAACATGGCGGACGATACGCGTAAAGTGCGAGTTGAAGAAAGATTGAAAATAAAGATTGGTAAGCCTCCTTTTTACAATTTTTTACTGTACTTATTGCAAGGTCTTATTAATACACTTTAAAGACTTAATAGTCCCCTGAATTTGTGGTCCATTTGTATTTTTAACCATTGTTGTTGTCATTGTATTGAACAGGTGGTAGTGGTGTTATGTACTTCATTATGCTTTTTACGCGAGACTAAAGATTACTAACACCTAATACGCTCATTATTTGATGTTTTAAATAGTTTATAATACAATATTTGCCAGCACATCTCTCATTCAGGAATATAACTTCTTTGTTTGTATGGTATGTTTTGACAGTTCATACTAGGTTTATGAATGAAAATGAATCTGTGAACTTAATGAATATTTTGCCTGTATGTAGATTAGATTAGATGTATTTGTGTAGCTACATGGTTTACCATGATAGTACAAGTGTTAATTTAGCGTTTGAAATTGATCATAAGTGCTCTGCTTTGAACTTTATCAAATAACCATATGGGCAGTATAATGTTTTTGCTACTTCCACAACCCATACATACTAGTTCCATAGTCCATACCTTACATACTCCACTCTCATAATAACTATTTAGTGGTTTATTTGTGCTGTTTGCTAAATCCCTTGTTGGCCATATTTTGGATGTCAGCTACTAGCCTATATTAATGTTAGCAGTCCTCACCGTCTTCACCCACTCATTTTGTTTTATTCCCTTTCTTTGAGTTGTAGTGTAATGGTTTATAGAATACAGCCTTCCTCAATGATTAATTAGGCTATCCAACATAATGTTTTTCTTATTAGTCCTGAGATTATCACATTAAACAAAATGAACTCTTCAGCTTTATAAGATAATATTAGTTCAGCTTTTTAAGATATTATTAGTCAGATTATCACTTCCCCAAACATTTCTGCTGACCATGCCAATCTTCACCTGAGGCTAAGTGAAAAATATCCATCACCAAATCACAGTAATATTTTAACTTAAAAAAATACTTACAGGGAAGACATAGTATGCCTGTTAAGTTTGAACTTAGTTTAGAGGATTGTTACTAAAATCAATAAAATATGTTAATTGTCTTAACATTTGTGCAGTTCAAACCTTAAAATAATTATCAACAACAACTTAAAATGTCTTTCTATCCCTGGCAACACCAAACCAACATTTGACACCATAATGATGATGGATTCTATAGTTAAGCCAATCTAAACCATGCCATTTTCCCTTAGTCTTGTATTCACCAATCACCATACACATTTACCACATTCCGCACCATTTGAAAATCACGCTTGGCATTTTAATGCTATGGTGGCTGTCTTCTTCATTTTATGAATTTCTTATAATTCAAAGAAGGATTTATAATATGAATATGCTTGTAGTAAAATTTTTATTTAATGAGAGGAGATTCGTTTATGTACTAAATTCAGATTCTTGTAATGTAGCAATCAATCTTTCAGCATGAACTTGGTGAAATGTTTTGCCAACATTGTGTTATATTTGATGGTAAATATGGTTTCTGATCGTTGAGAAAATAATTGATTGATTTGTGTTGATGACGGCGCGGACTCATAAATCCATGATAAGGCAAAGTGTGTCTGCGATAAGAGTGCAGTACGCCTTCCGGGGCGTGACCTGCGACCCCCTCCCCTTTGCTACTATTCTCTTCTCTGCTATCATCAACAAATGTCCTACAATCTGGTGAAATAGCTATTGATTCCATTTCAAGTATTTGTCCAACTGAGTTAAGTTCAAGATCTCACTTGTCTGCCAATAAAAACTTGTCAGCCAGTACCATCACCATGATGTAATATTTCAGGAGCTGAAGCCTTGACTGTTATGTCCTAAGGTTATCATTCACTCCTGGAATATACATTTTTAGTTATTGTTTGACTTGTTTATTGGTGTAAAGCTTCCTAATTAGCTAGTTATAAACGTTATAGTTGCCCATCAGCGTAAGATGTATGGGTATATTAATTCATTTTATGTGTTAGATTTTTTATTTATCTGCGTAACCTTGTTCATTAATATCTGGAAAGAGATAATATATCGCCCAGATGCGTTATATAAATAATGAATCTTTCTTATAGGTACGTCATAGAATAATAAACTACACTTGAATCTAAAATAGTAAAAGTCAAAACCCTTTCTTGACCATTGTGATAGATGATAGAATTGTAATAGTATTATCAACATCAAATACCTACAATGCTACATTAACAAAAACACTTAGGTATGGCATGTGTCACAAGGAGTGTCATGCTCATTACTTATTGTTCTCCTAAAGCCAATGAGCCGAAGCGAGTTACACTAACAACCAACAGAGCGCGGTGTGGTGTGGCATTGACACTTTCCGGTACTTCGGCCTGTCCGGGACCGCCGCTGTCGTGATGGTCAAACGGGCATATGGGCATATAGGCGCGGCTATGATGTTAACCGGCGCAATTAACCTGCGATATAATATTACATACATAGGTATCTGAACGTTTAGATCTTTTGCAAAACATCCTTGAAACTTTGCAACCTAGATCCATTTACAAGTATACATACCTAGGTTGAAGGGCCTATTTATAATCAATGAGAACAGCGGATGTCTACTAAATAGAGACAATGCAATGAGCCTCATTGAGGCATCAGTTCGCGCGTCAAGTCATAAATATTCATTTCTAATTTGTTATTGTGAAATAATAATTATTACGATTCATACATGAACGACATACAATAGCGTCTTATGTTTTGCTTTTTTGTCCACTTTTATGAATGAAGTGTCGAAGTTGGCGTTCGTGTTTAGTAATTTACTTGTTGACTGCAACGTGAGGATTGGTGACCAATGAAGTGCGAGGCGTCGATCGAACCCTCCTCCGCGTCGAGTATTTATCTACGCGGGCACGACACGGCGCGCGGTGAATGGGGCAAACCGAACGTTTTCCATTCAGCGCTCCCATTCATGGAAACTCGCCAGTCCGTTAATGAAAAACGCGCTCGTTTATCGTCACCGTTATCGTGGACGGTATACCACAACATGTGCTATTGCACTACAATATTTACATTCAAAACACTCCTACTGTCTAATCACTCGCAATATCGATAAGATAACATTGATAACCATTTGTTATTGAATTGTTTTTGATTTTCTCAAGTACCTATCTACCTGCCTGTGTTTCTTTATTTTCATGTTATGTATAAGTGATATCGATTAGATATTTGATTTAAGTGTAGAACTTACTAACTTTTTCAAGCTTAGACTTGAATATGAAATGATAAATTTAAATATATTGTAAATGCCAAAAATTTCGAGTAGAAACACTACCACCTCCCCAACATACAGCTCGCATCAGCTACGCTATGCTTAATTAGGTAATTATTACTCACGTTCCCGCGTGTTACTGTCTTCTTGTGCAATTGATGAAAAGTATGAACTCATCAAGATGTTGGGACTGATTATTAGGTACTTAAATTGTTTTTAATAAAAAAATATGAGATGAAATTTGTACCTTTTAGCTTTTATTTATAGAATGTTATTTGTGCATATTTGTTGCACACACGACAAACGAAAAAAAATACGTACATGATTCTCTCACAGTTTTATTATAATAATTAATTAAAAGCATCTTACTTAGTTGATGCTACATGGTGTCGGTTGTGTTGTGGTATTGGCACTATCATCATCATCACCCTTTGTGTTCGCGTTGTATGTCGTGCTTCATCTATTGTGCCAGCAACTCTCGAGATGAGAAAGCTATAAAGTACCTTTACCAATCGGCACCGATCTGTACTTTCTACACAGTACACACTGATGGCGCCCGCGCTGTCAGGGGATCGTCATACCTACGCACAGTACAAACAAACGCGCAGTAGGATAGGAAACATATTATGTAATTATGTCTAACTAAACATTTTCGTAATAAGCAAAAAACGTACACCGCTGATCCACCTTCCGCCCACCGGTATAATAAACAAACTTGCCTCTGTTACAAAATGTGTCGCGAATTCCAACTTAAACACAATTTGCAAACTTAAGTTAATGTGGGTGAACGGTGAATGGACACTAAGCTTTAATTTACTACCTAACAGCCGTTGCAAAATGTATATTCAAAATGGTTTTGGTCCCAAATTAATAATTTAGCCCTAAATAAAACAAATTCTTAGCGTATAGTCTCATTGATCATATTTGGATATTATATAAGTGATGTATAATTACTTTGCATTGAAAAAATATTGATTGATTTGAAATGCGTTAGTATTTTGATGCGGACAGACGAACTCTGAATTAGTAGGCACCTACTTTGAATTAAATTTATCATTAGTTAGCTAATTATTATAGAGAATTGTACGTGTTGCGAGGCGACGAATAGAGTTTAGAATCCCCTGTGCAAAAGTATTAACGCGCTCAAACAAACAAACTCTTTAGCTTTAAAATATTAGTTTAAATTAGAGATGCGCCGAGTAGCACTTTTGCCGAGTACCGAGTACCGAGTATTACTCGGTTCATTTTTTTTCCAACCGAGTACTCGGCCGAGTAACTCGGTTTAATCAAATTTCTGTTTCTGGTGTGTAAACAAGTACAAACCAGGTTTGCGCAGAATAAGCTTTCATCAAGCCACTAGAGCACGATATCCCTAAAAGCCCCATAACTTTTTTTATATTACAAAATTCACAACATGATGATAACATAAAATAAGACCAATGACGGATTTATATTTTATTTACTAAATTTAAATAAGTCGCTATTTCAAAGAAAATTTGCTAGCAAAAGACAAGAGTCCTTTCGAGTGGTGGGCAGGGCTCCGAACAAGGTATTCAGAACAGGCACGCTTAGCAAGAGTGTTTCTATGAGCACCTGCAAGCACCATTCACAGCGACTGATTATTTTCGGAGGCTGGTAAAGTCTACGAAGAAAACAGGAATTGTCTGTTACTAGAACGTGCAGAGAGCTTTGCATCACCACAACACAATCTCACTTTATAAAATTTCATATATATATTATTATTTTTACTAACGTTTTCCTCAATTTGTCTCTACTCATTCATTATCATAATTGAGGTTGTGACAGATTTCCCCAGTCGTTTAGATGATATCTACCTAAATATATTGCTTTATTTAAACCGAGTATACTCGGCATTAAAACCGAGTTACTCGGCCGAGTACCGAGTACAAAAAACCTGCCGAGTACGCCGAGTACCGAGTATTAACCGAGTACTCGGCCCATCTCTAGTTTAAATTATGAAGGTTGAATGAAACCTATAGCTTATGTACTTCTGCAAAGCTTTTAAAACTTTAGCTCACATATTTTTATTTAGCTTTCGCTAATATTATGTTCGTAGCGTCATCTTCACTCATCAACGTCACTGCGTTGGGAATAAAGATGGTGTATCTGTGAAAAAATTTCATTAATTCGTTTATCTTTATCCAACTTTTTAAAGAGTAAGAAAGTTGCAAAATGTCTTTGTTATAAAAGTTAAATGGAACCATGAGTACCGATATGTTTGCACCATAAATCGTTCCCATGGCTGCCGTATCCAACGTACTCTCGATTTCGAAACAATCGCACTACGCAGTGTGGAAACATCTTAATAATCGCTATTGTGGCCACATAGTAGGCAGTTAGGTTCGTGTTCGTTTCCTCGGTAGCTGAATCAAAGGTTCCCGTTTCACTCCCACGATCCACTTTGGTGGCGTGTGTTACTGTCATGTTGATGATGATGACGGTTGTTTTTGCATCAGCAATTATGTACAGTTTGTTGCAAGTTTCTCTCGCAGTCCAATTACGACGAATTTGTGGGAGCGAACGACCACAGGAAGGTCTCTCCTTTGTTTAAATGCCCTAACAATCGCAGCAATAATCTTGCCTCGTCTTATGATAATTTACATTCTTTCTAATTGCTGGTGTACGTAATAATGAGACGTTTACGTTAGGAAATTTTGTGAAAGTTTACGGTGTTGTTTTTTAAGAAAACCCACTGACGATTATGTGCAGTGTTTATTTTAGATGAAAGTATGCAATTGCCGACTGAAGTAACTAGCGTGCGCTAGTGCCGGTCACGGTCATGCGCTTTGTTTCCTTCTTGCAGGAAGTTGTTTTCATAACATAATTGACTATTTATAACATTTCCCGAACATACACGTCATCTCTCCATCAATTTAGTCCCATTGTTATATTGTTGGTTTAGCAAACTAGCTTTCATACAAAAGCATGTAAAATAGAAAAATTACAATTTCACTCTTTTTGTTTATACTTCTATCATGAGAAACTCAATCAAAATAAGCAATCATTTTCTACTTTACTTGTGTAATCAAGGCAGTTACATTACTATTTGATGGGCAACTTTCACCTCGTGAAAATTGTGAGAATATCATCAGAAGTTTTGTTGTACCACGCAGGGGTAAAGCTGGTTCCAAGTTCCAACCTAAAACTCTTATTGAAAACGTTTAAATGTTCCAACCTAAAACTCTTGTTGAAAACGTTTGAATCTACTGCTTAGAATATAATTATTATAAGATAGCTGTGTTACTCTTGCAATTTATCTTTGTACAAGTTTGCGAAGCTTTTAGTCCGCCTTCGCAGGTTTAATTTTGTACAGGACTGGGCAAGCGACAGGAGTCTCTTATGGGCCGATAGTTTCACCTTGGCGCGCCGTATAAGCGATATCTGCCGAGGTCGAGATTTGTTGCGCAATCGCCGTCACTGCTTCTTCCTTTTATGTCTCATGATTACACTACAAGAGTAGGTAACGAGTCTTGTGAACAAATTGCCAGGGATCATTATTTACCTGAACTGTTTGTTCTTTATTTGTGTTGGACAGAATAAATGTGTAGTCTAGGCAGGACTTATTTAGCGGCTGTAAATGCGTTATCAGCTTTAAGGTTTTTCTCTTGGCTTCTGCTGTTACATTGTATATAACCTGATTGCTTTTGTTCCAGGTGAAGCAAAAAACTTACCAGGTCGTAGCCATGGCGGGTCGTGCCACCGAGACATATACTGCGTGCTGTCGCTCGACCAGGAGGAAATATTCCGCACCTCCACCATGGAACGAACTCTCAAGTGAGTACTGTACTACATATTTACTTATGGGATTTCATCTAAAGTCTACCCTAATTTCTAAATGATGATTATGAAAACCAATTACCTAAATGAATTAGAATCATATCAATCAATCAATCAGCCTGTTGCAGTCCACTGCTGGACGTAGGCCTCCCCAAGGGCACGCCAAAGTGCACGATCCCCTGCTTTCCTCATCCAGTCACTACCAGCGACCTTCTTTAGGTCATCGGTCCATCTGGCCGATAGAAGAAGATAGATAGAATCATATGATTTACGTAATGTTTCTTGTTTTTATGTGTAATTTTAAAAGACTTCTCTTATGGAGGGTTATTAAGTAAACTTATGATGATACCAACTCTATTGGCTGTCCTTGACTGACTGTTACTATTTTGGAACTTCCTGCGTCGACGCATTTCGCCACCCCTCGCTATAGCCCGTCACATTTTTAACGTTTTTACGTTTAACTACGGAATTGACATAACAACGGATCCATTGTCCGGCGTCCGGATCGGCTTCCGGTCTTATCGGTTGAGTTGGGAACCGTTCGTCGACACATTAGGGAGGGCAAACAAATTTATTGGGTCAAGGTTTGGCCACTTTATGAATGGCCGGCCGTCTACGCTAGTTGTGTCGAATTAAGAATAATTAGAGCTGGGTACTTTGCTAATAGCGTTCACCCACGTGTGTTTTCGCTGTTGCTTTAATAGCGCACAAAACATCTGTAACAAAACCACAATGTTATTTTTTCCGGGCTGGCCTTATTTCCTATATTCTCATTTAAAATTCATTCATGTCCGATTCTGCCCGAAGAATATCAGATACCATAATGACTGTTTGCTTTAAATATATCACAACCTTTATTAGCAATGCAATTAAGTAATCTCTGCTTTATAGTAATGTCTGCCATTTCGAACTAAAATATAATAACGCGGCTGCGAAATGATAAGAGTGGCATCGATGGTAGAGTGATATAATCTGACTGAGCTCTGAACCACTCATAGCGGTGGGGTGCATAAAAATTACAAATATGCACTTACTGAGACTTTCTCTGTTGTATATTGAAACACTGAATGTATTGAAACGATTACTCATCGCAATATCTGCTGGACCCATTATTTAATTATCTACATCTCAGGAACATATTCAACCTGAAAAGCCTCAACTAACCTGGGTCACCTGGGTGGCAACCGTTAGCTTTTCTAATTCGGTACAGCAAACCGCATGAAAGATTTCCCTTACTGCAATGGATAGCATGTGAATCACGCGACTGAGTTTTGTCTTTTGAGGGAGGCGTAAGCCCGTGCGGTCAGGGCGGTGTTGCGCGCCGCCTCCCGGATGCATTTCCGGTGCGCGTGCGCCCGCGCGGAACGTCCCTTCCGCTACACCCCCTCGGATCATTTAATTTGGGACTGAATGACGAACTAGTGCAACGAAAAGAATAACCACCCTGTATTTTAATTGGTCGTGGGAACAAGTATGCTCAGTGTTCACGGTTTGTTAACTAGCTCATGAAGACAACTGAGGAAATGACCAACAATATGAGATGCTTTTAAAGATTTAAGTCAATTATGGGTTTTAGGTTTATGAAACTATAATAGGTATGTTGTTTGTTAATGAACGGAAGCTATAATGATTTAGTGACCCGAGAGGTGAGGAGCATTGGCGGATATCGAAGGAAATGTCACGTCACTCGACGAGTTAACTTAATGGGTTCTTTGTCTTGCGATACCTTATCAGTATCAGTGCACTGCGCCTGTCTGTACTGCTTCTGCTTAGGTACCTACTACTTACTATTTAATTGATATAGTAAGCTCTGTTATTTTCAGGTTTTCTCTTCATGTGTTTCTACGCTATGATACATTTTCCTATGCTAGATTCGGAAACATATATATTTTTTTATATCGACCTACCAATATTTTTAAATCGCTTCGTGCTATTTGTGTATTTCATTCAATATCGAGGTGTTCTCAATAAGATTGAACTCGAATACGAATACGGTAGCCGATATGCGCTTATTTCGAGCAGCGAGTTCGGATTAAGAGCATCATAAAAAGCGATCCATAACGTCTTGGTGGTGCGGAGCGGAAGCTTTTAAGTGATAAATTGGTCCCGGAACCTCGTGGCGCGTAAAATGATCATCGCCCGTGCCCGTATGGCCCACGGGCGATTCAACATTAGGACTCGCGTACACTCAATAAACATCATGTTAACGCTATCATAATACTGCTATTTCTACGAAGCGTGTGCGATTTAAGTCAATAAAGTTTACTGCAGCATTGTCTTCAGTTTTTAAGACAATAGCAGGGAGCGGGGCTCTCATTGTCTTACACTCAATCTGTTTATTTTTATGTGCCTCGAATAATAAATCAGACTGTTATATTGGTTGAAAATTACTGAATATTATATCAAGTATGCACAAAAAAGCAACATAAATAAACCCTAACAGCAAAGGATGAAAGGACAAAAAAATATGATCTCGAGGCAAGACCAAAAACAAGGTTAAAGAAGTGAATTAGGTTGTATATCTTGAGTTGGCTCTGCGCCTGTCAAGGGTGTAATAGAAGAAAAAAAACAACAAACAGCTGTGCCTCCGTTGTGTAATTATAGGATCCCCGAGACTAGCGCAACGCGTGTTATCAGTTGTCATGGACGGTTAGCCGACTATCCATCTGGCGATGTGCAAACGCCCTAAGTGCAACGCTCTGGTTTCTCAGCCGCGCGCTATTTGTGCGTCTCGATGCGCTCATTGCCGACCAGCGCGTACCGTACCGCGTACGAAACGCGTGTAGGTTTGTGTCCTAGTTAGTTAAAAAATACCCGTCAATGGCGAACTGGGTTAGGCGCCGTGATGCTCACAGTACTTCGCGTGTGTTTAATCACTCTACCTAATTATGATTAAATCGATAACAAACCGACGAAATCAACCAATCAATCTTGTTTTTGTATCACAACACAACGTTGTAATATAACTGTAATGTTAAAGAATGGAAGCTATTATAGTTTGTAACAATGGAATATTCGATAATGATTACATACATGATGATGAATAATGTTTATTTAAGGCATACCAGGTGGTTTTCCTTCCTCTGAATATGTGTCATTTCCATGAAAGCGTGCTGGCGTGTATGAATAGTGATATAATGTTTACAGAGGTAGTAGTGATGTAGGTATCAAAGTTAATTTTCATCCATCACAATTTAATGAGTGTCGCAAACCCACAATACATTTGTAGACAATTGATTATATGCAATATTTGGTTCTGAAGTTTACGCGAATACTATTCATTGATTTATAAAGCTTTAAATTTCGCGCATATTTATTTAAATGTAAAAATCCTGACTTTCGAATACTTCTCAGAATAATTAAGAATTTTAGAATGCAATGCTTGTTAAGTATACGAAACGTCAGGTTTTTTTAAATCCAAATAAATATGCGTAAAATATATCAATTTAAAATTATCTGCCGAAGCGGTTAAATGTTATTTTCTGTGGCACTAAAAAAAGCCAAAGACTTTATAAATGTATATTAAGGTATCTTTAACACGTTCCGGGATACTGCGCCTGTTGGCGTTCACTGTCCCGGAACGTGTTAAATTCTTAAGATCAAATTATCGGGCTACTCTAGATCGCTACTATCGCTAGTAGAGTATATAACGAGCTCCTACATATGCAGTGAATCACCAGTTCATTGTATTCGTCGTTACAAAGATAGACATTAGATAAGTGCAACTGCAAGTTGTATCAGTAGTTGACTGTATTGTTTAAATAATATCGCATTATATTGTAATGATTACAAAATACAACACAGGTGGCGCTAATTTGTAAAGACAAATAACTGCACTATTGTCTATGCGTTTCTTTATTTGTAACAGTTCTCTTAGCGAACAAACAATGGCAATCTGCATTTTAAGTTGGTATGCCAGATTTTTATAAGCGATCGTATAAGGTGGTGGTGAGTCAATAGGTTAATATATGGGTTGAGTGGTTAATGTTCTCTGTACATATGTGTGTCATGCAGCGGCTGCGCATCCGGCGCCGGCTGGGTATTTATAAACCGGAGGCGGAACCACCGGCCGGGGGCGGCGCGGGCGCGGCTCACGCCTTAATGCTGGCTGTAACAGACAAATAACAGAATAACTTAAATGTAACTTGATGTTGATGCTAAAACCTCGGAGGGATTTATTTTGTGAGCCCCACCATACACAACTCCCTGCCAAACCTTTTCAATTTTGCTGTTCATACTCCACTTTGACTTTCGCTGTTTTGACTCTACATATTTAAATGTCAGGCGTAGTAGATAGAGACAGATGCGACTAAAGACGACCCATCCACCAGAACTCGCTTCACTATTAGGAAGATGTTTGGCCTATAATCAGAAATACAAATTATAAATATAAAGCATGTCCGTAAACCTTGGTAGGTTAAACGCGTTCCAGCCGATGGAGCAATTTTATGTACAGGAAGTAAATTACGGTATGAATTTTTAACACTTCCCCAAGACGTTTGCAACAAAAGAGGCTCGGTAAAGCAGGAAAGAGCGACTTTCACCGAGGGCCTACGCACGCGCCCGCGACGACAGCGTCGCGTATCGCGCAAATCACCGCGCCCCCCTCAAAACTGCAATCTATCTACCCACCTGGCCCGAAGCCACTACTCCGCAAAACTCTGTTGAAACACTTGAATTTTATCGCAATTCGCAATCAATGTTCCCAACCTGCAATTTCACACTTAAAACCCTTTGTGGCCTATACACTTGTGGGCCCTACGACGCTAACGATTCCAGAATTTCAATTTATATTAACTTCAGCCCATATAAAATTTTATAGACTATTTCCTTCAGTCGGTGCAGTTAATAAATGCATTTTATCGTTCCATTCGACCGTTCACGACCAATTTAGCTAAAGGCAAAATTAAAGCACCTGTTTTTATGGCGAGTGCTTAAAACATTTCGCTTTTAAAGGTTCTGCGCGTAAATATATTAGGTGTTTTTGTCGAGAACATTATCTTACAATTTGCAACCTAGCTAGTGGGCGCTTGAGATGCAAGACACCCCACGCGTGTAGCAGACGGTAATAAATATTTTACAAGTCGAAAGCTCGATAACGATTGTTGTGTAAATGTACCAGTCAACGGGAATAAATTAGTTCATGATAGCTCTGACAGTTGACATTATCAGAATGCATAATCTATTTTATTTTGCCATGAACTGATGATCATCTTTGTATTTATGTAAGTTTAAAACCTCTATTTTTATTTTTAATTTTTGTCTCATTTTGTTCTTTCATTTTGTTTCAGTCCATTTTTCGGCGAGGAATTCCAATTTGAGGTTCCCCGAAGATTTAGATACCTCTCAATTTACGTGTTCGACCGTGACAAACATCTCAAACAGGACAAGGTGCTCGGAAAAGTTGCAATCAAACGAGAAGACCTCCACCGGTACAACAACAAAGACCACTGGTTCGCGCTCCGACCGGTCGACGCGGATTCAGAGGTTCAGGGCAAAGCGTATATCGAACTCTCCCTCGAAGATTCGAGAAAACGGTTACGAATGGAGCCGAAGCCGCCCGACCCGGACCTGTCCGCCGACGGCTCGTCGAAGAACAAAGGGCTCGGCAGGTTGTCGGAATATTGTAAAGAGAATATGAGGTTCGGCTCGTGCTCGAGTTCGACGAGCAAGAAACTCCTCAGCGCCGTGGCGACGGAGCCCTCGTTAGCGTTATCACGGTCGGAGAGTCTCAAAGATAGAGCACAATGGGGCATCAGAACGAAGCCGCCCATGCACACAATGTCCGAATCGGACGCTTCTCCCACACCCACCGCTGCCGACTACTGGTCGGACCCGGAGCGCCACTGCACCGCGCGCGTGGGCCCGGACACCCTACGGCTCCGTGTCCTCGAGTGCTCGGAGCTCACCACCAAGAACGGACAGTGCGATCCGTTCGCTCTCGTCACGTTGCTGTACTCGAACGGACGAAGAGTGGAAAGACGCACGAAACCCAGAAAGAAGACTGTTAACCCACAATTTGACGAAATATTTTGTTTTGATCTCGTTATGGATGCTGATCCTAAAGATAAGGACGGCTCTCAATCGGTAAGTTATCTTCGACTGCATAATTTTTCAAATAATATTTCCAATCATTAGTGCTTTCATTTATTTGGTGTAATTTTGTGTTCAGGCGGGCGTGGCCTGCGAAGCGAGAGTATCTGTATGGCACGACGCAGCAACACCTGTCTTCCTCGGCGAAGTGCGGTTGCAGTTGCGGCAAACTGCACTCGCTCCCCTCCGTGCTTGGTATGTAGTAAATATGAGAACTTGGTTGAATTATCTCACTTAAATGGTAATTATATTGATGACTTCATAGTTAACAATGAGTAATAGTGAGTGGAGTATATCTGATGTTTATTTCATAAAAACAAATACTCAGCTATTTTATATTATAGTATGTTTTATTAATCTACTAATGTCATACTCATTTGATTTGTTGAAGGACTACGTCCCTCATTTTTATATTTAAAAAAAAAATCCTGAAAGAAAACGCATTCTTAATTATTTTCACGTCCGCCGGTGCGCTGATTATGGAAACGCATTCTTTAAATCACTCCTTACTGTTAATAAATGTAGAAGATATTTAAATAATACTCGATGTTTTAAATAAATCACATGTTAATTTATACTGAAAAAAAAAACAGAGGTTGTCAATGATATTTTTTTACAAGGTATAAACTACTTGTTTCTACAAGTGCTGGGGATCACAGACCGTTCTCAAATCCGTGTACACCACTGTATGTCC
>OY757254.1:5346204-5625750 GCA_963584085.1 Pyrausta aurata | reverse complement strand
TCCAGATCTGGCACCCCTGGACCCAGACAAGGGCGATCGCGATCACGCTCTCGAGGCCCAGGAGGACGCTCCCAGTCTCGCTCGCGCTCCGGATCACAAGCGCGCTCCCGTTCGCGTCAACAGCGTCGTTCTATGTCACGCGCAAGGTCTGCGTCCAGGTCTCGCTCTCAACTGCGAGGACTGACTCCAAAAGGTAGAGCGGGATTAGAAGATCAGCAATATGATATGCCTCAATTAATTAGATCAGGCAATTTCAATAGAGGTAAATATATGATTCAGCAACAAATATAATATTTATGAGCATCGTGACAAAGCTGGGTTTCAATAATAACATTTTTGTTTGTTTTAGGTGGTTGGCAAAACAGGCTACGTCGTTCTAATTCTAATCCAAATCTGCAAGCTGGTATACACAGCAGGCTTGGTGTTAACTCAAATAGAGGTGGTGCTAATAATCGCAGACCTTTAGCTGTAGCTAAAAGAGGTATCTCTAAACGTGGAAGAGGCTTGAGCACTGCCAACCGGTATAGTGCAGTTGGATTGAGATCTGATCAAATACTGAAGGAACAGCGCCAAAACTATCTACTACAAAAGAACATTATTAAGTCCCAGACATTCACAAGATCCAGGAACAATTCTTTGAATGCTTCTCAACTAACAGTCAGTGTTGCCAATGACTTTGCAAAGAGGCGTCGTAACAGTGTGGGTAGTGCTGGTTACCTGAATAAGCAAAGTCTAGCACAACTCAATAATCAATTTGGAGGATATAACACTAGAAGAGGTCCAGGGAGTGTTAAATCCATGGGCTCCAACAAATCCAACAAGTCGAACAGGTCAAGTCGCTCCAATCAATCAAATGCTAGCAGAAGGTCAACTAGGTCTCGGGGCAGGGGAAGAGGTGCTGGACGAGGAATTGGGCGAAACTTTGTCAATAAACAAGTCTTGAATCCTAAATTGCAAAAAGAAATAGCTGCAATACAAGGTAAGACTTATGGTAATAATAACTCGGAAGCACCTGGTGGAGTTAATTTTACACCTACACCTGCTTCTACAGCCCAAACTCTACATCAAAGATTTGCTAGCACATAATTAAAATTTTATTTTATTGTGATTTTTTAAGTATAAATAAGTAAAAAAACTTTATTTACCAAGTTTGTCTGTTTAGATAAAAAATGTGTAATGTTATGTGGTGTGAAACAGTATTGGTTTAATAATGTTGACTGGTGATCTTATCATCAAACAATAATTCGGTCATGAAAGAATGTTTTGACATTGTTGGTACAAAGATCTGTCAGATTAATGTAATGGTCTCTGTTATATTGACTTCCTCATTGTGTATTATGCTATTATGATGTGTAATATAAAATAACAAACTGCAGCTAGGGTGCAACATAATAAAAATATTACATATTAAATTGGGTATAGCATAAGTTAACGATTAAGATTTAGTAACTTAGGTTAAGTTACATTAGTTAAGATAAGTTTCTTTTTTCATTGTTTCTAAAAATGTTTTGTTACATACTCAGTCAGTAGTAAGAAAATAAATGACTATCAATAAATAATATGTGCTATTATTATCAACCTTGATAGGAATAATTTGTTTTTGTGGTAAGGATATGTTCTATTATCTCGAGATAATTCAAGAATATTAATAGTTACTGGTTATAATGAGACTATCACACAAAATAACATACCTTTCTGATAGGTAAAAATCAAGCACTCATAATAAATAGCCCAAATCCAAATAAATAACTTTTAATAAATATTCATATCTTCACATTTCAATGTCTTCACATTTTATACATTTTCGGCATCATTATAAGGGAATCGGTAACTGTAACAAAAAAACAATAGGTATTATGAGCCATATAGTTAATAGTAATTGCTACTACAAAACAAAATAACAACTTTTCTTTCATTATAAGTCATTGCAGTTGGTACTTACAATTCTCACCAAGAATATTACTCAAAATCAGTCCATGAAATGATTCTCTCTGGGGCTCTGCCATATTATCTTTTGTTGGTTCAAAAACCCAACCAAGGTGCTGTCCACAATGGGGGCAGGCACATATGCGCCAAGTGTATCCAGGGAACCATGAGTCTGCTCCTTGTGGCTGTAAAATGTATTAACCCGTCAAGTATGTGTGAACGAGACACAATAGAAATTCCATTATTATGCGACTCCCGGCAGTCGTTTGATACCTGACTGATTAAACTGATAAAATCCACAAAACATTCATGAGACAACTTTTGTAGCGAACTTAATTTTCTTACCGAACCTATTATTTTGCATCTAGTCTTTTCAATTATCACTATTTCAAATTTGACTCCAAATGGGTTGATTAATGTTTGTACTGTTACATTTTGCCTTCCAAATAAATTTTGCTTTTCTACTTTTTGGGCGCCAGGGCTTGATTTACTGAACAGATAGTAAGAGTCCGCTATATCTGTTCCACATTTACGGCACAAAAGCAATTCTAAAAATGAGATAAATGATTAGTAGTAATAATTCAGCAATCCCCAATTTTCTTTTGAAATGAATTAATTATAGCCATAGGATTAAGGTTCATGGTAAAGTGTGGATGGATCTAATGCTAGAAAAACCTTTGTAGTAAGGTGGAAAGGACAGTGCAGAAAGTAACTGGAATAACTTAAAACAGCAGTAATTAATTATAGTAATATATTATTTACCTTTTCCATTGTTTTCAACTTCAGGATGATCTATATTAGTATAAAATTGTGGAAAGCTATATAACAAAACAAAACAAAATAGTAAAAACATCCCTTCTCAAGCTCTTACGTGTATCTCCTTTCGGTTACGTTGAAAAGAAACTCAACAAAACCGTAATGCACAACTACGTTATCAGTAAATAAAACTGAATTCTACCGCATTACACATTTTTAACTACATTTACAAACGGAAATCTAGAATTATATTCTAGCAGGTTTTATTATTGTATTTAAATGTAGTCACAGGTGTAGTCATTCTACCACTTTTTTCAAACCGAAAGAAACAACTTGGGAAACAACAAGCCAGCTGATGAAGAAGCTGAAAGCACAGATGAATACAGCCAAAATACAGTGCGCCGGCCGCCGATCTTCTCGCCAACGGATGACATTGTCAGGGGGCGCTTTTTCAATGAGGGTAGCCAGAGCAAGAAAATCTCCCTTGATTCAGGGAGTCTATTATTTATTAGGGTATTTTTATTTATCACCTTTTCTAGCGATTTTTTTTTTATACCAAACCACGGCAAAGTCCAAGAAAAGATTCTTGGATGGAAATGTCGTATAAGGCATTTTCTACCATAAGAGACATATCAAGTATGTATAGATGGGCGCCTACCCGGATATAAACCCAGCCACTGGATAAATATCCAATCGACGCTATTTTAACCCACCCGATTCCAATTGATACCGGGTATAAATTAAAGCCTGTTTATAAAAATTAAATGATTTTTTTTATTGAAGTTTGTCACTTTTATGGCGCGATTCAATTTCTTTTCAAGGTGTTTATAATATTGAACTATTAAAATGGTATATTTTTATTTAAATCCATTAAAAACTGTCATTTTGTTGCAAATACAGTGCGTTCCTGCATATTAGCAATCCCAAAGGGGAAGAGGGATACTGTGTTAGGTTAAACAGTTGTACAAGACAAAATTATGTTTAGGGCAGTACATTATGCGTATTTGTATGTATATGAATTAAGTACGAACTAATTTTATAAATATATACATATAATGTGGTTGAAATTTAAGAAAGCTCATCGACAACATTTACTGCAATAATGCAGCCTAACGTATCGATGTGTTAACCATAAAGCGTTTTACGAAAGGTCACGTCAACGAGTTATTCAGAAAATACTACGAGAGTATTTAACACATTAATGAAGTGCTCAGTAAATTCATTACTTGTCAGCTACGACGATTACGATCACACAATGGCCATAGTCACACAAGCGATAAGTATGCAAACAAAAACAATAGCTTTACAACCCTTCCCTTTATCTTTTTATCTACCTGGGATTGCCACGTGCGCAGTTCTATCGCCGTTGGCTTTATCTTGCCAGTTTTGAATGTAATGTCGCTGCGCGTAGTCTTTTCTATAACTATTTTAACAACTTCTCGACCGACGACGGATTTAAGGTAGTACTGTCAAACATTGAGTTACAAATCTTACAAAAATCGCGTACTGTGCATTTATTGTTATTTAATACTTATAATACAAGAATGCTTTAGCAATTAATGAATGATATGTGTGTTAAACGTGCTCAAAATATATTAAACTCAAATACTGATGCAAAACAAAAAAAAAACGACGAGATGCAGATTTGCATTGAGTGCTGTCACCGCTACCAAGTACCCCGTCATCAAGTGCATTTAAAAAAAAACGGTTGTTCATACTACTCAACATTATCCGATTATCTTGAAACGAATAATAAAATTTATGATTTTAAGTGAATATGATGACTGACTGTATAGCTTAAACGATATTTCTAATCATATGTTAGGTCTAGGTATTCATACACAGCCAAATGATACTCAAAACAATGAGTATTCAACGTAAATTTAACTCGTCAAGTATGTGTGAACGAGACACAATAGAAATTCCATTGTTATGCGACTCTCGAGAGTCGTTTGATCCCTGACTGATTAAATACCCAGCATTATTAATAAACACCCAGGTAAATTAGGTATAAATCAATTTTTACCTACCGGGTGGGAATAAATTGGATAAATATCCACTGGATTTTTACCTACCCGCCCATCTATAAGTATGTTCCACCTATTTTAGACGCAAAACAATTGTATTATTTATTAGTATATAGAAAATTAAAATTTTATTGAAGGAGTTTAGCTCTACGGTATTTAAAAACAATCATTTTAATACTTTACTCAGAACGACAGAACACGTACGAAAATAAAATGAAAGGGAAAATCGGAAATTCTCTTGAGATTGGGGAAACTTCTTACACTCGATCTGGCAGCCGGATTTTTGAATTTGACAGCGTTAGTTCCGACTGTCACCGTTGGCCAGAAGATCCATGTCGCACTGTAATAATCTGTGAAAGAAGACATATTCTTATAATCTGTGGTAAGTGGTTGTTGGTTGTTGTGCACAGATCACAGTTTAAAAGAGTGCACAGATTAGTAAGAGTATGTTGTTGTGTTGCACAGATTAGTAAGAGTATGTCTAAAGCTGTCTAAAAGATGTTGTCGTAGTGATTATATTCTCTTTGGATGTTGTGTTGTGTTTTTGTTGTGAATGTGAGTGCATCGTAAAATATTTGTGAAAATAATTTCGACCTCAAAATCTCGGCAATAAACATGTCGTTTTTTAAGAATGTCGCCTCGGGGTTTAATATTCGTAGCCGTGATACAATTTTAAAGGAATCCCTGATAAACAATTTGTCAGAGTGCGTAAAAGATATTCAATACAGCAACCAATTCGAAGAAAACTTTCACAGTGTTCTCGGTTCAACTGATTCAACCAACACATTGTGCGTGGCCTTGGAAGCTGTATTCCTGCATGGATTAAAGGACACCTTTTTGAAGAAAGCTAAAAATGCCATATCGGGTGAATCTGATCATCGTCCTCAGCCTAACTTTTGGCCTTTGATTCTCGTATTATCACACAGACAAAACATCGATCAGATAGCCTCTTTGCCACAAATAAATACTGAAATAGGACAGTGTCGCGCATGGCTCCGAATTGCTCTCAACGAATGTCTTTTATCTTCCTACATGTCAACATTATTAAGAAACATATCAGCAGTGAAGCCATTTTATAATAGAACTGCTTTTGTATGCGATTCTGAGATACTAGAAGTCGCACAAAAACTTATTGAAGGTTTGGAATCATGTGTTCAGTTTAATCTACCTATAAATTCTAGTTTGCTGAATCAATGGCCTGAACAAGTTCTGATGCTTGCAGGTATATGGATACCCAAAATAAGAGTTGCTCCTATAAGTGCTGCATTAGATGTGGCCAGCACTATTACAGATGAAGAAGTCAAACCCAAGCTGGTATTGACACCAACTCACACTTCAACCATCACAGGCTTGGGCAAAATGCTTGCTCTAAATGAAGATGAAGCTCTTGATTTCATTCTGTCCAAAGATTCAAAAGATTTATCCTCCAACATTACAGAAGAACAGCATGAGACCAAAAACAGTGAAGTAAAAGTGATGCATGACACAAATGATGAAGCTATCCTACAATCTGACAAACCTTCTGGTAGTCAAGAAGAAAAAGAAATGATTTCTCCATCGCCATCTTCAATTGATTTGGGAGAATTTGTTGCTCCTACAGATGTTGTAGTCACTGGAAACTCTTTGTGTGGTAAAGGTTGGTCTAATGACAATGATGATTTGAATGCTTCAGTCAATTCTAATTCTTCTCATGGCAGCAGCATGATTAAAACACCAGAACTAAAGAGTTTATCATCATTAGTAGACAATTCAACAAATTTTGCAGAAACACAAATTTCTTCAAACTTACATGATATAATGAGAGATATTCAAAAAGAATTAAAACTAACTGATAATATAGATATTATTAAAACAACAGTAGAACAAGTCACACCTGAAGATCCCATGCTTCAGGGATTAGACTTTGAAGTTGTTCCTAACTCCATGTCTGGATCATTCACAGTTCAGGAGTTGCAAAAAATGATTCAGCAATTAGGTGCTCTCTCAAGAGAACAAGGGCTGGACCATCAGAACTATCAGTGCAAGGGTTGCCAAGAACTACTGGGAAGCACTATATCTAAAGCTAAAGTTTGTGCATATACTGGAGAGTATTACTGTTCTAACTGTATGGACCCAAATGTCTTTATAATTCCAGCAAGAGTCATTCATAATTGGGATTTTAAGAGATATTCAGTTTCAAAGAAATCTGCAATGTTTTTGTTAGAATTTCAACATCACCCATGGATAGATATGAAAAAACTAAATCCGAAAATATATTGTGGTGTATCAGATATGGCACACTTACAAGACCTACGAATACAACTGAATTTCTTGAAAGCTTATATCTTCAACTGTAGAGAGCCTGTCATTGAAGAGCTACAGAAGAGAGTGTGGCCTCGAGAGTATCTCTATGATCATTTGCATTTGTATACAATATCTGACCTTGCACAGATACCAAATGGCTCATTGCTTATGCAGCTAGAGAAAGTCGTCAATTTTGCAAGAACACACGTATTGGATTGCTGGCTTTGTAGTCAGAAAGGATTTATTTGTGAAGTCTGTAGAGATCCCAAAATTTTATATCCATTTGAAACAAGTTCTACATATCGATGTGATGATTGCTCTAGTGTATTTCACAGCAAATGCCTAAACGCAAACATGCCCTGCCCCAAATGCAAAAGGAAGCAGAACCGTACCAGTGATGCTTCCTTGATAGATGCTGTTCATGCTCACTTCAATAAGTGAATATTTTATGAAAGTAGTTCATAGTAAAATTTGTACAAACTCATCTTTAAATTGCCTGGATGTTAAAAATATTTTATTTTTATATTAAACAAAACCGTAAATGTAAATAAGTTTGTAGATTTGGTGTTAGCTTTCCTTGCAGTTGAATGTAATTTATGGGCCCTGCCTGCATTGAAAGTAGAAATATTTTTCAAGAGATTTTTTATTTGTGATAGTTTGAAATAATAATCTCAAAAGAACGTTTTTTTTATTGAATAAAGTGTTACTCTTACTTAATAAAATAATAGACAGGTAATTAAGTTTAATATTTCATTAACTCATGTTTAAGTTATAAATTTTGTTATGAAAGTTTATGATTAGGATCACACTGCAGATGCAGACCAGAAATTAATAGGGGAGGCCTAGTAAGTTGTTATTACATAAAGAGAAGCTATGCCAAGCACAAAATGTGTCGTAGTTGTACGTAACCATTGAGGCATTCCTTGAAAATAATGTTGAAACGGTTTCAACTGTCAGTATGCGTTTGATGCCATGGCGTCGAATCATGGCGCAAGAAGTTCGAGGTGTCAGTTCCATACTAGAGAAGGGACCGAGGGAGGCCTATGTTTAGAACATACAGTGGATGATAGTTATAACAAAAATTTTATGAATGCATTTACACTATGCTATTGTATCAGCAGAGAATAGTAATTAACGAAAAATACGTATTATTAATACCAAAAAAATATGACACGATTACTGAATTGACTACTAATGTAAATAATTATAATTTTATAATTTTTTAAAGTATCTGCGACAGAAAGGATATAAGTAATGTATAATGATTGTTTTAGTCATTAATTGAATGATTAGTTTAGTGAAAAACATAATATAAAAATACGACAATTCTTGCACTGAGATTCGGCAGCTTAATGTTCCTATTTCAGATGATACTTAGTAAAAGATTATTGGAGCAAATTAGAAATTAAATGAGGTGTGCAATATTTTTACAAATTGATCAATAAATAATGTATTTATTATTATTAATGACATATATATTTAAGTAAAATACATAATATTATATTAATTTAATATGATTTTGAAAATACTTTTTACTCGGAATCCATGTATGTCTGCTAAATAAAACGTCTGGTAGTAGATATATAACACGTTCTTTTTGATATAGAGGTACATGCCCCAGACAGCATCAATCTTGAGAGCGGGAAGAGAAAGTAGCGACGCAACCATGCACCGTAGTTTTGGGGAAGCAAAAAAGACGCGGCGTCGGGCAGTCAAAAAATTCTAATACCGAGAAAAAAAATACAAAATAATCATGCGCTAAAGATGCGTGGCAGGAGGACCCTGTATAAGATTATTTATACATTTCCTAACATCGTTTTAAAATGCAGATGTTTTTTTTTTATCATCCAAGAGTCATGTCATGATGTGCTCCAGTCCGTTTAAAAAAATATGAAAACATAGTAAATAATTATATGTTTACCTTTATGTACCTTATGTAGTGAAGATTGAAGCATAATACATTATGTGTAGAATAGGTACGAACGCCTGCACCTCTAGGTAAACACTGCCTGCGGTATTTTTTCCTATCTTATGCAGTTATAATAAGGGCTAGTTTGCACCAAAAGTGGGTAGCCTGAATGTGCTTGGCGTCGGTTGAATGTTTGTGTACGAAATGTGATAAATAAAAAAATATTTAAAACACTACAGTAAAAAGTAGGTCATATCAATTTTGTTATTATATTTACGAAGTATAAATACAAAATAAACAATAAAATGAAATGCTAGTTTTGTTTCATAAGTGTAACCAATACTTACTTTTTTAATTAAAAATATTTTTTTACTTACTAAGTAATGCATCAATCTTATAGTTTTAATAATACACTGAGTTCGGCGTGGTGATAATCACTTATCTTGTCCTATTTATATTTAATATATCACTTAGATAACTATCAACATCTTTCTTGCTTCTTAGCTTCTGTTTGTTAGAACCGGCATCTCTTCGCGAAGATTTGTCTTCAAAGTCTGTTATGAAGTGTGGATCGTCCACAGAGAACTCTTCGAAACATTGGTTCAGTAATTTGTCTGGCTCGTCTTGCTTCGTTTTACTTTTTTTCTTTGGTTGATAGCTCAGAGAATCTTTATCGAAGTCCAGTGGCACGATGCCAAGGTCGCCACTGTAGCGATTCTTTGCTACTTGCAAATATTTTTTGCCGCGGACTGCCGTTAGACGTTTATCCTATAAAAATATTAAACATAGACTAAATAACGATTTTATCCAGAGCTAAGCTAAACCTGACATGTGAAAGCGGCTTTAGCATCTAACTTATTAGTAAGTACCTACAGTAAATTAGGATAACGTAACAGCTAGGGGGCCAGTATCTGCTAAAGGTTTGCAAATTAATTATTCATCCTTTACTCACATAAAGTGACATTTACCTGCACAATGAGAACATTGTCCGCTTCTTGTGACGCCTTTGCACTTCCGAAAATTGAACTTGTCGACAAGTCTTCAGATTCCCTTTCCTGTGAAGAAATAAATACATTGGTGGTACTAATTTACTTTTGCTTCGCCTACTATAAGTAATATCTGTGCAATAAGCTGGCGTTAAATTTAATGTGCAAAACTCTCGAATCAGGCGGTTTCGAAAGCATACCGATGCTTTTTTTTTGTAATTTGATGAAAAATATAGACGACTCTGTGTTACGTTGATCCAATGATCATCTATTTTGACGATAAGGTCGGCTAAAACTAGGATAAGATTAGCCCACAATATGAGAGTAAAGTATTGATAGGATTTAATTAGAGTCACCTTGCAAGGGTGCATCACGAGCGTGTCAAGCAATGGCGGCGAAGGTATGTGGGCGATGACGGCGTCTTGCCAATGGTAGCGGTCACAGTAGCGGTCTAGCTAGTACAAGGTTTAGCTTCATTCACATCAAGCTGCTTGGAAATATACCTATACCGAGACCGAGATATACTCAATATTGCTTACCATAGTTTACAATGGCACCCTTCTCACTGAGAAATATAATATTTTATATCCCGAACTATAATATGTTTTGGAGAATATTATAGTTCGAGAAAGATATATTTTCCGCCCCCCGCGGTGGTGGACAATCCCGTACAAAACTAAGAAAATTTATATCCCATAGTGTGAACGGGTGAAAGAGATATCTTGGGACATAAAATATATTATATCCCACAGTCAAAAGGCAGCTTTAAACGGTTAACATAAAGTCGGTCACCTTCCTCGGGTGCATGACGAGCGTGACGTGGCAGTGGCGCGCGGTGGCGAAGGTGCGGAAGGCGGCGATGACGGCGTCCTGCCGGTGGTAGCGGTCGCCGTCGCGCTCCTCGCCCAGCCCCAGCATGAACTGCACGTTGTCCACTATGACGTGTGCGATGTCGTGCATGTACCGCGCGTGCTCTACCGCCTGGGGGAGAAGAACATTGGGTAAAAGTTGTTTATGTGATGGTTTTTCAACTACGCCCGGACTCCTGTGTACGTGTCGTGATACATGAGGTTACTGCCTCGGTGGCGCAGCGGTGAGAGGGTCGCATTTTTAAGCGACGGCTGCGCACAAGGTCCCGGTTTCAATTCCCGGGTCGGGCCAAAAAATATATACCTGGGTTTTTCTGTTTAGAAATTTTCAGGGTGGCCCGGAGTTTGGAAGTTGGCGGTGTTTCACCCCCCGTTCCTCGGAAAGCACGTAAAGCCGTTGGTCCTGCGCCTGATCTCTCTCTGGTCGTGTCGGATTGCTATCCAATCGGGCTATAATGAGAGGTGTAAGGAATAGAGAGTGCACCTGTGTTAGCGCACACATTTGTGCACTATGATATGTCCCGCGCAGTCGGTTAGTCGTTGTGAAATGAAATGAAATATTTATTTGCTCAAAACATGGTTGCAATAGGTGGTAGGTACAGGTGACTGGCAGCCAAAGTCGAAATCGGCTAGGGGGACTATTATTACATGATGCCATAGCGGTACAAGATTTACCTTAATTTAAAATTTTCATTCATCAAATGGTGTACGCAGATAATGCATGCAAATGCGCAAATCGATATTGTACAAGATACATTAATTTATTATGAGTTTAAACGCCACAATCACAGCAATTAGTCCTACATTTAGATATCACGTTATCTTTAGCAACAGATACCCTACATTGTACAAAGAGCATGAAGGGTGACTAATGACAAGAGTGCACAAATACATACATACAATAGAGATAATTCTGGAGGTACTAACACATTGTGTATTATTCAATGCGACAGATGAATATTGATGCGATACCTAATAAAAAGTTACGTATTGGTGGATAGTGTGTACTTTTATTCGTCGTTTACTACCAGACAATATTTGCAATGTGATAATAACTGCAAGTATGTATTTTATTTATTCTCTATAATAATAGTCGTCGACTTGTAGGTACACACTCAAAGCCACACTGTTTTGAATTTAGAATTTGGACCCTGGGTATTTATTTTTATTTATTTATTACACTTCATGCACAAACAAAAGGTACATATGGCGGACTTAATGCTAAAAGCATTCTCTACCAGTCAACCATTGGTCTATACAGAGGGTATTGTTTATCTTACCATACTTTCGATCGAATATAACCATCCCACATTATCGTAATGTTAAGTAAACCTGTCCTTTATTGACCGTAGTTTAAATTCAACGTTCAACGCAACAAAGATGTATTGTAACTTACCTCCATAACCACCTTGATTGGCTGCGGTCCGTGGAAGGCCAGATAGTAAACTGGCAACTTCTGGAAGTCATCTGCGTACTTGTGGAAGTCCTGCAGATTCTGTTCGAGCGGCACGCCGGCGAACTGCTGCAGCATGGTGCGCGCGAGACGCGAGTTGCGGATCTCAAAACTACCCCACAGAGTTTTTACCTGGTGAAAATATTCATAAGAAAGCTATTGACATAGATTATTCATCCCAAGCATAAATTACTTAATACAGTCGCCAGCACATCAAGGTTACCCACTTTTGTTGCAAAGTAGCCCTTATCGCAACTGCATAAGAAACCGCAGTGTTTACCTTGACGTGCTGTCGTCCGTACATAGACGTTATAGTAGTATTTATACACTCGCTTCCTCTACGGCCGTATGTCATTCATCATGACCTAGGGACAGAGCCATGCGCGCGCGCTTTTCATTAACTGTGCTGTAGTGCAGCACTACGCCTTCCCGTAAGGCTTGTGAGTGAGTGTAAAAGAGTGATAAGAATGCGCTGTCGCCGTCCCACGTTTTATTGCTGCAGAGGAAACCACTACTAAATATAACTACTATATTTTGGGAAAAGCGGTTCATCAAATAAAGAACCAGGGGTAATTAAGGGCGCAGTCGTTATCGAATTCTAAGATTGTTAAATTTCTCATGACTATCACAGGCGATAAAGGAGTCCGGTTTAACAGGTAGGTATACCTTCGTGCTTTTCAGGGTGGAGTCACAATTAATCCTTCACCTCCCTCTCCCAAGGTTCTATCTTGGATCTTATATTCACTTCCGTTTTCATTTCGTGATTCGAGATCATATAAACCGAAAGTCGAACGGCGCTTTCATAAGAAGTGTTGCAACATTTTACATACCCCTTGCTGGGCCAGGTCGAGCGACATCTCGGCGCAGAGCGTGGTCTTGCCGCAGCCGGTGGGCCCCGTCAGGACCGTCAGCTCACCGCGCCGGTGGCCGCCCAGTAGCTTCGTTAGCGCGGGGAAGCGACGCCATTTCAGACCTCTGACCTGTCAAATATACATCATATCATTATTCTTCATTATCACTTGCTTTCGTAGTTAAATGTCTTTATACATTTCCGCGCTTTCCAAGGCCGAACGATTGATTCATTATATTAAACGCGACCTCCGATATTACTGAATATGGCAAGCAACCTGAAGGGTTGTCAGGTTTATGAAAGAGCCTGGGGTGGTTTGAGTACGTAGTCTGTTTACTTCGCTAGTCGAATATTGTAAACATTCCCTTGTTTACGAAATTATTCATTTTAAAATAAGATAAACACAAAACTCACAACCTACATAGGCAATTCATCATTGAACACTGAGATTTTTTAAATCAAAATGTCAATATATATTTTTTTAATGATATTATTTTACAAGTATAAAAAGATTGTTTACAATATTGGACTAGCAAAGAAAAAGACACTAAGTTTATAATTGAACTAGCTTTTGCCCGCGACTTCGTTCGCGTGGACTTCAGGTTCGTCCCGTCTAGTAGCGCAAAAAATGTGTTTTTTTACGACCTCACATTAGAAACCTCAAAAATTGTAGCCTATATTTTATTCTGATGTATAAGCTATATTGTGGTAAAGTTTCATTCAAATCCATTAAGTAGTTTTTACGTGAAAGAGTAACAAACATCCATACATCCATACATCCATACTTACAAACTTTCGCCTTTATAATAGTAGTAGGATAGGATAAACAAACAGCTAAACGTGGATAAATCCCAGCCACTTATTACTGTAACTATCTACTTATTGCCTTTGGCACTTGTCACTCGATATAATAACTAAATTGTATGAATTCAAGTAGATAGATAGAGATTAGGTACCTTATCAATATTAGTCAATTCCGCATAGACGTCGTCACGAAGAGCAGCAAACGTAGTTATGGAACGATGGGCAGCCGGTTTCGCTTCAGAAACAAGATTCTTCAATGATAGTTGTGCATTTGCAGCCTCCGATGCTGTCACCAGACCATCTGTTGGTCTGGAATTTACAAAAATGTGTCACTAACTTATTTTATTTCAAGATGTCATTAGGTTCAAAATTTACCTCACAAAGCGACATCTGTCTTCACCAAGTTTTTCTGCAACAGATCTCATATTGTCCCAGTCCCCCCAGAGACATAGTTTTTGATAATTTTCAAGAGTTGGCAGCACTATTGGAGGAAGGCTGCAATTACTTAGCCAAACTAGAGTACCTGGAAAACAAGAAGATATGTTTAGTTTTTAATTGTGTTATAAATAATGATTTAATAAATAAATAATAATAAAGCTTCAGAAAATGATCTAACAACATACTGTCATGCATGCTAAAGGATGTCAATAGTAGCTATATTAATTAAAATGTAAATTCAAGGATACACACCAGATATTTTCTGTGCTGCTAGATGCAGTACATCTTGTATGCTAGGGACAAGGATGGCTTGGTCACTGCGGCTCACCTTAGGAGCCCGGCAAGAAAACAGCCCTGCAGTATGCAGACCATAGGTTTCAGTCTCATCTTCTCTGCCAGCTTGTATCTTACGGTAGCCCACTACATTATCCAGAGAGTTTTTCAATGGGAAATATAATACTGTTCGGTCTTGCGATACTCTAACTTCAGACAAAACTTTAGTTGCCTCATGGTAATACTACAAATAAAAATAGGTTTACATTTCGATACATGCATAAACATAATTTTAATAACAAAATGTTATTAAAAAAGTTAAATGAAACATACTTACAGGAAATTCAAATAATCTAAATAAGTCCAAAACTTCAGTCTCATTTAAATTACATAATGAGGTAGAGCTGCTGACAACATTTTGCCAATCTTTTTGGAAGCTATCTGAGGTAGTTTGGCATTTATCTATGAATTCTTTCAGAGAAGCATCCATTTTTGCCTTCTTCAATAATCT
Organism: Pyrausta aurata; assembly: GCA_963584085.1. Classification (NCBI taxonomy): domain Eukaryota; kingdom Metazoa; phylum Arthropoda; class Insecta; order Lepidoptera; family Crambidae; genus Pyrausta; species Pyrausta aurata. The sequence continues at coordinate 5,610,665 of OY757254.1, read as the reverse complement.
CTCCATAATATTCCAATCACCATGAACATTACATTTAGGGCAAACAAAATATCCTGAAATATTTGCAATTGGTATTAGAGTAGTAATAAACACCTAAATGTAGCGGTGCTAAGGTATGTAAACTGCGGCGTAGTTAACGTTTATATACGAGTCTATACGTACCTGTTGTTTTGTTAATAAATACTTTGCATTCTTTGCTTTTATCATCTCCTTGACACAAAGAACATTTTGTTGAGATAGATGTAAAACCATCTTGTACGGCAAAGCCTTTTTGCCTTAGTAATTTACGAATTTCGGTCACTGTTATCTTAGGAATATCATTTAACCCTACAGTATGTATATTTTTAAAGTTACATTCACATTTATATGATTGGAAAAATAAGCTTAATCCAAGGCTTCGATTTAGTTTAAAGTTAAAGTACATTTTATGCATTTTTGATATAAAATAAATTAAAAACTTAAGCCAAACATAACCTCCAAAACAAAAACACCTGATTTCAAAAGTCAAAACAAGGGTTGACGTATGACCAAACTTTTTTTCAAGCCCTTTTATGAATGAAACGTCGTTCCGTTTTATACAAAAAGTAAAAAAAAACAAACGGTGCAGATAGATTTTTCTTATTCTGATTGCAATCTGTATTTATTCAAGTTAAATCGTGCAAACGCAAACTGTCTACAAGAATCAGATAAAATAAAGCTCAGACGGTTCAAATTACATATTTTTATATGAAACTAGCGGCCCAGCGAACTTCGTTTCGCCCCCAGCCCCGTCCCCGTTTTATTCGAGTTTTCATTGTTTTTAAGATGTATTCTGCTATTCGGGACGGAAACAAATCCAACAAATCAAAAACCTTGGCAATCGGTCCAGCCGTTCTCGAGTTATAAGTGCTGTAACAAACACGACTTTCTTTTATTTACATAGATTTGATGTCCCCCACGCAAATGTTGGATTTACTCAAATGGGTTATGATTTTCCATACCAACTTCTACTCCTCCTTCCTTCTACCTTCTCTAAGGATTATTCCGGAGATAAAAACTACCCTATTTATCGAGATTCAAACTTTCGCTATATCATCTAAATCGGTTAAGCGGGTTTAAGAGGTTACAGACAAGACACACAGTTTCGCAATAGGCAATATCTATGTTGTAGCAGCGCAAGAAATAAAACATAATATAAATTGGTCTAAGTTGTATAATTCTTTATTTTCCTACTATGTAACAGTATTTACATTAGCTAACTGGAAAATTATAGGTCGGTACTTGGTGTACTAAAGAATTTATAAATAAGCAAAATATTCTAAAATAAGATTCCAAAGCAAGTATTAAAATTTGTAAAATAAATACAAAAAGTGATTTATAAATATAATATTAACAAAATAAAGTTTAAAATACATTTTTAGTAGGTACCAAAATGTTGTTTTATGGTGAAGATATAAAGCGCTGGGTTATCGGTACCGACTAACCTGGACGAGCTAGTGATGTGCCAATATTTTGGGAATTCGTTAAAAAACAAATAAGGACCGGAGTCAGAAGACATTATTTAACGAACACAAGAATATTGTACAAAACTATATTCGAAATAGGACTCTTTATAGAGAATACCAAAATATTTCAATTCCAATAAATAGCAAACTCAGCACATCACTGGCTCGTCCACGATAGTCGGTACCGATAACCCGGCGCTTTGTCGTCCCCCTTATACAAGAATGATATATATTTGTTACACTTATTAAATCTAAGCTAAGCCATATTGGTTTAGTTTTAGAATAATTTTACATAAGGCCTGGTCTTACTATTATTATTATTTTTTTTGTTTTGGTACCGCCATCTTCTTGATTTTAATCATTATTAATCAGCCCTTAGAATGTAACGTATTATCGATACTAATCAAGTTGGATTTACAATTACTTAATATTCGATATAATTTACATCTACTTAAATAAAACATTGATTATGCTTATATACTATACTGAAGGCCGTCCGATGGTATAGGCATATTATGGGAGCTTGTCTAACTTTATTAAAAGGGCACCACTGGTAAGTGATCTGTCAATCAATGAAACATCCACGTATAAAAATCTACAGTATTAAATGTCTGCTGGATCTGGAAGAAATTATTCGGAACGCACCAGTATGTTGTTTAAAGTTGCATTTTAGTGTTCACAGGGATTAGGGTTTTTGCCCACGACACCGTACCATACCATGACCGTGCTAGGAACGTGTCAGGCAAATAATATACTTTGTATTGAAAACTACGACACCTTGCCCACTAGACTGTTCCGTTACCGACCAACACCGTCGCTTGCCGTGCACGGAGCGTGTCAGCACCGGCAAAATACGTTATCTCTCGCTCTCGTTCCATATAACAGTGAGTTAAATCAATCCGTTCATTGAACTAAGAGAGTATCATGTTGCTTTTCGTGCCTGATGGCCTACTACGAAAAACGAAATCCGTCAAAAGAACATGGTTTTGCGGATCCGAAGCATTTTGTAGTGAGGATTCCAAACTAAAAATGTTTCGGAACCGAAAAACGATAATCGTATTGACGGATTTCGTTTTTCGTAGTAGACCTCCTGACACGTTGCTAACACGGCCATGGTAACACGGTCAACGTTTAAAAAAAAAATTCGTTGCAGTGGGAAAAAACCGTTTATCCATGCCGCCTGAATCGATTGCTTGCTTTCTATAAAAATACTTATTTGTAGGTTTGCCGTTTGCAACTATCGTTTCGGTCTAGCAGTTCGTCTATAGGTCGACCGCGAAATTGAGACCTCTCCTGCGGGGCGGAGCGGCGCGGGGGGAGGTGGTAGCGTGAGAAGCGCGGGAGTATCCACGCCGCCCGCACCTCCCCCGCACCCCTGTGCTCCAAGTCTCAATGAAGCGGTTTATAGTACACTAGATTGAAAAATGTTCGTGAACTATGAAGCAGTTCAGCCAGTACGCGTCTAGTAGGGCGGCTGGTAGGGCTGCCTTTGGAGGTGCTGCACGAGCGGGCCCTGCTGCTGCTGCTGCATGGCCATCATCTGCTGCCGCATGCGCTGCTGCGTCATCTGCTGCTGGTACTGAGCCGTTTGCTGCGGCTGCATGCCGCGCGGGTACGGTGGTGCTGGTCCACCCATGCCGCCCATTGTCACGTTTGGTGACTGCAAAGATAACAATATAGAGTTTCCAGTATTATGTTAACAACTATAATATCCTTCATGAAGAAAGCTTTTCGGCCGAAGGGTGTCGTATTTTTGCATTTTCTCGGAAGTCTACGCGACACCACGAACAACACAAAGTGGCGTGTAAAATTTATATGTTTGTAATTGTATTTAATTTTGATTATAGGTAAACCGCGAAATTGAGACCTCGCCTGCGGGGTACAGGGGCGCGGGGGTAGGCGAAAGCGGGGTTTGTGAGAGGTGCGGGCGGCAGGCACATTCTTTTCAAAATTCAGTACGCTCGCTACACAGGTAGCGATAGCATCTGTTGACAGTTGCGGACGCTTTGACAGAAGTACACAAGAGAATACTGACTCTGACTGAAGTCTGAAGATGAGTCGCAGTATATTTGGACACAAAATCTATATTATTGTATTTTTTGTCGTTATTTTTAAATTTCTATTTTACATTATTCTCCAGCACCTGTTACAATCTTTGTACATGACCTAAAGTTGTAGTACTTTTATATATTCTATGCTCAAGTATAACTGGGAAAGAGAATGCTCTAAGCATTAAGTCCACCGTTTGAACACTGTAAAAGAACAGTGTTTTAATAAAGGCTCTAAATATATACGAATATTTCAGAATGAAATATAGATCCAAATTCAGTGGAATATGAACTAGATATGAATATGAACTAGATATACACTTAAACAAAACAGTCGCAAAAGTTACCAGGGAATGTTATTTGAAATTTTTAATTTTGCCAAAAAAACAATCTTATTTTAAGATTCCATTTTTTCAATTTCAATAAATAATTGATCAAAATTCAAGGCTCTGGATAAAAATATTTAGAATTAATTCACTCTCATTGGTGTAATTGTATCGAATCGAATATTTTTTCCAATATGTTATGTAATGTTATGAAGTGTCGACACTGACGACCACCATTGTGACCACTGACGTCACATATCTTAAGAAATGTCGCGGGAAATTTCGTCTCTTGTGTATCCCCGCCGCCCGCACCCCTTACAGTCCCCGCTCTCGTCTTTCCGCCCGCACCCCTGTACCCCGCAGGCGAAGTCTCAACGAAGCGGTTTACCTATAGTATGTATGCATGGAAGATAAAGTCTACGCGACGCCACAAAAAACACAAAGCAGAGTGTTAATATGTTTGTAATTTTATTTTATTTTGATTATTTTGTATCTATGTCTATAAGGTATTTATTTTACAGGCCTGTATTTTATTCTCTGTTGCCTGAAATAAACGTTTATTGATTTATCAATACATAGTTGTGTACTAACCTGCATATATTGTGGACGAGCATTTTGCCTCTGTTGAGCGAGGTACGCTTCTTGGCTAGCTCGACCTCCCATCATATTCTAAAAAAGATCCATCGTTTAGATATGTTATCAATAAAAAATAATTCAATACACAGTACATTTTATACGCTACATTTACCTGTTGGAATGTCTGTTGTCCAGGGAATCCGCCCATCGCGTTACCCCCTTGCGGGCCCATGCTTCCCCCTGGGGTGTTCATGCCGCCCATGCCGGCGCTCTGGCCCATTTGTCCCATCTGGCCCATCGGTTGACCCATTTGCCCCATACCCTGGCCCATCTGACCCATGCCCTGGGGCATTTGGCCTGTTTGTCCTACGCCTTGACTCATTTGGCCGACGTTCTGGCCTATTGTGTTGACTTGTTGCGCCATGGGGTTCACTTGCTGACCCATCTGGTTTACGCCTTGACCCATACCCTGAAAAAAGAGTAAAAACGGAACGGAATTTTAACTTTGATACATCCATTTTGTTTAAAACAAAACGCAAAGAGCAGCAATAGACCTAGGTTCAGTAGTTTATGGATACAAGTGAAATTTTTAATAATACTGACCATTATAGCTTAGCCGCTCATAGAATGCAATTTACAAATTTGGACTCAAAATTTGACGTATTTCCCTTACGTTTTCTGTCAAATGAAAATCAAATGAAAACGTCATAATAGTATTCTCTGAGTGGCTAAGGCAAATCGGCCCTCGTTGATGAGTGACCGCAGTTTTCTAGGTATGAAACCATTTCTCATATCTTATGTCATTCGTATCTTTACCTGATTCATCATCTGCTGCTGCCCTCCCTGCATCATCTGCTGTCCGTACCCTCCATACCCCTGCTGCATGCCACCATATTGGGCTCCAAACATCTGGCCACCCATGCCACCCATCTGGCCCTGGTTCATTTGGCCCGCACCCATTTGAGCTGCTCCCATCTGGCCCCCACCCATTTGGCCTGCCCCCATTTGGCCGGCCCCCATTTGACCCGGCATCTGGACCCCGCCCATTTGGCCCATCGGACCCATCTGGCCCATGCCACCCATTGGATTCATTTGGCTGTGGGAATTTAAGTTAAAGTGCATTTAATATTTGTTTAATAATTTGATTATTATAATATTGTTTGATGAAACAAAGTATAAATAAAATGCTAGTCAGTAACAGAGTATACATCATAATCGCATGGGGCATTCGCAGTACCGCGTCAATGCGTTTGAACATGGTTAACCCATTCCGGGACTCTACTCCAGACACAATAGATGTTTTATTGTTTTCGCGCCTATAGGCGTTAAACGCGGTCTCGCATTGTATCTGCCACTGACTTCTTTAGAAGGCTATCCTTTATATATTTGTGATGTAAGTAGTGAACTTACGTAGGTTGCATCTGTCCCATCTGGTTGGGCTGCATTTGCCTCATGCCTTGTCGCGGGAAGGGCGCCCTCGCGTGCGGCGCTCCCGGGTAGCCCGTACCTTGCTGAAAGTTCAATAAACTGCATTTCAAGATCTCAATTCATGGGAAGCTCTTTTCGTATAAATCAGTGAAGGTAGTACAAATACTAAAACTATGAGGTAAATAATACCCCAGTCTACCTGTACGCCATTCGAAACGTTAGGTTTTATAACAGGTTAATCAATGGTGAAACAGTCCATATATTATTGTTGTTTTATAATAGATTGTTGACTATCGAATCAAAATCAACATTCAGAACGTTGTGTTATTGTATACAGAGTGTAAAAAAGTACGAACCAAATTCAAGGGGGTGGTTGACGGTAGAGTTTAGTATACAGGAATATTTAAAAAGGCTAGAATTTTATATTATTTGTTTTTTATTTTTCCAGTATTCTAAAATCGATTGACAACCACCCCCTTGAATTTGGCTTGTACTTTTTTTAAAACCCTGTTTATCCCCTGGCAGTTTCCAAGCGTCTTGGGAGAAGGTCAGACGATAATTCGCAACATTTTCCCCACTTCTAATACGCTTGTAAAACGGCAGTGTGTGTGATGGCGTTTAGACCCGCGAGGACAAGCTACCTGCTGTACCTGCATCTGCGACATCTGGTTGAAGGGCACGCGCTGGCGCAGCATGTTGCTGAGCGCCTGCTTCGACTGCGTGTTGGACGGCGGCGGCACGCCACCGCGCGGACTCACGCCAGCTGTAATCCATATAGTGTTATTTTTTGTGACAAAGATTACAAAATAAAATGAATTTATTCGACCGAATCAAACATATGATGATGTGCATAAACGACGAGCTTACACGGGTGTGCATATATCGTTTATTAAGGTTAAGAGTTTAACACGTTCCGGGACACTATTCCAGACACAATAGATGTTTAATTTTTTTCACGCCTGTAGGCGTTCACTGTCCCGGAACGTGTTAAGTGCGCACATTAAAACCACAGCAGCGCTGCCGCAGCCACGCTGCCGTTTATAGTATGAAGTTATCGGCAGCGCGACTGTCGCACGACGGTCGCGCAGCTAGAGTCGCCTAACCTGAATGTGAAAGCGATCTAAGACAAATTACGTAATCTAGCTATTTTATATGTATTTAGAATATCTGTTCATTATAAGTGGCGTTCAGTTGAAATGTTCGTACGGTCGGTCGTTATCGGATCATACCGCTATAAGCATCTCTGTTTAGATTGAAAGTTAACAAAGTTTACTATGATTGTCTTACCTATAAAGTAGGCCAGAGTAGGATCTATTTATTATTTACATAAGCAACGGATTAAGGTAATCCAATATTAAATCCTGTACCTGGCGGGTTGTAATAGTTCTGTCCGGGCGGCGGGAACCACTGCTGCTGCTGCTGCTGCATGAACTGCGGCTGCTGCGCCGGCGCCGCCGCCATGCCGTTCGCGCTGCCGTTGCTGCCCGGACCGCTATTGCCCGCCGTCTGAATTACATAAAATTGTATAAAACGTTCCGAAACACACAACAAACAAGTTCCGAAACAAGTCGACTTAATAGTTTGAGATTACATTTTATAACTAGCCATCTGAAGTTTTTCCTTAGGAATATGACCTAAGCCTCTTCAAGGAAAGAGTGAACAGGCTGCTAATAAGCAGATATACACCACCCACACCTGACATCAGGTGCGATCGAAGTCAAATATCTGCTTAGCCGAGAATATTAAAAAATTGCGAGGTTTTAAAATATACAATTACATACCGGAGTTGTGACCTTTTGTTTCTTGATTTTCTTGCACGGAGCTGATCGTGATCTGCCTTTTCCAGCCCCAGTGGGACTCGAGTCCAGGCTTCCATTGTCCTGTATACAATACATTTTATATCATAGCAGGCACGTTCATGTAAAAACTACCCCCCTTATTTATAATAACTCAATCGGTCTTTTAAACCAATTTTAGCTATTACATTGTTTTGTCACTTTCTGTCAAATGATGACAGCGCCAAGAAAGAATGAGACAAAACAGTGCAATAGCTAAAATAGGTTTAAAAGACCGTTTGAGTTATTATGAATAAGGGGGTTTCTTTATAATTCTGTAATATGGTACTTTTGTTTAACTTACACTTACTTGCTTGCTGTCATTCGTCTCGAGATCTTCAGGCGGCAGCGGCAGAGGTTCCAGATAGTAACTAAGCGGTTTCACGAGGCTGTGCGTGTGAAATTTCAGTAGTCTGAAAGAGTAAAAATTGTCGTTAAAAGCTAAAACCTTTTTTTATTTGATTTCCTTTTTTACTGGACGCATTTCATGGACAGCACAAACACTTTCTATACTTTCAAAAAGTAAATTGCAGCGAAAGGGTTAAATATTTCACGTATTAGCATAAAGAAGTCAGAATGGAAACTAGGCCGCAGAAAAATTTTCTTGACGTGATAATCTTGCCAATATTTTAGATACTTCAATGAACTATGTTATGAAACTTTGTCAGCAGCCATTTGGTAAGAATGTCGCCTACGAAACTCATAATATTTCATTATGGTGTACTTAATTAAAAAGTAGTATTAACCTTTACGCGTTTTCATAAGTGAGCGGTTTCCTGTCGACCATAGGATAGCGGCGAACCACACCTATAACAGCGGTTCGGGGTTGCGCTGTCCTTCATTAGCTCCCACGATGATACGCGTTGCTTGTCCGCTAACTGGAGTTGTTTCAACACCCTGCAGGTAGATGAACCAGCTTGTTACTAAACACTACTAACCTGTGCGCGTTCTCGTAAGTGAGCGGTTTCCTCTCGATCTTGGTGGCGGCGAACCACGCCCACGAAAGCGGCGCGGGGTTGCGCCCGCCCTCCATCAGCTCCCACGACGACACGCGCTGCTTGTCCGTTAGCCGGAGTCCCTGAAAGGGAGGTTGTGATGATCAAGGTGTGAAAGAGATACCTTATTTCTCTAAGATTCACTCGTGAAAATCTTTCGGCGCGAGACAAGCTTGGACTCTCCCCGAGGCCTCACGAGCCGAGCCGTGCAACTATCTCGCTCCTGCACTAACTAACCATTATCTCTCTCTATCACCGAGCTACTGAAGGACTAAACTACTGAGCCGTTTTGGACAATAGTGCACTTGTGATATGAAGTAACTAGATTGCTGAAGTACTTCAATTGAAGCATTCATTCATGAACTACTTAACTCTTGTTTTCATACCTGTTTCTTATCACTATCGAATCCAGGTATCTTGTTCCCTTTCTGATCTACTAGACATCCAAGCGGCTCACAAGCGATGACCTGAAACAAATTTAAATTAAAACATCATGGAAAGATTATATACATGAAACGAAGATTAATGACTACAAATAAGGTAAAATATACAATATTATTCAATATTGATACTAGTTCATTGTGTAAGTAATTAGCTATAGTAGTATTAAACACTCGTTTTCGCTGCGACCATAAATTATTCCCGCGTTAGGCAGCCGTGCACGGTTTATCGTTAACTGTGCAGTGTACAGTGCAACACTACGCCTCCCTATAGGGCCTTTGAGTGGGAAATAGGGGAAGCGAGTGTTTAATAATACTATAGTATCTATAAGGCTTGTTGCTCCAACCTCGATAATAGTGTTCTTTGACAGCGGCAGCAGCTGCCTGACCGCCTGCACCGACGGGCCGTGTCTATCCCCCAGCTCCTTCTTCAACTTCTTCATCAGGTTCTGGTAATGCTTCCTGTTGTTGTCGTCGCCCCCGTCAGCCAGGGTCGAGTGGATGAGCGTCGCGAGCATGTCGATCAATGTCGTAAACAGGTTGCTGCGACACAAACTAAATTAACGTTTGTGGTAACACCGCCCGGTCAGCCATGCTACGCAGCAAGTCGTTACGCCACGCACCATCGGCGGACCCAGGGCTTGATTTTGACGTTGTGATTGATAACAAGTTGTGTTGTGATGTTTTAAAATACCGCAATAGAGGCGGCAGGTAGGCTCACTCCTACCTATTGTAGTCTGTTAAACATCAATTATCATAATAGAAAACTTAAGTTAAAAGTTAAGTTTAGCCTGTAAGCATCCCACTGCTGGCCAAAGGCCTTACCTAAAATGTGAGGAGTATGAGCCATACTCCACCACGCGGGCTCAGTGCGGATTGGCGGAGGGGTATTTGCAAGGCAAGCGACCAACCTTGTTGTCAGATTTTATCAAGCCGCCTATAGGGCCTCTGACTAGGCTTAACGACTAATACCAATCGATATTAGCCGGGACCAACGGCTTAACGTGCCTTCCGAAGCACGGAGATGCTCGTGATATACGTCACTTATATGGTCGGAATGGTCACCCATCCAAACACCGACCGCGCCGTAAGTTGCTTAACTTCGATATCTACCAAAGCGCTGCCACCACTGCGCTACGAGTACCTCAATATAATATATAAATAGAAAAATCTTTAAAACTGTATATAAAATTTATCTTGCAAATTGACGAGCGACTTAGGAGGAGTGGCAGATTCCCAGATTAGCTGCAATACTCGAAACGCTAAGGTTAGAAAAAGTTAAACTCTATTGTAAAATAATGTCTACACATGTTCATGTTTGTTTCTTTGTTAATCGGACTTTTTTAAACCTGTAAAATGAAACCGTTCACAAGAAATGGTATAAAAATAAAAAGCCAGGGAAATCGAGAAAACAATCTCTGCAAAAATGAAAATTGACTCGACCGACAGAAAGTAAGTGTAATACTATTAAATAACAGTAGTTAAATTTTAAGTGCTACAATAAGGAGTGAGCTTACCACCTTCATTTGCCACCATTCCATCAAGTGCAAAATCAGTTCAAAAGCTAGTAAAAACAAATCCACATTCAAGAGTATACCAAAAGCCCGGTGTAAAATGATAGTATGTGACATTTATTTAATTAAAGACCTACCCCCATATTCATAATAACTCAAACGGTCTTTTAAACCTATTTTAGCTATTACACTGTTTTGAAACTTTCTGTCAAATGATTACAGCGCCAAGAAAGAAAGTGACATAACAGTGTAATAGGTAAAATAGGTTGAAAAGACCGTTTGAGTTTTTATGAATAACCCCCTTTTTGCACAAATTTAGTGACATGTAATGTTCGTGCCCTGAATCCACCCGCACCAAGCGTTATGGTATGAACGTGAAGCGCATGTGGACGACTTGCTCTGTAGGCCGTGCGGTTATCATCTTCCCTCCGTGAAAGCGTATGTTGCTGCACACGAACAGATGAACGCATTAACATTTAACACAAACAACATACATGTTAAAACAGATATTTGAACCAAGACATTTCACTTTATTAATGAAATCATAGTTGAAAATAACTATTGTTTTATAAACGTATGGTTTTTAAGTACCTCCTCATCCTTTTGTTATTGTTGGATCGAAGATATTACTGTTTAGCACATAGCTACTCATGTATTAGAAATTGTGAGCTATAGTTGGGCAAGCGAAAGCTGAACCTAGAAAAAGGCGTCAAATTATTAAGTTAATTGTATTAATTATTATTAAGATAGTGACATCAAAGTTCTTTAAAATCAAGTATCAAGATTAGTCTACAACAAACATTTCATTTAGATGAAAACCGTTCAGCTTTAACTTGCCAGACTATATCTTACATTACATTTCTATAGCATTATTATCACGAAAAACGTTTCAGTTTCCTGAGTTGAACTTTCGGATGAGATTTAAACTTAATTATAATTAATGTAGTTCATTATTTGATTTGCCATATCATGTTCTATTCTGCAACAAAATAAATTCAAATTCCGACAACGTCACCGCACCTCCCAACCAACACAGTGCAAACCACGATGCAATATCAAACCTTCCACCGCCACTAGTTACCTATTGTTGTACGCGTCGACGACCTGGTGCGCGACGAGCTGCGTCAACAGCACCGCCCAGTCCGAGATCAGCTGGTAGGAGCGCCGGACGGTGTCGAACATGCCGCCCGCGAGCGAGAAGCGGAGCTGCAGCGCCTCGGGCGCCGCCTCGTCCTGCCACGTGTCGCTGCAGGCGGAGCGCTCGTGGTCGCGCGCGTGGGTCAGGTAGTGCTGGAGTTGCTGGTGGATGGAGCTGAGTAGACTCTCTTGCTGCGATGGGGGTGACACGGTGAATGTTAATAGGATTGTTTGCAAAATATATTTTGAAGCTTAGTAGAAATTTATGTTAACTATTTACAAAAAGTATGATTCTTTGCAAGAAAAAGTAGATTGATGATAATTATTTGTTTGTTTCTGATTATTTCTTTAGGTACATCAAAAGTATAACGTACACAGCACAGCAGCGTATTATCGTCACGTTTGGTTCAATAACTGTCTGTGAATATTTAATTGCTAATAAGAATTAAAAAAAACCTACGATTAAATATTGTGGTTGAAAACTAAGACTTCCTCTTTACTTCAGATAAGATGTTGCGGTTGAAAACTAAACCAGTGTCTTTAATTATTGTACGTTCAGATTGCACAGCAAACAATACAACACTTATTTATTTCTTTAAACTTCATGCACAAAACATAATAATGGCGGACTTAATGCCAAAAGCATTCTCTACCAGTAAACCATAATAGGTCTGAACAGAGAAAATACAGACACTTTCAATCAAGAACAACAAATAATAGACTATAAGTAGTGTAGCAGACTGTAAGAAGCGTACCTTCTGGTCGTCCTGATGCCGCAGACAGGTCAGCACCAGCGAGAGAAGCGGCTCGTTGGCGAGGCGGACTTGCGCGCCGTTACCGCAGCCGCACGCGCTGCCGCAACTCGCGCTGCCCACGCCGCGTTTGCCGCCAGGGCCGCCGCTCGACGATCTGCGAGTTAAGGTTTCAGAATAAGTTTGAATTGATTTCAATAGGTGATTTTATTGAAAGTGTGCCCTCGGGTGTATGCCAAGGGACCCTAGGTAGTTTTTACACAGAGTGGAGCTTATAAGCGTAAGTTGTACAACACCGACTACCGGAAAGGTAACTTGATACAGACATGCCCATATGATTCGTTTTGACACCCAGATTGCTTGCGTGTGTAGATGACTTCACTATTAGTTGTCAATTTTTTTATTAAGTGTTAAAATATAAGTATTTACTATGGCGATTTAAAACTATAACGTGATAACTAACCGTGTTTAATTAAATCACTTGTAATCGTTTACAAAATCATAAAATCAAATTGAGTAAGAAAGAATGATCAATCCTGTGTATGACATTATAGGTCACCTGTTTCATTGAGACCTCGCCTGCGGGGCGGCGGGGTGCGGGGGGAGACGAGAGCGCGGTTAGTGAGTTTCCGCGCCGCTCGCATCCCGCGCGCGACTCGCTATCGCCTCCCCCGCGCCCTGCCGCCCCGCAGGCGAGGTCTCAATGAAGCGGTGTACCTATAGGTGCACTCACCCTTTATAGCTGGGGCTCTGGTGGCTCTTGCAGTCGCGGTGCGAGCCGCCGCCGCTGCCGCCGCCGCTCGAGCAGTTGCCGCTGCAGCCCGCTCCCCAGCCGCTTTCCAATATCTGGGGTGAATCCATTGTTGTAGGTTAGTATTTGTTTATTAGAAAAAATAACAGCGTTTACAAAAACAAAATAGCAGCAAACCGCAACTTAACAGGCATTCTTTACCAATTATATATTTGGGCTAAGCAGAAAGGATTGTGGACGGTGCGACGAAGAAATAAAATTAATTAAGGTTCCTATTGAATACCTATTCCTTATTTAGTTTAGCACTTTCTCTAGGCACACAGTACATATTATAATATAATCTAGTTCCGCATTTACCACTGCTTTTTAAAAAATTTGCTACACTTTAGTATAATTAAACAATTTTGCAACAACGACTGGCTACTATAATGTCTTTAACAACATCTATTGTCGTTTAAGAGCGTCAAAGGTACAACTAGTATACCTAAAGAGGTCATCAAAAGAAAGTGATTTCTTGATCACCTGCTACTAGCAGCTTTCTACAGGACGTCTTTAATTTATGCTACTGTCGTATTAGTGCGGTGTTGGCAAGCCGTCAACGATTCATAGACGTCTTAGCATCAATGTTTAATTTGAGAACTTGGCTGAAATTGGTTTACCTGTCCAGCCTGCTTGAGCACGCGGCCCTGCACGGCGGGCGGCAGCTTGGCGACGAGCGGCGCCACCAGCCACACCGACTCCGACCACTTGCTTGTGCTGACCACGCTGCGGTCCGTACCCGTCCTGAGGAGAAAAGTACTAAATTATTCTGCTGAATTTTAGACAGAACAAATGGCGCGATATTACCAATCGAAATTGCATCGTGTTTTCGAAAACAAAATCACAATTTCAATAGTCACTGTATCAGCTAAATCTTTGATATTGAGGTTCTGATTCCGTACAGTAGCTACAGCGCTAATTAGCTGTTGGTAGCAGAGTTATCGTGAATCAATGATACGTTGTGCTGGCGGTTGACGTCACTACACCCGCCCGCGCCGCTCACATCACCCGCTCTCGCCTACCCCCGCACCCCTGTGCCCCGCAGGCAAGGTCTCAATTTCGCGGTCTACATATAGGGATATTTTAGATTTACTTAATTAAATCAAAATTTATTAAAAATAACATACTCACATATTAAAAAAAAAACATTTATCAGAGCTTCATACAAAATATCCCTAGACAGTGTTGAGTAGTACACATTAAAAAAACAGATTAACACTTTAGTGGACAGTAATCCAGACACAGTGTAAATTATATTGCTATCACACCTATTAGTCGTTAACTGTACACTGAAATGTTAAATAGTGCAAAGCCCTTTCAATTACGATTTTTGGGTTAGCTATTTTCAGCGTTAATTCTAATAGCTAATCCCATGTCCACTGAAATTTTAAATAGTTCAAAGCGGTGTGGCGAGCTGCCACATAAATACTTTTTCAGTGTTCAAAACTTTTTTACTGTTTATATTTCTTTTTTTTTTTATTTTGACATTGTCAATCTGAGAGCTGTCTCGAAAAGTCCGATCGATATTTATTACTGATTTCTGTTTTGCGTTCTAAATATTTGCTCGCACTCATTATTCATTGTTATTTACTTTCGTGTTTCATGTACCGTTTTCTTCTATGCCTGTTACTCCTTCTATTTATGTGTTGTATTGAATGTGTCTATTTTGTGATGTAATAAACTGTTCGCGTTGTGACAAAGACTGTGTTCTTCATTTCTATCAACGAACTAAACACATCACACACACATCCCCAACCACACTGGTGACCCTCTATTGGACACAACATGGCTTCCGAAGACGGATTCTTGGATTGGACCAGTCGTCTACCCAGCTCTACGCAGACCATCATCGCGTCTCAAGCAGCGACTCCACTTGACGGGTTAGCAGACCTTGCCGACAAAGTCCACGACGTCGTACCTTCCAGCCCGCAAGTATCAACAATGTCGACGGCATCCTCATCCAGTGGCATGCTAGATACCCTTGTGCAGCAGGTCGCAGCGCTGACCAAGCAGGTTGAAGCCCTAACCGTTGTTCAACAGCGCGACTCACGACCGAGGTCTAGAACTCCAAACCGTTCCCGAGACCGTTCCAAGTCCAGCAGATCTCAGTCCAGCTACAGGAAGTTCCCCATTTGCTGGTACCACGCTAAGCACGGATCGCAGGCGAACAAATGCATGAAGCCATGTGACTACCAGGCGGGAAACGCATCGGGCGGTCGGTAATGGCGACCAACGCCCGCCCTAGCACCGGTCGCTTATTTGTCACGGACCAACGGACGAAGATGCAGTTTTTGGTGGACACAGGAAGTGACCTCTGCGTCTTCCCCCGGTCTGCACTGAAGGAGCGACGGCAACCGACGAACTACCAACTCTGCGCGGCT
This sequence comes from Pyrausta aurata, assembly GCA_963584085.1. Lineage (NCBI taxonomy): Eukaryota > Metazoa > Arthropoda > Insecta > Lepidoptera > Crambidae > Pyrausta > Pyrausta aurata. The sequence goes on along the minus strand of OY757254.1, from coordinate 5,594,959 downwards.
AACGGCTCGGCGATCGACACCTACGGATATGTAAATTTAGTTTTAAACCTAGGGTTACGCCGCGACTTTACTTGGCAATTTATTGTAGCTGATGTCACTAAGCCAATCATAGGCGTAGATTTTTTGTCATACTATAATTTAATGGTAGATTGTCGTTGTCAACGCCTCATAGACAATAGCACTAGCCTCGTCACCCCCGCTTCACCTGCCTACTCAACTGACGCAATCTCGTCGGTCAAGGTAGTTACCGGTTCCTCTATATACCATGATATTTTACGCGAATTTCCCGATATCACTCGTCCATCTGGTATACATAGGACACCGGCACACAATACAGTGCATCATATTCGCACCACACCTGGCCCACCCGTGTGCGGCACACCGCGTCGTCTAGCACCGGACAAATTAAAGATCGCGAAGGAGGAGTTTGACATGATGCTGAAGGCTGGCACCATCAGACCCTCCGAGTCGCCATGGTCTTCTCCTCTTCACTTGGCCCCCAAGAAGGACAACGGATGGCGTCCCTGTGGTGACTACAGGATGCTGAATGCCAGAACCATTCCGGACAGGTACCCCATCCGCCACATACACGACTTCTCTCACAGCTTATCAGGTTGCCAGGTCTTCTCCACCATCGACCTGGTAAAAGCATATAACCAGATCCCGGTCCACGTCGACGATATACCCAAAACAGCAGTCACTACACCGTTTGGGCTTTACGAATTTCCGTTCATGCCGTTCGGACTTCGTAATGCCGGGCAGACTTTCCAGCGTTTCGTCGACGAGGTGACACGGGGCCTAGATTTTTGTTATGCTTACTTGGACGATTTTTTAGTTTTTTCGAAGGACCAGCAAACCCATGAAGCTCACCTTCGCCAGCTGTTCTTCAGACTCCAGCAGTACGGCTTAGTCATCAACACTGGTAAGTGCGTCTTTGGTCAACCTTCCGTGAAGTTCTTGGGTTATAGTATCTCTGGTGCTGGCACTCAACCCCTGCCAGAGCGAGTTGAAGCCATACAGTCCTACCCGACCCCAAAGACCGTGAGAGAGTTGCGCAGATTTCTGGGTATGATCAATTTTTACAGGCGTTTCATACCGAACGCAGCTGAATATCAAGCACCCCTACATGCCCTCCTTACTGGTTCGGTTAAAGGTTCGCACCCAGTCAACTTCACTCCCACGGAAGAGGAAGCCTTCGCCAAATGTAAGACCAGCTTATGTCAAGCAGCGTTACTGGCGCATCCAGACATTGACGCAAAACTGGCCATCGTCACCGATGCCTCTGATTCTGCAATTGGTGGTGCATTGCAGCAGTTTAGAGACGGGTCTTGGGAGCCACTCGCATTCTTCTCGCGTAAGCTAAACGCTGCGCAGAAGAAGTATTCCCCCTACGACCGTGAACTACTCGCCGTATACGAGTCGATTAAATACTTTCGGCATATGGTTGAAGCTCGTCATTTTATAGTTTACTGCGACCACAAGCCCATTTGCTACGCATTTCATAATCGTAAAGAGAATTGCTCGCCAAGACAGTTTAGACATCTAGATTTCATCTCGCAGTTTACCACAGACATCAGGCACATTTCAGGTAAGAACAACGTCGTTGCTGATGCCCTTTCACGAGTCGAGGAGATAGTTCAGCCCATTGATTTGGCTCAGCTAGCTAAATCTCAAGACTCCGACCCAGAACTCAAACAGTTACTCAGCGACTCGACCTCATTGAGTCTGAAAAAGATGAAACTGCCAGGATCGAGTTTGGAACTGTACTGCGATGAAAGTGGCGATACATTGAGACCTTACGTCACAAATGAAATGCGTAGACAAGTTTTTGACAGCTTGCACTCACTCAGCCACCCAGGAGCAGCTGCTACCACAAAATTGGTCACGGAGCGCTTTGTTTGGCCTGGAGTTCGACGAGACTGCCATGAATGGACGCGCTCATGCATCGCCTGTCAACGAGCCAAGGTAACTCGACACGTTCATTCGCCACTCGGCACATTCAAACTCCCACGCGCCCGATTTACCAAGATCCACATCGATCTCATCGGTCCACTGCCACCATCTCAAGGATTTCGTTATTGTCTTACGATCGTCGACCGTTTTACACGTTGGCCTGAGGCAATACCACTCCAGGACATAACGGCAGAGACAGTGGCAAGTGCACTTCTACAAGGTTGGATTTCTCGATTCGGATGCCCCACTGAGATAATCACAGACAGAGGACGCCAGTTCGAATCTTCACTTTTCCAGCGCCTGTCTGACTTAGTTGGCTTCCATCATCGACGCACCACTGCCTACCATCCAGCATGTAACGGCCTTGTCGAGAGATTCCATCGACAGTTGAAAGCTGCCATTACATGCCACGCCAATCATAACTGGGTTGAATCACTCTCACTCGTTCTTTTGGGTATACGAGCAACCCACAAAGAAGATCTCCATGCTTCACCAGCTGAGTTGGTGTATGGAGAAACTCTTCGTCTGCCTGGAGAATTTTTTGAACCACAACCTATCGACGTTCCGGACTTGACCGACTTTATTACCAGAATACGTCAGTTCGCACAAAAGGTAATTCCATCTCCAGCTTCACGTCACGTCTCCAACCGTCCAGTATTTATATTTAAAGACCTGAACACCACACAGCATGTCTTTCTACGGGATGACACATCTCATGGATCTTTTAAACCTGCCTATACTGGGCCTCACGAGGTTTTGCAACGCGGTGACAAGGTTTTCAAGATCAGGTTGAACGGTAAGTCAGCGACCGTGTCAATAGACCGTATTAAGCCCGCGTACATCTTCAACAGCAACCAACCCCAGCAGATTCCTTCAACTCCGGACCTCAACACCGAGGTAAAGACGACGCGGTCAGGTCGGAAGGTGCACTTTCCTGACTATTATCGCCCGTAGCCCGGTCTCTGGAGGGGGGTGATGTGGCGAGCTGCCACATAAATACTTTTTCAGTGTTCAAAACTTTTTTACTGTTTATATTTCTTTTTTTTTTTATTTTGACATTGTCAATCTGAGAGCTGTCTCGAAAAGTCCGATCGATATTTATTACTGATTTCTGTTTTGCGTTCTAAATATTTGCTCGCACTCATTATTCATTGTTATTTACTTTCGTGTTTCATGTACCGTTTTCTTCTATGCCTGTTACTCCTTCTATTTATGTGTTGTATTGAATGTGTCTATTTTGTGATGTAATAAACTGTTCGCGTTGTGACAAAGACTGTGTTCTTCATTTCTATCAACGAACTAAACACATCACACACACATCCACAACCACAGCGGTATGTATACCTGTCCTTGTCCGGCGGGGGCGGCGCCGGCTGCTGGAACACGTTGATGACTGCGCGCGCGACCGTGTCGAGCCACGCGCTCAGCTCCGACGACCCGTTCGGGAACTGCTTGAACATCAGCTGCAGATCCAGCCACGACATACGGAGCGACCATTGCTCCAAGTTCTAAACACGAATAAAGTTAATTAATTAACTTAAACTGCGATACCAGTGACGCTGCTGTACGTGTCCCGGCTGTATTACTCTACGAAGGTCGAGGAGATTGTAGAGTACATCCGTATTAAGACCAAGTTCACACAGAGGGTCGAACGGTTGGAATCTCGTCGTAATACGAATTTTAATTCGTTTGTGGTAGAGGTTCTGACCGAACAGCTGTCGTATATCGTTTGTTACGTGGACGGCAACCTGACACCAAGTTGCGCAACACTACGCCGACAATAGTGTATTTGAATTATATTTTTAGTGTTATTTAATTATTATAAATATTTGTATTAGTCTTTAAGGTATATATTGTATGGGCTTTTGTTGCCTGAAACAAATGATTAAATAATTAAATAAAACAAATTTCACTTGAACCAACGGAAAAAAATGTATTCACCTCTAAAAGTCGAGTGATCATCGTCTTTTGATCAAGATCAGGATGTGTATGACTCGCTGAATCTGGATAGCATATCATGTGTAGCAACCTAAAACAGAAGTCGGTTAATAAATAAGTATGTTTAGTGGAATCCATTAAAAAATCGTCATCATACCTACCTTAGGATGAAGACATAGAGGCGGAAAACTTTTACTGACGTGATTATCTATACTAATATTATAAAGCTGAAGAGTTTGTTTGTTTGAACGCGCTAATCTCCGAAACTACTGGCTCGAATTGAATAATTCTTTTTGTGTTGGATAGTTCAGTTATCGAGGAAGGCTATAGGCTATATAACATCACGCTTCGACCAATAGGAGCAAAGATATAGTGGTAAATGTGTAAAAAACGGTTGAAAGAAGTCACTATTCCACGCGGACGAAGTCGCGGGCAAAAGCTAGTTATGAATAAAATTTACAAAAGAAAAATAAAAACATCTATCAAAATTAACTTACCAGAGCTACGTGTATGGATTCGCACGAAAAGAAGCCGTATCTGTCGATAAAGGTGCTGTGGGTAAACTGGCCCTCTACCCCTAGCCTTTTGGTCAAAATCGAGTAAGTTCTGCGTAGCACTGAATATTCGTTCCTCGTATGGGAGTTGAGTGGCTGGATGCATCTGACGAAACTACTGTATAGAAGTATAGATACACGTTGTAAAAAAGCCCGCGTAATACGAATACGAATACCTACGGGGCGTAAAACTGTAGGTATGCTTCGTCTCTCGGCCGCAACTAGCGACTTTCCGTCTGTACAGTTGCGTACAAAACGTGTTGGCCAAAATGTATAATAGCATATTGTTTTGTTTTAATGTACTGCTCCGTTCACGCTAATATTTTTATTTCTTTATCAATACTATTGATGGAACATCCTCTTAAATTTTGTCGACTGATTTCAAATTCACCCTGTAGTGTTCGTTAAGGAAACTCTTCTGACTCCGGTCCTTATTTAAATTATTTAACGAATGAACGAACAAAATATAAAAAACGACTTTGCCCTTAACTAGTTAGCTGGACAGACAGGTCGGTACCAGTTACCTGCCTCTTTATGTCTTCACCCTTACGTTTATTTTGGGTAAGCCCAAAATTTCGGGTAAAGAAACAAATTTTTGTGAAGCTGACTGCTATGAAGCTTGTATACCTCTGCGCCTGCCGCGGAGTCAGCATCGAGTCCAGCAGCATATCGGGCTGGTACAGCTCGTCTGGGTTCTGCAGACACTTCTGCAGCACCCACTCCTCGGAGCAGATCTCAGCGAGAACGCGCCGCGCGAGCGACGACAGTGACTGCGACGAGTCGAGCAGCGTTGAACCAACTCCGCCGCTGCCTCTGCAATAGTTGAGCAGCGGGGTTGGGATTTAGACCGTATTTTTAGAGGTGTAATGCATAAAGTCGAGGAACAGACTTTTACAGCGCTGGTCTTGTTGGTTGTTTTTCGTTAGTCACTTTTTAAGAGGTTGAACAGTATCTTTTAGTGATGGATCGGTCTTGGTTGCTGATTTTTGTGTGCAGAAAGTGTATAAGTTAAATGTGACTGAAAGATTTGAGCTACATATAAAATCAACAAGATAAGGCATTATTGTGTCTGATCTTCGAATGAACGCATTGTATAGATGTGTGATACACACGACAGTCAAAGCTTGCTGAACACAAGTGCTGATATGAAATATTTTTAACTTTACAGGTGTTTTTTTTTATTTACAAAGGGGAAAATAAAAAGACGTATGTGTATCACATGAGTCAATATGACAGTTCTATGTTTTGAACTTTGTCTTTTTATTCCATTCGTATTTGTAATGACGCACATAATACATCCAGAATCATTTTCATATGCGTCTATAACGATTGGAAACAGTAAACCCAAATGCGTAGTATATTCACAGCTAAAATATGAGAAGTTTTTACAATGTCATGTAGTTGCACAAATTCCCATAGTTATGTCGAAATGAGAACGTGTAGTATTAGTTTTGTTTATATACAAGTTTAAAGGGAAGGAGAATTATGTTGAATTTGGTGACATCCACGGAAGTTTTTTTTAGGAGTATGAGATGAAGTAGGGAAGCTGAGTGGAAATGATTTTATATTAGACATCTGACAATGAACAAGCAACACAACATCTGACAAAGCGAAGCGGGTGTCGTGAAGGGTGGCCCGCGGGGAGTGAAGCTAGGGGGAACCGTGACAGTGCGACCGTGAAACTCAATAGTAAAAAAAAAACAAACCTAGGAGTTCTATGGCCCCCACTTATCTCTGACTCTACCATCCTAAGAATAAAAAATTGATCGTTTAAAACAAAACTATATAACGGCGTCATGATTTCTGTAAAAAATATTCATTATATTATTGTAGATAAGTTGATGAGCTAAATGAGTCTATTGATTTAAAAATATACATCGTAGCCAGAACCTTGGTCGGCTGGAAACAAATTACTGCAGAATTAGAGATTGCAAAAAATCATAACTGAAGAATATGCGATATGAATTTGATTTCAAATCTAAGTAGAATAATGGGCTGATCACATGTAGCGAGTAAAGTTGTGAGCCGTTAAATTGTCACTTGTTTTACTCAACATGTTGTTAAACAATTTGCGAGAGTGTGCTCAGTTCTTGGCTCAGTTGCATAGCAACAAACAGTGTCTAAAGTCCGTTTTTCTTTGTTTGGAAAATATTGTAAACAATCTTTTTATAACCTTTAAAATAATAATAGTAAATAAAATTAATTGACTATTCAATTTAAAAAGATCTAAGTGTTCAACGATGATCTATGTAGGCTGTGAATTTTGTGTTTATCATATTTTAAAATGAATCATTTCGTAAATATTCGCCAATCAAAGAAAAACAGGATTTATTTACTCGACGCTTTAAAGGCTATGTGTGATCGGCCAATAAATGAGGTATAATGTAAATCGGGTGTGAACTCACGACATGAGGTCGAGCTGTGCGTCGATGGGGACAGTGTCGCTGGTCCCCAGTATGTGGGACAGTTCGCAGGACTTCTTCCCGCCGGGCTTGCCGCCGTCGCGGGCCGTTGAGTCACCGACCACTGTTGAAAGTACGAAGATAATGAGTAGTGATAGCTAGACCATACATTTTGACGTACTAAAATACCTTTGATGGGGTCTCAAAACTCAAGTCATTTTAACCACCTGCATTTTATCTATTTAGTTAGACCAATGGTTGACTGGTGGAGAATGTTTGTGGCTTAATGCCCGTGACCCGAAAAGAGATTGAGATTGTTTTCAGACTGAGTGAAAAGACAAATTAAATAAAAGTTAGTCTATATCTACTCACAAAAACTATCATAGACAAAAACAGATTGCAGTGATTATGTAAAGTAAACCATATAGCTATTGCCCACTTTAAGTTGTCGCAAATATATAATGATTGCCCACTTCATCCATAGTGTTTTGCTTCTCATTGGAGCGTTAATGGGCAACCACTGTCCCGCTTCCCCTACGCACTTACTGAGTATAGCCTTGAGCGTAGCTAACACGGGCCCCACGCCGATGTTCTTGTGCGCGGCGGCCAGCAAGTGCCGGTCGCACGACAGACGCACGCCGGCTGCCGCGCCGCCCGGACCAGGAGACGTTGACACCGAGTATAAGCCTGTTGATAATAAGTAGAGATGCGCCGAATAGTGGTTTCACCGAATAACCGAATACCGAATACTATTCGGTTCAATCTTTACCGAACCGGATATTCGGCCGAATTATTCGGTTTACCATTACACTGCATTCCCGCGTAAACAGTTTCAAACATGCACGCTGCCTGTCGCCGCTGGCTAGTTGCGGCGTTACTTTGCTTTGCTTTAAAACATTGCACGAGTAAGGAGTAAATAAGTTTAAAAAAAATAAGTTTATAAGTAAATAGTAAAATGAATATTGAGCTAGGGTTTAATTAAATAAATGTTTTTAAAATACATGTTGCTTTCAAATTTAACACGTTCCGGGACAATGAACGCCTACAGGCGTGAAAACAATAAAACATCTATTGTGTCTGGAATAGTGTCCCGGAACGTGTTAATTGCTTTCATTTATTAGCGTTCACATTCACACGTTTACACGTTTTTCACAAGATAAGATGCGTTTATTTACTCAAAACATGTGTAGTCATGTACAGTCGACAGCACATCAGACTATAGGTACATTTTCGTTGAAAAATAGCCCTTATTCCAACAGCATAAGATACCGCAGTGTTTAGCTTGACGTGCTGTCATCCGTGCGTAACAGGTGTTTATTTAGTTGAAGTATCAACATGTCTTGCCGATAGCCGGCATGTAAATTTGCAAGTTTTATTTATCTTATAAAAAACATAAATCTTACATAAGAAGCTTGTCTTTCAGTTCTATTCCATGTAATGTATCCAGGAAAATAGAAATACTCAAACCGAATATATTCGGCACTTAAACCGAATAATTCGGCCGAATACAAATAGTGGAAAAAATGCCGAATACGCCGAATACCGAATACAAACCGAATATTCGGCGCATCTCTAATAATAAGTTATTTGAATATGTGACACTATAATGAGGCTTTGACTAGAAAATCTTCAATGGTTTGTTACAAATATCACATCACTTTCTTTTGTGATTATTTACGCTCGAAGTCTCTTGTGTCTAGCCACTTTTCAACGAAAATCGATTGCACACACGCAACACAATCAAGCGTCACTTCAAACAAAAGACGACGTGAGGTGCAAGAGATTTTGACTCTGAAGCCGGTTAGGTGCGGAGACATTGCGATAGTACAAGTTGTATGCGCCTGCTTTGCAACAGGGGGGTGTCACTCCGATGAAAAGGTATAGATAGTGCCATCCACGAAGGCGCGCCCCACTCTTTTTTTGATTGAGGAAGGTGCGGGGTGCGGGGGGAGACACGCGCGTCAGTTGCGAGCCGCCCGTCATTCAAATATTCAGACTCGTCACAAAAGTGGCTCTGCTTAAATTATTTTTAAAATGTCAATCAAAACCTAGCGTGTTGAACTAAAACATAAACCTGGTATAATCTACTGTCATTATTAAATTAACTGAAAGAATTATAATGGTAACTTAAACACCATAAACAATTTTAAATAAAAAAAAAACATTCGGTAACTTAAAATATTACCGGGATGTACTTTATCGGGGAAGGCTATAAAACATGACGCTAGGACCTAAGTGTACGAAGAAAAAAGAATTCACGCGTATGAAGTCCCGGTGGACCAATGGTTCTCTTATAAAGAAAGTTTTTAATCATTTTTTTAAATGTTATAAAACGTTCTTACATATTTCGTTTACGTCAATAGTAAAAATGATGCTTGTGCAGTTTAAAATAATATATCACTTTTCTAGTAACGAACCATACCTACTTTAAACTATATCCAAGTAGAGCATCTTTCCCTTTGAGTGTATTTTTTGAAGTGTGCTTGTCATTCATTAGTCATCTATGATGTTCCAAATTCAATTCAAATGTTGGAAAAAGCTTGCACACATGTACTATAAACGACGAGTGGTGGGGCGCGCCTTCGTGGATGGCACTATCTATACGCGCGAGCGATTCTGTACACTAACAACTCCCTAGTTGCCAGTGCCGCTCACGGACCACGCCGCACGCTTCACTATCTTCTTAATACTTTTTCGTGCAATGTCTCATCGTAACCTTAAATTTATACAAGATCACTCTGACACATTGCTGTCCCATCGGGTTATGAAAGTTAAAGGAATAGAGAGTGCAGCTGTGTATGCGCACACACTTGTGCACTATACTATAATATTATGTCCCGCGCAGTCGGTTAGTCGTTGTTGTGACTGGCCACCGTAGTCGAAATCGGCTAGGGAGACTTTTATTATTATTATTACACAAGTTAAGTATTACAATGTTTTCCGATGTAAAAATAAATAACAACACAAGACGATTACAGTCCTCTCACAGTCAAAGCGACAATAGATAACGCGATAGAAAGAGACACACATTCTCGGCAGATGAAACAACCTTTATTTTATTGGAAGAAAGTCGTGCGAACTTTATTGCGTTGTTATTGTGTTGTAAGATTTCCAATTAAACTGTCTTAGCGGGGTGATCCTTCCGTGTACGTAGTACTATTAAATCATCTGTGGTTGCAATCTGTTCTATACGTTGACTTAGGATGTATAACATACCCGGCTGCGGCGTGTCGACGGTCTTGAAGAGCCGCAGCAGCAGGTGGCAGGTGAGCCTTGCGCCGGTGTCGGGCGAGGGCGCGTTGGCCGGGTTGCCGGTCACCCCGGCGCCGCCGCACGCCTTCACGAGCGACGGCAGCGCCGCGTGACGCACGAAGTCCTCCAACGAGAAGCAGTGGCGAGCTGGGAAACGATAGCCGGTTATCCTAATGTTACCTATAAATTGCACTTGAAAAAAGCAACCGTGACTCTGTGACAGACGAGGATTTGAACCCCGTGTCTTGTGCTATCCGAGCGTATGCCTATAGCGGATTCCGGATAGCGTAAGACACGGGGTTCGATTCTTTGTCTGTCACAGAGTCACGGTTGTTTTTTACAAGTGCAATTTATATTATTAAGTTTGTATAGTGACAAAACACTAAAAAACAAAAATCAACTACTAATGTTACATATTGGTAACCAGTAAAATACATTGAATTATTGCGGCATTCAGCACTCTGAGCAAACGTTGCCTGTGGAACAATCGTTATAGCTGCAGCGGCAGCGCAGTTTGCAGATATTGTAGATAGTGCTACATACGCAGCAGAAGAAACTCGTGCAGTTGCTGATTTACTGAAGTTAGTGCTCATAGCTACACTCACTAGTCACGCAACGTATACTATCATTTTTAACTAGATAGACCAAAATGACCACTTTTTCAATTCTAATGGTATCACATACATACAGGTCGAATGGAATACCTCCTTTTTTGAAGTCGGTAAAAATAGTGGTTGTTCCTAAATCTATACTAATGTTATAAAGCTGAAGAGTTTGTTTGTTTGTTTGTTTGAACGCGCTAATCTCCGAAACTACTGGTTCGAATTGAATAATTCTTTTTGCGTTGGATAGTCCAGTTATCGAGGAAGGCTATAGGCTATATAACATCACGCTACGACCAATAGGAGCAAAGATATAGTGGTAAATGTGTAAAAAACGGGAGAAAGAAGTCACTATTCCACGCGGACGAAGTCGCGGGCAAAAGCTAGTATTGGAATAATTCAATTTTTACTCAATTGTTATTTGTGATCGATTATAGAATATTTATACAGTTGAAATTTAAATTTGTATGTTGCAGAAGCACAGCAGCATGAATCACATCAATGTTATTTAAAAACTCAAACAAATAAAAACTCTGTCACTTAACTCACCTACGAGTATACACGTGAACACGGCCAGCGCATCATGAGCCGCCGCGTCGTGTAGATCACGATGATGCAACAGGTCAGGGTATAGTGGCGGCGGCGCGGCGTGAGGCGCGGACTGGGGATAGTGCTGCGCCCCACATAGCGCTACTAAAGCGCCGAGCCACTCAGCTGCAAGACCGCTGCACCATGCTGTCATTTCAGCGCAGAGTACACCAAGCTCGTTCACTCTATAGAAAAATTATAAATCCATATTAAGATAGAGAACTTGGTTTAGAATGTTTTTAAACACTCACAGTGTCATATTTATATTCTTGAAGATGAAATAAGAAACCAAAAATTGCGCACGGGCGGGATTCCAACCAGAATCTTTCTGGCTTACCGGGCCTACGTCACGCAATGACGTATACTAAGAGACCAAGAATTTCACGCGGTCGGACCGACAGCACGGTAGCTCAATTGGAAGAGCAGTTGGCCCGGTAAGCCAGAAAGATGCTGGTTCGAATCCCGCCCGTGCGCAATTTTTGGTTTCTTATTTCATCTTAGAGAACTTGGAACATCATCAATCGTATTGGAGTTCTTTTCGGATTACAATGTAGAGAAAAATTAATTGATGGTATCTTTATCATAAGCATGCCACAGATCAGAAATGGCTTGGAATACAGATGCAATTTTTTATTTATTGGAAACATAACTTTAAAAATTAAATTTTTTTCTCACTGCACCGCACGATACCATGACCGTGCTAGGAATGTGTCAGACACGAAAAGCAACACGCTACGCTCTACCTTGCCCACTAAACGGATTGAGCTTGAGCACCGTTCTCTCTGACCGTTTATATGGAGCGGGAGCGAGAGCGAGAGCGCGACGATGTTGGTCGGTGACGGAACAGTCTAGTGGGCAAGGTGTCATAGCTTTTAATATTATATTTTTTTTTTGCCTGACCTAGCACGGTCATGGTGTGCTTCGGTGTAGTCGGCAAAAACCTTTAAACGCACAGTGTTATCCTGCGTTCCTTGTATGTGTAGTATGTAGATCAAGAGTACTTACCGATCGTTGTCAACTTCACGGCAAACGGCCAGCATGGCGGAACACACAAAGCTGTATCTATTTGCGGGTGATTCCGCCACTTGACGCGCCCATGATATCTCGATTTTACCTGTCACCAAAAAAAAATAGTAAAGTTTTATGTAAAAAAACTTGACGCGCCCATGATATCTCGATTTTACCTGTCACCAAAAAAAAAATAGTAAAGTTTTATGTAAAAAAAAACAACACATAAAGCTATGTATTACATTTACCTTTACGGGGATTCGTGAAGAATTCGCTCAAGAACTGTGGATTATAGGTATAGTTGGACGGAGTTGGCTGAAGAGGAGAATAGAGAGCTTGTCTGTAACAAAAAAAAGTAAGCTCTTATGTGTTGGTCAACCCTATGCAGTATGCTTAAAGTGCGTTCCACTAGACGTCCGCAATGCCCATAACGCTTAGTTCCGCTATAGACCACCACAATCGCTGTAGTCGCGACATAAACGTCATTGATGCCATCATGACTACCACTCACGCGAAGCTCTTGACAACCTAGATGGGTCATTATGAGTGTTCGAAAATCAAGTGGAACGGGAAAACTGATGGTCCTGAGCGCGGTCGATGTGGAAGTCTAGTGGATCGCATTTGTACTAATAGTATATGAATTTCATAACGAAGACTTACTTGATCTTTGGGTACGCATTGGCGAAGGTGTCCGCATGAGGCGCGTGGCATAGGTGAGCGGCGGCCTTGTAAAGGTCGTGTAGTTGAGCTAGCACGCAGCGCTCAGCTGATCCGCAGTCGCCAGGATTCACTACGCACTTCACTAGTCGGCATAGCTGCTCGAACACGGCTGATGTTTGCTCTACACACACTGCAATAAATATAAGAAGTTGGAAGTGACTAGGACGTAATATAGCTTGCTGATTGATAAGATATATTTAAATTTAAACAAAAGTTATATAAATTTATTTACAAGAATACATGAAAATGTACAAGTTAAAAACTGTAGATTTTCGGAACATGAAAATCTAAAATAAAATTTAAATATTGGACACCAATCACATACATTGCTCTGATCCCAAAGTAAGTAGCTAATGCACTTGTGTTATGGAAATTAGACACAACGGTGGTACCACAACACCCAGACCCAGGACAATATAGAAAATTTTAATTTCTACATTGACCCGACCGGGAATCGAACCCGGGACCTCTGAGCGGCGACGCCTTGAATCCCAGCGTGCTTAGCCACTACACCACCGAGGTCGTCAAGAGTCGTCAAAATAGAACTCGTAAGTGGTAGAAACGCATTAGTAAAATAGTAATGAATATTTATTGTGGATATCGCGAAAGTAATCCATAAACAGCGCAGAGCACTCACACAACAAGCAAGAGTGGTATCTCCTGAGAGCGCCGACCGTGTACAGCGCAAGCGCCGACGTGTACGTCCGCGGCGCCGCCAGCCCGGTCGGAGGACCGATCCTTGTGCTGAGCGCGCCCTCCACTTCTGACAGCTCTTTGAGTATCTGCCAAAAAGAACATTAATCATAATTTTGTGTTCGTTACGTGCAATAATTATATTTTTTTAATTAGCTATTACTGTCCCACTGCTGGGCAAAAGCCTCCCCCAAACTTCTCCAGTGGTCGCGGTTACTGGTCTGAGCTGGCCAGTCTTCGCAGAAAGGATCCAGATCATCTTGCCATCGTTTTCTGGGTCTGCCTTTCGGGCGACGTCCATCAGTAGGCACCCAGTAGTGGGTGACGATCTAAGTCCATTTTTTGGGGCACATTTTGTTCACGTGGCCTGCCCAGACCCATTCAAGCCTAGCCTAGCCTCCAATTATATTTATTTATTTAAAACCTTATGCAAAAAAATAAATGTACAAGAGAAAATATAGTCGATTGTTAGATAATCTACAGTCGAGCCGAATCCTAAAGTTACGTATGACGTTTGTCAATTTGGCATTTGGACTACAATAAGTAAGAGTGAGTACGATGACGACCTTACTCACTCTTACTTATCACTACTAATGCCAAATTGACAAACGTCATACTGAACTCGGCTTTAGGATTCGCCTGGACTGTACCTGTCACAAATTTGTGTGCTTCTTCGGCAGTCGGTGCCATAAATCACTTTTGAAACAGAGATGCGCACGCGCAAATAACTGGACTATCGAATTAACAAAATCCAACTTAAAACCCCATTTTAAAACTATTGTTATCGATAAATGCACGTAACAAACAACGCGCTTCTCTGTGTATGTGTGTTGTCATCCATAAACAGTACACATACAAAAAAGAAAATGATATGCGCTGTCCCTTTTGCACGTTTTATTGCGCTGCCGGTCGCGAGTTGTTGCGTTCACTCTAGTAACTAAATATACATCATCTTTACTAAGTTACCTGTATACAAGTCTCGATGAGCCCGTGCACGTTGAGCGCGATCTCCATAAGGTCAAGCGCGAACGCAACATGTTCAGCTTGAGGTAGATACGTGGTCGCGCCCGCGGCGTACGCTGCTAAGGCCTCTATGACCGCGCCGCCCACTGCCCACGATACTGCGCCTTGCTCGTACATGGACATCGCCTGCCGAATAAATGGGGTTTCAAACGAAATTATACATCAAAATAAAACGTGTACGTAATCTATAAACATTACCATACTTGATATACAAGCAAAGCCTGTTTATGTTATGCTAATTAAATAAAATCTTGTGAAAGACTATTAGGATAGGATGTTCTTTAATCTCATTCATACGAAAATTTTAAGTGTATAAAGACACCACGTCTTTACCTGGAACTTTTGTGTAACTGCTTCAAAGTTGAATTCACTGCGAGAGTGTTTCTTGATCTTGCCTCCTTCGGCGACGTCGATTGAGAACTTTTTCGAGAAAAGTTTGCATATTTCTGAAACAAATATTTATTTACAGATTCGTATAAATAAAAAAAAACACTCCAGACGGTATTTGATCATTAGGTATTTTTTTAGAGATTTACGGCCTGTTTCACAACCTCATAAGTTACTAGTATCGTTATATATCCATTACTTCATACGAAATGAATTTCCCTATTTGAATTATTTGTTAGTTAACGCTTATTCGTACATGATGAAACATAATTCACTATTAATTTTGTAGCGTCCCAATCCGCTAACGCTTCCGCTACCGACTTCGAGCTTGGGCCATACACAAACATCGTACGATGTTCAGGTGATTTTCGCATCTACGCATAGCTATACCTGCGCGCCCGACTTCGCTCCGCCCACCTGCAGTATGGCTGCGCGTGCGCTTTTGTTCTAAACTCCGCCCCCTGCGGCCGGACACAACATGGAGGCACGCGCGCCTTTGTTTTGTTTCTATCCTGCGTGACGTAACATTGGACAGCGCTTGCAAGATGGCCACCAAGTTACGAGCTCCCACTACGATAGAAGATCATCATGCATAAAAGGACGACGGACCACAGCAAGATGACTCACTCACTTCGCGTTCGCCTTCGTGATTAGCATAATTTACTTAACGATTGTAACTTTAATTATTTATTTCAATAATTACTTTTACTGAGTGAGACGTATTTCATTTATTCATTCCTGTTAGGCATTCCATTTATCTACGTTAATAAAGTAAATTAATTTAAATTAATTAACATAGGAATCCTGGGAAACACACAATAAAATACCTAGGTTCCTATAATTTAAAAACTTAAATAGTGTAGTCGTTGGTACTGTTTGTCTATGGTAGGCTTCTTGCGCTAAAAGGTAGGGCAGCATTTCGGAAGGCTATCTCACCTTTGGTCATCTTCTTGACGGCGTGCTTGGCGTCGTCCCGCTGCCGGCCGACGCCGTACAGCAGTATGTGTCGCTGGTTGGCGTCGTGCGGCGTGTGGTCGGGCTCGGCGGGCGGCAGCGGGAAGTGCATGGTGTAGTGGTAGTGGCGGGACACGCTGGCCGGGGCAGCGCAAGCGCTGGACGGGCCCGCGCTTGTTGTGCGTATGCCTACGCAAAGAGGTTGACACAAACTTTTAAGAATGAATAAGCCTTCAGCATTTATTAAATACCTCAAATGTTACCTATTTTATTTTTATCTTTTTGTATTTTTTTATATTTGTGTAGTGCTATAGGTGTTACTGACTCAACTGTATTGTATTGTGGTATGGACTTTGTCTTAAAATAAATCTTTGAATTGAATTGAATTTATTAAATTTATTTACTTTCCGATAATACAAATTGTTCCGAAGATATTACTTTACAGATACAAACTGTTTTAAAAGTTTAAATTAGTGCTAATAGCATAAAAAAATATCATAAGTATGATTGTGCTCATTAAATGTTTTGTACGGACAACAGCATGTCAAGGTTTACACTGCGGCATTCTATGCAGTTGTAATAAGGGCTAGTTTGCATCAAAAGTGGGTAACCTGATTTGCTGGCTACTGTACTACGTCTGGTGTGAACAATGCAATTATTAAAAAAGACAAGTGACGATGCCTTACCTGGAACAGACATTGGTCCCATACCCATGGACTGCATGCCTGGTATGCTCATTCCACTGGGGCCCATCATCGGTGAACTTACGCTAAAACAAAATACTTGGTTTAACATAACTTTGAAGAGTATAATTTTTATGATATTGTCAAGAGGTTTTATTAAGATAAGTTAAATTACCTATGTGATGGTTCCCCAGGGTCCTTCGGGCTGTCAGGAGCATCCATGGAGTTCTGTTGGTCCACTTTGATATGTTGCAGAAGCTTATCTAAATCATCGTCGATTTTGGAGTCGTCCAAATCCATTCGCACGTTCTCCTGAAAGAAACATACACTTCAGTGAAATACATAGCGTAATATTAGCTTTCTGAATGTGGAATAACACTGATTGTGTGGTTGGTATATTACATTGCCTTTGTAATGTGATTGGTACGTGAACTACAATTAGACCAATCACATGCAGCTAATTGGTTATGTATTCGACCTGATTGGTAAGTAAATCAAGGTGGAGTGGTGGGTGCAATTGCAGTCAGCTAAGCGAATGATTGCTCCGTAAGCGATATTAGCTCTCCGTCCGAGTGATATGTATAGTGCATTTATCTTTGCTAGTCTAAAAATGTAAACAATCTTTTTATAATAATAAAAATAATATCAGTAAATTAATAAACTATTTGATTTGAAAAGATCAGATTACTTACCTAAGTAGGTTCAGAGTTTTTTGTTCATCTAATTTTAAAACTTTTTTTGTAGCTAAGAATATTGATAAGATTGTTTACAATATTGGACAAGCAAAGAAGAACAGACTATACTCACCTCCATCTTGGGCGGCTTGAGGTCGATCCCGGCGAATATGTCGTCGTCCATGTTGTGTTGTGCGGCGTTGGAGGCGGGCGGCGCGCTCGTGTTGCCGCCCGCCGAGCTTGATGATGCGGGCTCCGTGGGCGATATTAGGTCTCCTAAAATGGCATTTAATGGCACGTAAGCTTATGCTGTAAAATAACGCTATCACATTTACAAATAAATAATCAGCTCTGTAGATATACCTTCACGATTAAGAGGATAGTAGCGTGACGAATCAGACTCCTTTGACTGGTTAAAAGCGTATCGGTTAAAAAGAAAAAAGATAAGGGGCGTGCCTCACTTAGATGCCATGGCGAAGTCGCTGGCAACGTATCCAAGCAGATAATATTGAAATGTATGGCTCTGAAGTTTACGCGAATACTCATTACAATAAAACAACAATTTTACGGATTGATTTCGCGAACGTTTATTTTTATTTTATGCCTGACGTTTCTTGACGTTGAAGTGTCTGCCTGTGACCACGGATGCTGTAAAGCATTCGAAACGTCAGGCATAAAATAAAAATAAACGTTCGCGAAATCAATCCGTAAAATTGTTGTTTTATTGTAATGTATGGCTGCCAAACAGGTCGCCATGAACGTCTCGCTGAGGTACGGCCCGACCTTTCGTATTTCATGTTTTATATTCTGGAGTACTAATTTCCTCAAATTGTTCTGTAAAACGTCATGTACTGTCAACGTTAAAACTTACCTCTAGAAATAAGAGTACACATGTACGCGTCATGTGAGAATACGTCTCGTCGGATGAGCTCTCCAAACAAATGAACTAAATTAGCGAACTGCTGTCGATTGCCCGGAGCCGCGTTGGGACTTTCATCTGAAGAAAAAAAATGTTTGTAAGTACATCATGAATCTCTTTATGTATTTTTGTACTTCATTTTGTTATTATGTTACCCAATACTGGAGCATCGTTGTCAAGGAAACGCAGCAGAAGATTTTGGAAAATTGGAGGTCCACTGTAGAGTCCGGTGCCAGAACTTATGGATTCTTTGTCGTCTGAACCTGTAACAATGTTTTCTTTATAGTATTTCTAAATGGCTAGTATTGATTGAAAATCTTATTCAGAAGTGTATCATTACTATTTAGCTCACACGTGTTAAACCGACGTGTGTGAACGTTAGGAAAGGTACAGGCATACCAGTAGCCGTCAAGTGAAGTAATGAACGAGTTTGACTTCTATTACTGTCTAATATTTTGTACGTGAACTGTTTTGTGTATACGCTTGGAAATTACAGGCATGCAAGGGCGCATCTCGAATGCGTATCCACGTTGCGCCAGTAACTTGCACATGCCATTAGCGGGCACGCACACTACTGCTCGTTTGACAGGAGTATTTCCAGCTGTATGTTACCGGTGGCGTGGTGGTCGTGGTGGTGGTGCAGCAGCTGGTGCTGGCGGCGGTCGAGCAGCGCGGCGGCGGCCTGGGCGCGGTGCTCGCCCCAGCGCGCGCCGCACACCGCCCACTCGCATAGCACGCGCACCACCGCGTACGAGCACGCCCACTCCTAAAATTAATATAATTCATCAGAAACAAAAGATGTCTACGTGGCCAACGATAATGTAGTACGTAGATCGCCGTTGCTGTTGCGTAAATTGTTTTCAACGAATGCTGAAGAGCACAGACCATTCCCAATTTAGTTCACACCACTGTACTCACAAACTTTCGCGATTATAATATTTGATTTTATTTCATTTGAACACAAAACAGTTTACAGTTGAGGAGAAACAAATTTTATACATAATATGATTAATACTAAACTGTAAGCCAAAACATGTGCTTTAGGAAAGTTGGACACTGTTATGCAAAAGGGTGTCAAGTGACCTAAAATCAGGTATGGAGTTATTGGTACCACTGGATTCGCAAAAATGTCCTCTAACTGGTCGCCCAAAGGTCGAACTTTGGAAAAATTTATATTAAAAGTTATCTCACAAAATAACGTATTGCGAAACAACCCATTGAGTATACTGATATATGCAAAAAGGTTTCATGTGTTCTTAATACCGTTTAGCGATTTATTATTGCTGAATTTATTTTAACAAAAAGGTTTCAAGCCCATGTTTATTAATGGAAATACTAAAATTATTGTGTTTTTTGAATTGTTGATCTGTCAGGTTTAAACAGCTGTCGTTTTTTCTTGCACAGATCTTTAAATAATGACTAAATAGACCTTAGTTTAAGATTTTTGACCAATGAATAGGACGACAAGTCATCCTAGTAATTCCTTTAAAAAGATTATTCAACTTACTAACTCCTAAAAATCTATTCAGTTTGACTTACTTTAAACAAAATCATCTATGTATTTCAAAATCCTTATAATAGAAGAGAATTTCTTTTTGAATTAACTTTTTAAAAAATACAGATTTTTCTAATGTTTTTACGAAGGCATCTTATTATTTTTGAATAAAATAATAGTGACCTATAGATGTAAGAGTCTTAAGATTAATATCTGTATTTTTAATAATCAAATCTGGCAAAAAGAAGCAATTTACTGCGGTTTTGGAAGTACATAGTACATACAAATTAAAAACGGAGTATATTTTTTAATATAGGTCTTGATTGATCAAGCTATCACCTGAAGTTGTATTTTATACTGATTTCGCCATGGGCAGACTGTTTATTGATAATCAAGTATTACAAAATGCATAGAAATACGCAGATTAAATTACGAATAGCAAAAATCCAGAAAAAGTGTGTGGATTTACTAGAACGTTAGAATTATTGAAAGTAACGCTTTTTATAAACTTCTACAAAATAAAACAAATGAAATTTTAATGAAGAAATCATAAAAATATAGAGAACTGTGTCGTTGAAACTGTTTGACTATAAAACTAATACTAATAGGATTCTTAAAAGAGTTTTGCAAAAGGGATTTAAAGTACTTTAAAACCTTTTAGCAAATTATTTGCAACGATATCCTATTAAAGCAAAAATGTTTTAAGTGTTTTAATTGCATTTATCTACTTGTATAATTATAATTCACACAAATGAACATCAAATACATAAAATATACATCTTATTCTGTAGTTATGCCAATTTTCAGGCATGTAAACCGTGTAAATACGAAGTTACAGCAATTTTTAAAAGTGACGACCTAGAAAATCTTTAAACGCGTTTATCTCGAAATGACCAATATGTCACTTGACACCCTTTTGCATAACACTGTCCAGTTCATAAGACGGAGTACATCGTTTCGCAAATTCAACTCTTAATTGCTATATTACTTACACACGAATTTGTGAGAAAGGAAGCTTGTTACTTTTTAAAACTGCTACTTATTTTGATATTATTTTACAAATTTGATAAAACATAACTATATTATAGCATAAACGTAAAAAAATAAAAAAATATCTAAAATATTTGTGGGATGTGTTAACCATTTTTATTTTATTTCTGTTTCTTCAAGATTTGGGACGTTAACATAACGGATTGGTGATAACATAGCGGATTGGTGATTGATTATGTATGTACTCACCGGATCTTTGGTGTCAATGTTAGAGTCTTTGGTTGGCGGCGTGCAGTTCGCAAACACTTCCTTGTACAGCGTGTCCAGATTGTTGTTGGGGTCAACGCGGTCGAAGCAGTGTCTGTCTAGCGCTTCGAGAACTGCGAGCACGCGAGCTGGTCAGAGAAAAAGAACCGTTTTGATATGTAATAAAAATGATTTTTTTTACAGCATCAATCAGCAACTCTATTGAAGTACAGACGACAGCATATCAAACTTAATACTGCGAAGCGTGCGTATGTGTGTCAGTGTGTGTGTGTGTGTGTGTGTGTGTGTGTGTGTGTGTGTGTGTGTGAGTGTGTGTGTTTGTGCTGTCCCGTTATCAATAGTTTTTTTTTCCTTTCTTTCTTATGTATTTATTAAGCTAAATCGATTTAGAGAGTAACCCCAATAATTAATTTCTTGCTATCACATTGCTACAATTTTAAGAATCTTACATATGGACAGTGTTATGCAAAAGGGTGTCAAGTGACATATTGGTCATTTCGAGATAAACGCGTTTAAAGATTTTCAAGGTCGTCACTTTTTAAAATTGCTGTAACTTCGTATTTACACGGTTTACATGCCTTAAAATTGGCATAACTACAGAATGAGATGTATATTTTATGTATTTGATGTTCATTTGTGTGAATTATAATTATACAAGTAGATAAATGCAATTAAAACACTTAAAACCTTTTTGCTTTAATAGGATATCGTTGCAAATAATTGGCTAAAAGGTTTTAAAGTACTTTAAATCCCTTTTGCAAAACTCTTTTAGGAATCCTATTAGTATTAGTTTTATAGTCAAACAGTTTCAACGACACAGTTCTCTATATTTTTATGATTTCTTCATTAAAATTTCATTTATTTTATTTTGTAGAAGTTTATAAAAAGCGTTACTTTCAATAATTCTAACGTTCTAGTAAATCCACACACTTTTTCTGGATTTTTGCTATTCGTAATTTAATCTGCGTATTTCTATGCATTTTGTAATACTTGATTATCAATGAACAGTCTGCCCATGGCGAAATCAGTATAAAATACAACTTCGGGTGATAGCTTGATCAATCAAGAGCTATATTAATAAATGTACTCCGTTTTTAATTTGTATGTACTATGTACTTCCAAAACCGCAGTAAATTGCTTCTTTTTGCCAGATTTGATTATTTAAAATACAGATATCTTAAGACTCTTACATCCATAGGTCACTATTATTTTATTCAAAAGTAATAAGATGCCTTCGTAAAATCATTAGAAAAATCTGTATTTTTTAAAAAGTTAATTCAAAAAGAAATTCTCTTCTATTATAAGGATTTTGGAATACATAGATGATTTTGTTTAAAGTAAGTCAAACTGGATAGATTTTTAGGAGTTAGTAGGTTGAATAATCTTTTTAAAGGAATTATGACTAGGATGACTTGTCGTCCTATTCATTGGTCAAAAATCTTAAACTAAGGTCTATTTAGTCATTATTTAAAGATCTGTGCAAGAAAAAACGACAGCTGTTTAAACCTGACAGATCAACAATTCAAAAAACACAATAATTTTAGTATTTCCATTAATAAACATGGACTTGAAACCTTTTTGTTAAAATAAATTCAGCAATAATAAATCGCTAAACGGTATTAAGAACACATGAAACCTTTTTGCATATATCAGTATACTCAATGGGTTGTTTCGCAATACGTTATTTTGTGAGATAACTTTTAATATAATTTTTTTCGAAGTTCGACCTTTGGGCGACCAGTTAGAGGACATTTTTGCGAATCCAGTGGTACCAATAACTCCATACCTGATTTTAGGTCACTTGACACCCTTTTGCATAACAGTGTCCATATGTGCATGACCATACCTTGTGAACTGCTCTGCCACTTGTCAGTACACCATTTGCTTTCAGCTTTTTTACTTCTGGTAGCAATTTCTTGCTCAGCTTCATACACCTAAAACCATAGATAAGCATTTTCAACTACCACTTCACATATAACTTTGTTGCCTTTCCAACACATAAGACAACAAAACACATAAGATGTATTTAAATAAATATTGAGATGACTTTAAGTTCATTTGCGCCATGGGCAGGGCGGAGGGCAGCAGCGGCAGCAGGTCCAGCGAAGACCCGCAGCCCCAACAGACCAGGCTCTAGGTGCATCACCACTCACCAGCCGCCTGTGCTCCTCAGTGACTGCGGAGTCCATCTGCGGCATGGGCAGCGCGGAGGGCGGAAGCGGCAGCAGGTCCAGCGAAGACCCGCAGCCCCAACAGACCAGGCTCTAGGTGCATCACCACTCACCAGCCGCCTGTGCTCCTCAGTGACTGCGGAGTCCATCTGCGGCATGGGCAGCGCGGAGGGCGGAAGCGGCAGCAGGTCCAGCGAAGACCCGCAGCCCCAACAGACCAGGCTCTAGGTGCATCACCACTCACCAGCCGCCTGTGCTCCTCAGTGACTGCGGAGTCCATTTGCGGCATGGGCAACGCGGAGGGCGGCAGCGGCAGCAGGTCCAGCGAAGACCCGCAGCCCCAACAGACCAGGCTCTAGGTGCATCACCACTCACCAGCCGCCTGTGCTCCTCAGTGACTGCGGAGTCCATCTGCGGCATGGGCAACGCGGAGGGCGGCAGCGGCAGCAGGTCCAGCGAAGACCCGCAGCCCCAACAGACCAGGCTCTAGGTGCATCACCACTCACCAGCCGCCTGTGCTCCTCAGTGACTGCGGAGTCCATCTGCGGCATGGGCAACGCGGAGGGCGGCAGCGGCAGCAGGTCCAGCGAAGACCCGCAGCCCCAACAGACCAGGCTCTAGGTGCATCACCACTCACCAGCCGCCTGTGCTCCTCAGTGACTGCGGAGTCCATCTGCGGCATGGGCAGCGCGGAGGGCGGAAGCGGCAGCAGGTCCAGCGGCGACCCCTGCAGTGAGGACCCGCAGCCCGACCAGACCATGCCACTAGGGCACTCTATGCAGATGATCTGTAACGTCATGATGGTTAGCTGGTCTTCCAGAGGAAAAATTGATGATCAAAATAAGTACAGTAGATAATAAAATAAATACTAGAATTTAGTGAGGAGTCTAGTGGGATGAGTTTTTTAATATCATTATAAGCCATTTCAATTTGGCACACGACGTACCAAACACCCTGTATGTCGACAACTCACCTGCAGTATCGTCGACAGCTGAATAATGACGTCTCTATGATACAAGCAGTTCAGTATTTCCCCAAAGCCCACTTGCACGGGGTTCAAGGACGCAGTAATAACCGTCGTCAGCGTCGTCTTCTGGTCTCTTGGCGGCGACTCATTTTCTTCCTTCACTTGGACGTCCATTGGCTGAGTGGGGTTTGGTGTACCCAGTGGGTTCGGTGTACCCAGTGGGTTTGGTGTACCCAGTGAATGGTTGGGGTTGGGTGTTCCCATTGAGTGGTTCGGGTTTGGCGTCCCCTGGTTTTGGTCGGCGGGCGTGTTGGAACGTTTGATTTGAGATATGTTCGGTTTAACGTCACCGTTAGTCTCTGGCGCTGGTGACATTGGTACATTGTTTTCTGTTGAAAATGGAATTTCCAATTTAATTGTGCACATTACGGTAGAATAGTCTTCTACATTCATTACAGTTTAAATGTGTAGTACATCAACTTTTAGTATTTGGGTGAATCAACTTTTCTCTGTCCCAACGTGAAAAGTTGAGAGAAATAAAAAAGTTAAGGGGATCATGATTTTTACAAAAGATCCGTGTTCCTTAATTATTAATCAATCATATTCCAAGAAAGGTCACGAATTTTGATGTGTGATTTTCGAGTAAATTATCTCAGTCCAGCTAAGGACCTAAAAATCGGTCCCCTGGGTGACCTTCCGTCACATAATAAAAATACTTCTTGAGCTAACTTATCTCATAAACCTTAAAAGTTCTCCATAATATTTTTCGTGGTACAATACTTGTCAGTGAAATTAAACACAGAAATCTGCGCAAAAACTGGGGGACAGTATGGTTTGTCAGGAGACAATATGTAACCCAAGAGACAATAATATGCAAATAAACAACAATTTTATGAGAAAGTTGTACACGCATAACTAATGTATATGCCTTTCTTTGTAAGAAAAGACAGAAATCACAACCGTATCATCTTATTTCAAGGTTAAGCAGTACGTTTTGTCATTTCTCGGCTTCAATTTGGGCTAACCTTAGTAAAGGATAAGCCTGAATAATATTATTGAATCAAAAGATCATTCTCGCTCAAGTTATTCATATAATGCAACTGGCAACTATCTAAGAGGCTCTTAATTATTTCGGAAACGCAGGTAGGGCACAAAGTTTCTGGGGTTTTGTGTCTTGTAATTGCCCTAAAACAGCTCGTCCTCCCGAATCTGGCCTGAAATGTAGCACCTTTATCCCTTAAAAGGGATTTTAAGGAAATTTCCCTGTGCCTGATCACCTGAGTATCTGTCTCAGTGACTGAATACCTTCTGCTTCTTTGAAGTTGAGATTGGATGACCTTCCGGCTGAAATACAATCTGAACTTCAGACAGTTAATAAAATCCATATCCCAAACATCAGCTAAAAACTTGTAATTATCTCCAACGTCAGGCAATACTTCATTCCGAAGCAACTTCCTCACCTCTTTAAGCTCAGGTTTGATATTGCATGGACTACATTATTATTTTGAGGAATTTGGATCTCCCAAATACCAACTTACTGTGTGGATTCGGCCGCCACAATTTGGCGAGCCACAAGAGTTGGGGGATGCTGAACTTAGTCAGCATAAGCTGCTTAAGCAGTTTAATGAATTTCGAAGTTAATCCGGCTCCTTTTCAGAATCTGAACACAAGAAGTGAACGCGGTTTCCACCCTAATGTCATAGTCATAACAGTTTAGGCACCAGATGTTATCGATATACATTTCTGATGCGTACAGCTAAGGAAACCAACTCTTGAAGTGAGTGACAATTGCTTTGTCGAGTCTAGCTGGGACGAATGATCCAACTAAGTGGGTAAACTTCGAGAATGAAAGTTCTAGATTGAAGATCTTTTATCAAAAGCGTAGAGTCCACTGGTGAGATGGGATGACGACTTGCAACTTAACTGCTAGCAACTGGTCTCTATAGAAAACTATGGAAAGGTTTATTATTAGCAATGGACATCCTACGGCTGTTAACGATGGTATTGATTACTACTAAGGATCCGGACTTTTTAGGCAAATAAAATAGATTGAAGTCAGACATGGTCTTTCTTCGCCTGAGTTATGTTTTACGTAATTTACGTACCACATTTAATATTATGTATTTTTTGTTTCTCTCGATCTTTTTGTAAGTTTTCTCTTACAGCGCCTTTGTGTTTTGGCACGGGGAATGTCATCATGTCTCTAAGTAACGGACTACATTTATATTGAGTGTAAACAAAAAGTGGCTAAACTTATTTAAATTACTAAGTATTATTGTAACAGGTATGGATATAATATTTCAGACTTTATTATTTGGTCAATATTACGAGAAATAATAGTAAAACACTGTAAATCCATCAGCTTTTAGGGAAGTTCTTAGTTGAACTTCACTTATAATGAGACGGCAAGATGGGATAGAAAAAACCACTATAATAAGGCTTTATATTGTTAAAACAATATTAAATTACAAGTTATTACAGGAAAAACAAATTATTGTATGATGAAATAAACTTTATTGATACAATAACCGCGTTTTGTCTCTGGTGTTACCTCTATTGTCTCTTGAGTCACCTAAATAGTGAGGAAGGGGACCAGTAACTCCAAAGACATTTTGCCTTTAAAAAAATATAAACACGCCATTAACCACCAATTCACCTTCATTCATATTCTCACGTAATTTTAGACCATATTGCTTATTGCATTTTAGTTCATAGTATGATAAATAAAAGAAATACTTTGAAAAATGCGTGGTTGCCAGTGGATCAGTAAACGTACACTTCGCGTCACCTCTGACGGCGGATGAATTTGCCGAGTAAATTATCAGTCGCGAGAATAACGGACACTGTCACGTGAGACCTAGACAGTTTTCTGATAGGAACAAGCTTTAGTTATGCCATTTTAAAACATAATACTAAATATAAGAGAAGTAAGTCAGGGGACAACAAAATAACTGCACTCCGAGGGACACAATTTCAAAAGTCAAAATACCTAAAAAATCTTTATATTTTTCGGACGTCTCTTTAAACACGTGAAACTATGGGCTTTGTTGATTGGGATGCGATATAATATTTATCTGCTGTCATACAGTTTTTTCACACCAGACCTAAAAATTAGAGAGAAACTTGCCGTGGGGACAGCAGATTTTTGTATGGGAGCCCAAAATTGTCGCCTGGGTCACCTAGCCAAAAACTAAAAATTTAATTAAAATGTTTACCAAAAAAATATTTTCATATTTCTTAATGATCTAAGTATAAGTTTATTTTATAAAATATATTGAATTAAGTCCTTTTTTCCTGAAAATTGCTTTTGAACACTTGGGACACGAAAAGACAAAGAAAAGTTGATTGACCCATTTATACATATTTTTTAATTTAATTTTTCGCGTACTTTTCATGTTATTTTCACTGGTATAAACACATAAATACACTAATTGTAAAAGTTCAGTTACTGCCAAATAACAATTATCAAAGTGTTTTGGGATAATAGCATTACTTGTTAACGAATCGAATTCCATGGTTAATGTTAACCTATAGAAAAATAACCCCAAGACTTTCAAAGTCAGAGTGAATACTATTCTTCTGGGTGAGCTCGCTCCATCGTCGACACTGTTTAAGCCCAAGCGGGTCTAGGCTAGAGTCAAGAACAAACCCATTTCGATAAAAAAATGACATAAGACAAAATCATAACAATAAATCGAGATAGCAACAGCTGGATCAGTCTGTACCCACCACTGTTCCGCTCGGGCGCCTTAGTGAACAGGGCGGGCTGGCTGAGCGTCCGGAGCGTGCTCTCGGACAGCACGGAGCAGATGGCGGCGGCCTTCTTGGCGCAGGTGGTCGCCAGCCGCCGCGACAGGCCCTCGCAGCACACGAACTCGCTCATGTGCTGCAGAGCGAGCGGCAGAAACAGTCTGCAAGAGGTGTGAAGAGATCAGATGAGATTGTGAAAACCTCTTGGGTATCCGTGTTATCACCAACTTTGTGCACCTGTCAACTCAAGCTTTTTGATATTAAAGGTTGGGCCCACTACACTGTACCAAAACATGACTGTGCTAGGAGCGTATCAGACACGAAAATGAACACGATACGCTCTTCTTCGCACTCTGAACGGATCCACAGCGTTCTGTCTCACCGTTACATGGAGCGAGAGCGTATTAGCACCGCCAAATGCTGACACGCTTCGTGCATGACACGCGACGGTGTTAGTCGGTGACGGAACGGTCTAGTAGGAAAGGTGTCATAGTTTTTAGTATTTTTTTTTTGCCTGACACGTTTCTAGCACGGTCATGGCATGCTATTACGGTGATTGCTGATGATATTATTATTATGCTATTTGAATCAAGGAATCATACATGTCACAAACTTATTTATTGATATAAATATTTAGTATTCTTGTAAGAAAGCCATCACTCGATTTTTTTTAAACTGAAAAAATTTTACTGTCTACCAAATAAACAATGTAACAAAATATATTTTACAAGCAAATATTTGTTCCATCCATTGTTTGCCTAAATCAGAGCATAGTTTTAGTAACTACAGTTTTCATGATACCAAAGAAAGTTTACTTAATTTTCATATACCTTAAAATGCCATCATCAGGCGCCCTCTTATCGAGCAGCTCAATGATCCAGGTGAGGAAGTCGTGGCGGTCGAGCAGACCCTCGTCCAGCAGATACTTGGCCAGCCGGCAGCAGTAGTTCCACAGCTTGAGCGCCTGCCGCCAGTCCGTGCCTTCGCCGGAGCCGGGCGTTGATGATCCTATGCCTAGACCTGAGAGTATTTAGATTTAAAATTCAACTAGTCATTGGACGTACGTACTATAATTGGCGCGTTAGCAACTGCGTCGTGAGGCTAGGTAGGAATATGCAGCGCGCCGCTTTATCGGTAAGTGTAACCGAGATAGACATAAGAAAATGACCACTCAGTTCATATCACGCCGACTATAAGTTACAATATTTTAAGCAGTCTAAAATATGTTACAATACTAATAAACCAAATAATTTAAAAAAAAATTACTAGTAGAAGGACTGAATACTGCTTATTCCTAAGTGATATAGGCAATATTGAATATGTGTAAAGACACAAGTTTATAACAAACTAGCTTTTGCCCACGACATCGTCCGCGTGGAATAGTGTCTTCTTTCTCCCGTTTTTTACACATTTACCACTATTTCTTTGCTCCTATTGGTCGTAGCGTGATGTTATATAGCCTTCCTCGATAACTGGACTATCCAACACAAAAAGAATTATTCAATTCGAACCATTAGTTTCGGAGATTAGCGCGTTCAAACAAACAAACTCTTCAGCTTTATAATATTAGTATAGATTCTACTACAGTCATTTGTTAATCCATGCATCTAGAACACTTAATAATATAACAGACTTACCACTAGAGTTCCCAGGGGAATGCATGGAGTTAGGAACTGTTGAATTTGGAGTAGATCCACCAGGTGGGTTCCCTGAAGAGTTGTGCCCTGGTGTCCCTTGACCTTAAACCATGAGCAAACATTGTTGATAAAACAAAACTAATTTATTAGATACTATCGGTCCCAGCTCACTTTATGCCGCAACCCGGCCCCATATCAGTTTTATATTTACTATCATTTTCTAAAAATTATGAAAATCAGTCCACGCCATCTCAAATTATAAGTGGTGTTACTTTATTTATAAAATACTGACTTTTCTTTTATTTATAGAATATTTACTTAAACAATTTCTAGACACTAAAAAGGCTATGGGGATTTACACATTATTTGGGGATATATGCTATTGCGAAAATTCTGTAGTTCAACCAGCATTTCTTAGAACAGAATCAAACAATTTAAGATACTGGGAAATTCACAAATGATATTTGTGAATTTCACATCACATATGAAGCATTCGTTTTTGTGTTTACCTGATTGAGATGGAGGAGTCTTGTCAGAAAGATTTGATGTTGTTTGGCTTTGATAATATTCAGTCAGTTTAGGAATTTGGTCCTTCAAGAACTTTATCAATGTTGTTGTCCATTCTGAAAAAAAGAACAAAGAGTTGAGCAAAACTTGATGCATAAATAAAGTAACAAATTACATTATAGTCCCAATAAATAAGCTATCCAAAACTTTTTTTATTTATTTTATTTATTGATCCAGTAGTTCCTGAGATTAGTGCGTTCAAACAAACTCTTCCACTTTTTAATATTAGTTCAAATAAAATTTTAATGTGAAGAAAAAAAAATAGAATAAATCTTGCCTGTAGTTGGATCAGGAAGTTGTCTCTTTTTGATTTTAGCCTCTGACACAGCCACTGTGTAAGCAGAACTGAGCTTGATGAACCAAGCTGCCCTTGGCATAGACACTTGAAACTCCGTCAGAGTTATAAAAATGTCTTCTTTTTTGTTGAAATTGGGAGCTTTCTTTGCCAACTGGGACAGTGGTTTGTTTCCTGAAATGACACATTAGTTCAAGTAATTAATAATAGGTATTTATTAAAAGTTGAACATTTTAACTGGTCAAGACTCGGAAAAAAAATAAGCTATTAGTCATGTGTGTGTGACGTCAAGTGCCACTTGACATCACACGCACGCGCGGTGTCGGATTACACTTACGTAAACACACGTAACTTATTGGAAGGACAACCGATTACAATTCTGTAAAGAGTGTTTTGTGACTGAATGTTATGCCTATACTTGTGTCAAAACAAATTAAAATTTAATGCGGGTAGTTATTTTATAATGGGTCATAATAAAATAACTACCCGCCCATAACGACAACATTTGTTATTGTTGTCGTAAGTACTAAAATAATGACGTAATCTAAATAATCTTTCATCCGAAATCGTCTACTAACACCAAACACTCAATTCACAAACAGAAACACACATGTGTAGAACGTTTAATTTCAAGTATCATCACTCGAAATTTCGAGAGTCAAGTACCAACCCCTAAACTGTCCATGGTCACTATTGTTGCCAAGTGCCATACTCCTTACAGTTGTTGTTTTCGGCTGTTTTTGGTGTCTATTGTATAGGATTCGGTCTCATCTATTCAAAAAAGTCAATATGGCTAAGATCTGATCAATAATACCGCCACAGTACGAGTTTGAAACACTCCATAGGCGAGACCGTACGCCGGCGTACGGTTGGGCCTATCGGCCAGAATCAGGCAAATTTGACAGCGTACGCCGGCGTACGCCACGGTCCCCAACCGGTTAAACTCTGGCCACTAAAAACTATTTAAAATCAAGTAAAATATTTACAACAATGGGATTTAGGTAAATTATATCAATTTTTAATCACCTGCTAAATCTTTGAACCAAGCTTCAATCTGTGGTTTAGTGCGAGCTGTAGCCGGCCAAAAGTTGTCCTTGGGGTTCACTTGTTGCCTTTTACGACCACAATCAGGCAATGTATTTAATTCCTCTTTCTTGGACAATATTGATGAGAAGAATTGCCCAATCTACAATTAAAACAGTAAAAGAGGTGAATGGCATGATATTACAACAGTGAAATGAGTAATATTTGTGTCCATAAGAGTATGGTGCATTACCTTAGCGGCTGAATAGTTAAAATTCCTAGCTGTTCCGAATTCATCGTTGCTAGAGGGTAACAGAGGAGTTGTTGAAAAGCCTTGCTTCACGTTAGTCGACGTCAACTCGTCTTCCTTCTGCTGTGGTTCTTGAGGGTACACATCAGGCGGACCCAGGCGAGACCTCTTCAGAGGTCTCTTCTCGTACATAATCCCCATGGTGTTAGAGATAAATTATCTACCTATTGGACACAGCAAAACAATTACACTGAATAGAGATGACGACAATAACAAACGATCCACTTCACCCACTACTGTTAAAGACCAAGTTCATACCTTCTATCTAAAGAATATCAAGCACATACATGATTTCACTATGATAGACCTTAAAATTGTTCTAAAATATGTGTTTATTTCCTAAAATTAGCAGTAAATTGTGATTCTCAAAACTATAGTACTTATACAAAATCCTACAAATATTACATACTCTTACTAATCTGTGATTACAAACGTAAAATGACGTTTGGAATGTTGCCGTCCTCAAAAATTTTAATTTCCATCTTCTTTAACTACCCATGTAGGCCATGTACAATGGACTGGATGGCTGTAGTGTGGTATCGTATGCAGTTGTATTATTGAATGGCTAGTTAGCAACAAAAGTATGTAACCTGAAGTGTTGGCGATGTACTATGTTATGTATGTTCTTTTGTAAAACGAGGAAAAAGCGATTCATCATATCAACAAATAAAGGCTATATAGTTTGGCAAAAATGAGTCGTCTGTTTGTATTTTATTATGGTTAGGTAGCCTTAAAGTACAAAAAAAACATCAGATAAAACTATGAATATTTGTTAGTTGCACTTGCACATTAATATTAAACTGTTCCCCAATTAAAGGCAAAGCAGTCTTTGCAATGGCAGCACTGATAACTTTTTTTGAGCAATGACATCTAGTGGGTTGCCATAAAACCGGTAGTTTAAAAAGTAATTGAACATTCAATTGAATTATTAAATCCAAATGGGATATTTGATAACTTCACTAAATTAAAAGTAAATTAACTGTCACTGACAGTTTTAAAAGAAAAAGAAAGTCATTGTCAGAGTCTTGATGAAAATCTGAAAGAAAATCTGTTTTCTTGATTGCCGCTGACCACCGTGTGTGTAGAATATATAAAACGATCCTTTGTATTACGGAATTTATTTTATTCTTATATAATAAAGCTAATTAAATGCCACCTAAAAAACAACCAGAAAAAGGGGGAAAAGGTGCTGCCGGTGGTAGTAAAGGCAGTGGCGGAGATTCTAAAGGTTAGGATTTGTTTCTACTTTATCTTGGTTATGTGTGAATGATACAATAGTCTTAACAGATACCCTTATTTTTAATAGAAACTGCCAGTCCTAAACCTTATTCTGGTAGCATGGTAAGTGCTGGAAAACCCGTTGGTGACGTAAAAGCTCATACTTTTATGAAACCACCTGTGACTCGACCAGCAACGTTTGGTACGTGAGGATCGTAAAATATTTGGCTTCCACCTCTTTTAAATAATTGGGAAATTTTTGCCTAAGCTGGTGTTCTCGTTGGTTGCCAATAGTGACGGGACCGTAACTGCGCAAAAGGTGGGGAGTTCTTTTGTATATGTTGTTTGTTTTATTAGGTATACTATTTTGTCTGCTCTTCAAGATAGATAGAGGCTTAGGAATTGTGTTAAAAATTTTATTATTTATGAATTAAGGTCCACTTGCGCATGATAATTTAACCCAGGATTACCTGGATCAAATCATCATTCTGTCTCTGTCAGTTTATTTGACGTTCCTGAAAAGGATTTAAGATTTAATACAGGATCAGTGTAATCCTGGTTAAAATCATCATGCGCAAGTGGGCCTAGGTCTGCTAATGAAATACATCTTTGAATAGAAAACAATTTTATGGGGTTCCTAATAAGTTATGGATTATCTTTTGTAGGATTTGTAGGAGAAGATCCAAGACAACTAGATTTTTTAACAAAACTAAAAGGGGTATAGGACTATTTCTCCTTTAAGTAAATATTTAAAAATTTCTTGTGCTTTGGGCTTTCTTAAATGAGTGTGCAAATACTTTTCAATGTGCCTTTCTGAGCTTTCCTTAACTTTTTGTGTAGAAGATAATGGAATTTATAGTATTTTTTCCCCAATCTTGTGAAATACTCCTTTCAATACTGTTCCAGTCCATGATTTTCCAATCATAACAGCCTTTTAAAAAGAAAATATGAACAGTTTGTTAACATGATAATGTTTAACTCACTGAATACTTGTCAAATATTGAGTATGAATGAGTTACATATTTATAAATAGTGCAATCCATGAAGGTGCGCACCTCTCATTTTTAATTAAAAAGCGCAAGGTGTGTGGGTGTGACAAACATTCAGATATTTAATTATTATCATTATAAAATATTGGCTAATGTTAAACTATCTATACCTACTCAGTAAAGCAAAAAGTATTAATAACTTTTATCCTGATCTACCTGGTGCTTGCTGCATTTTATATTGTCTGAAAGGAGTCTCAATAACCCCATTTCATTAAGTTTGCAGCTATTAAACCTTTTTTGCCTTTTTATATTTAGAATCTGGCGCAAAAGAGAAAAAAGGTGGGACAGCTGTCAAAGTGCGTCACATCTTGTGCGAGAAGCAGTCAAAATGTTTGGAGGCGTTGGAGAAATTGAAAGCCGGTCAGAAATTTCCGGACGTAGCAGCCGCGTATAGCGAGGACAAGGCAAGGCAAGGCGGCGACCTAGGTTGGATGACGCGCGGTTCTATGGTGGGCCCTTTTCAGGATGCTGCCTTCGCCTTGCCCATATCATCAGTCACGAATCCTGTGTACACAGACCCGCCAATAAAAACGAAGTTTGGATATCATATAATAATGGTAGAAGGGAAAAAATGACTGCCATGGTGTTCGAGTTTGAGTACTTCTGGGCGATACTTTTGCTGTTCATAATGGAACGGATATGCTGCCTCCAAGAGCAGTTTGACAGGGACTTCACCAAGCTACCTGATCCTGAGAGGTCGAGGGAGTCGATTAACAATGACCTTGAGGATTTTTCTAACAGAGAGTGAGTACATTATATCTTTATGCTTGCTTTTTGGTTCTAATATATTAAGCATGGTAGATAGAAGACTTCTGTTGCTAAAATAAACCCTATTAAAATGATTGAATGCTATATTTAATGTTTTTACTTAATTAGTTTGCTAAAGAACTTGATACATAACTCTAAGTTAAAAAAAAAAAAGAACTTTTTCGCAATTACTCCGATCGATATTTAAATTGTGTCAAAGTCTCGCATTCCTTTCCAGTGGTGGTCTGAAGCTGAGTTTCCTTCGCCTCTGCCGCCTGATGCACGTGACCATGCTGCTCAGCCTCGTCTACTTCTGCAACATCTGCCTCTGGTTCATCATGACCAAGAAGAACTCGCCCAGAATCCTAAGATACACCTTCAAAGTTTCTATTCCATCGTGAACATGCATTTGATAATAAGTTTAAATTTTTGTTGATAAGTGAAATTGAATACAATGTTTATATTGTTTTTAAGTAATCGTTTCTATTTATCTTTATAAATTTTTCAAAAGTTCGTACAGTTTATAATTTTCGGAGTAAATGTATGCCCTTTTTGACTATTTTAAGCAACTTAAGATTGTTTAACTATGTGATTGATTATTTATTAATTGATAAAACATTGGATTAAATAAGGGATTATCACACTGTATCCACCGATAAGTAGATAAGTTAGTGTGTGAATCGTCGTGGTCTAATTAAACCATATTCTTAATTCGTGATTTGTTCAGGGCTTTCGGAAAAAAAATGAAATACAATTTATTAAACCAGTCTTTATTGACAGATCTTATAAACTTAATACAACCACTGTAACGGTTACGACTACCGTAATAAAACAATACTGAAATAAATATGTTACGTTGAGGTAATCTTAAAGCTAGCACCGCTTGTTAATTTCGAAGATGGTTACATTAAATTAATTGACTTTAGGGCAGTGTTGATAGCATATTTGCCATTAATTACTCTTTATTTACAATACAATCATTTTAAATCTTCAGCTACACTAAGGATAATCAGCACAGCACAGTATCGCAAACGCTGATCCTTAGCGCGTATAAATAAGCTTCTAAAAATAAATTATTAGATCTCTCTTTACTTTAACGGCTTCGGCGTGAGAGGGTGAAGTGATAAACTAATGCGTATAAATAATACCTTTCAGCTTGTTTTGTGAACGAAGAGTAAGAGATCTATTAAATTCGAGGCTTTGGAGTTGCTTCAGCAGTTCAGACGCGTAAGTTGGGGTTTGTGTAGCGCACGTATTTGAGGAGGGCGTCGTTCTCTTCGCAAACGAACGGCTTCCTGTGGTGGCAGGCCACGTCGTGCCAGTGCACGCCGTCGTTGTAGAAGTTGTTCAGGATCGCCAGGCAGTGCTCGGATGCTCCACCCTGGATCAGCTCCTGCGGATAAATTAAAAAAAGGTCTTAGTGAAGTAGTTAAAAGGAGGACTTGAGGAGTGGCGGTAGTCACTTATTATGTAGAGGACCCAAAGAGTCGTAAGGTAAGTCCAAGTGAGTGCAACTATCCAAAACTCTAGATGTGAGTTGATTCTACTTGGTTTATTATATATTTAGTACAGGAAATGCATCAGCGTTAAATGTTTTTAACCTTCACGATAAAGAAGGACGCGAAAATCAAACTATTGAAGACAACCTTACTTCAAGATAATTTGCGTATTTGCCAACAATTTTGTATGAATGGTCACGATTGCAGTTACATCACACAATAGTGCGAATCGCCTTGAACGCTGATAACCGGATGCGGATGATGCGTCGACCGCGAAGGGTTACGTTCAGCGCGTAAGTTACGCATTGTTTATTTCGTTCGAGGCTGCGTCTGCGCCGGCGGGGAAAGTGCGATCAAACAGCCGTCGCGCACGCACCACGAATAGCGATGAGCTTTTGTTGTTACAAGCTGCGTTTGTAGAAAGCGGCGCGACATGCGGGTACGCCCTTCGGCGAATATTTCGCAGGCCCATAAATATTCCGTGTCACTTTCGTTTTCATTGCGCGATATCGGATGCCCGAACAGGTCGCGTCGCGGTGTTTTATGACAAACATTACTTAACAGTTCACGGAATCGGTTCCGTTGCATCACCGTATGTATGACCGATTTCGTAATGCACTCACTTACGCGACACCATTGTTCCATGGCTGAATAAGGAAGTGTCGGGAGTTGGGTGGGCTCGCCCTGTAGTCAACCGTTATCACTACTCGTTACGACCACACTTGCGTGCGTTGACATAAATCAACCCAACCAGTGACTGTTGGCTATTAACCACAGAGTAAATCATAGATAGAGAATGTATTCAACTATATTTACCCGGTTGTCAGGCTGGGGTTTGCCGATTCCGCCGCCCTCGGACCAGTCGTTCTGCTGGCGGTTGGTGGTCGGAGCCAGCTTCTGCAGCTCAGCGGTCCAGAACCAGCCGTTCACGTCATTGGGCAGCAGGTCGGGCCGGTTGCAGCCCTTGAAGTCGCAGAGACGGCCCGACGTCCAAATGTATTTCACCTGAAATATATAATGCATATGAAAACTCGAAGTAACATTAGAAAGGCCACCAAAAGTTTAACTAAAAATAGTTAATGGTGTGATGATTCAGACGATTGCTAATGATGCTACTTCCTAATCTTATCGCATTAACTCGTTAGCGTCGTCGCGGCACTAACCGACAATCAAATAAGTCATTTCATCTTTATTATGTGGTCTCATGCCACAAGTGCAGCGTTATGCTTGCTTTTGTAAATGATGATGTTTAGATATGCATCTGAACAGACAGCAGGTGCCTTGTTAAAAAACTAAGACCATTAGTGAAGTGAGTAAGTCAAAACAATCTGGCGATCGTAGACAATAGTCCGAGATACGAAGCCTGAATACGACAATTTGTCACAATTAACGAACAACAAGCCCTGTGTTTTGTAAAGGTTTCGAGTTGACGCCTCTTCATTACCATATGAATGGGCTGTCGCCGGTGCAATGGCCAATTTGGCATCAAGACAATTGAAATAACTACTTACTCATAGGTACATAAACATGTTAAACAAATGGAAAGTGAAATTATAGAATTTGTAAGTAGTTTTCACTGTCACATAATATCCTCATTCCTCGGAGCTTGTAAGGTCAATGTTGGGTTGTGGATTTGTCGTAATCGCAATCCTTGAACACAATCAAACAAAGTTTCTTCTTTCCTAACAAATTCTTCTCATTGTTTGTTCTAATTGTATAATAGGTGGAAGCGTGAGCTATTGACAGCATATGGTGCTATTTGTTAAGTATAATAGCGAAACAAAAAAAACATAAAGATTCCCACGAAATAAGAAACCTATTCCGCGCCTGCAGTGAAACTCCGGAGAAATTGATTCAGTATTCTATTGTTGCTATATCGGTGGCGCGATTCGACTGTGTCAAATTCTAATTGGAATGTTGCCTAATTGGTGGCTCCTTATGACAATGCTTTAGGCTCGGTAGCGTTACGAAAAGACGCATTACGAATTTGTTTAAGATATCTTTAAAAGAAACGGTCGCTTTCTCTTCGGGTCCGCTTTTGACACCACATTTTCACTGACTAAGGTTTTGTTTCGTCGAATTCTCGTGACACCCGTGAATGTTTTGTTAATTTAGCGAAAAGACGCTGCATGGTAATCATCACATGGGTCAAGGATGCGGATTCACGCTTCTTCGTCAACGCAGAATTTTACGAGATTTTAAACTGTTAGTCATCAACTCTCATTGCATGTCATTATAACTATACAAATACATGCAAATAAGAAATGAAAACAAGAGGTAGAAGCGGTGACGCCACCAGAAGAGCTCAGTTAGAATCACTGATAGATAGTTACTCTTATATCATCGGTCCATTTAATATCAAACCTATTCGTAATTATGCCTTTTCCCAACAATCATTATTGATGATAACATAAAATTTATATCTCGCTCATGTTTTCATTGTAAAAAAGAGTCAGTCTGTTATATCCTCCTTCTCGTTTTTGTATGCACACTGAATAAGTATGTACCCCTTACTCATGTGAATTAATCATGAGTAAGCATGACATAAGCGATGCCCATTGCTTTACTTGTTATATGGCGTGAAATAAGGTTGCCAACGTTGCCGTGATCTGGCAAAATGCCACCATGATATGAAGTACCCAATGTAGGCCAGAAGGAGGCAATTCTTCAAGGGACTGATCGTGATCAATGAATGACGCGATCCACCCTAACAGGATTCTGTGTCTTACTGATATCACTTGTTGATCTATCAAAATGATACCAAGATGTAAAGGAACCCACGTAAGTCAGTGTAAGATGTGAATTCGTAATGCTAGTTAATCAGTGCCGTTAAAATAGCCTTTTCTGCGTCCTTTACGAGCTTCCATAAGTGCCCTTGTTTTTTTGGTAGATGGACTAGGTGCTGTGCAGCGATGGCACCGCCCTATTTACGACACTGCTTTAATGAATGGCCTCAACTAGCCCAACGGCAATAATTTCAAATGCGTTGTATCACGTGACGTATGATCATGATCAAGCATTACGATCATCAATTGACATGAGATGCCTAGCTCGTGCTTACCTTGTCCTGCACGATGCGGGCCTTGACCCACTCGTTCTCGTCGCTGGTCTCCAAGGAGACGAGGTCCATGCAGCGCTGCCGGCAGTAGTTGCGCGCGCTCAGCCAGTCTTCTTCAACGCCTCGCAGAGCGGGGTCCCGCCAGGAGAAGAAGTAGCCTTTGTCTATAAAGATAATGAGCTGGTTTATAACTGTCTATGTACCGAAACTGAAAGTCTTTGATTTTATCTATGTACGGACAACAGCATGTCAAGGTAAACACTGCGGCATTATGCAGTCGTAATAAGGGCTACTTTGCAACAAAAGTAGGTAACCTGATGCGCTGGCGACTGTATATGGTTTGAGTACGACTACGAGCTACAAAAAACCGGCACACCACGATGACTTGGCTTGGTTGGACATGGTGGTAGCGCAAAAAAGAATTCAATTACTTATACAAATAACTATATAAACAGTGCCAGATATAGTCAGGATACAATAGGTATCTCTTTCTTTATTATTTCACCTCTAAAAAACTGCCCGAGTTCGAATCGTCTGGGAATTAATTTTATTTTTTATCGTCATTAAAAATCTACTGGTTACATAATTAATACTTAACCTATGATCAGCTCTTAAAATCTGCCGATCATAATAAGCATGCTCGAATTGCTAGATAAAACTACAATACTAAATCACACGAAAGTGCGTGATTGACCCATGACACTATCAACGTAAGAATTGATATTCAAGCATAGCTTCTTGGGGAGTGTGAAATTACAGGTGTATGAAATGGTATGAAACCATGGGAAAATGTTGAGATAAGAACGCTAGAGTAGAAACTTATTGCTTTCCAGCCATATTGTGACCATGAAATTCAGATAATAGAATAAGTCTATGATTACCGATTACTTTTTTAACATGAAAAAGAAATTAGACATAAAAAAATTGTTTAAAATTATTATAACAAAAAAAACATAACCTTTTCCGTGCAGTCGGTTAAATATATTTTAAAGTTGATAAGGTATCATTTATGAAAAAAAAATACAAATTAAAAAATAAAAAGAGCCGCCCGAACAGGGACTTGAACCCTGGACCCTTGGATTAAAAGTCCAATGCTCTACCGACTGAGCTATCCGGGCTATGATGAAAGTGTCGAAATAGTCCATTATAAAACTAAGTGGCCTGAATCCTGTAAGCAGGACATTATAAAAAACAAAAGAAGCGAACAATTGTTTGTCTATGGTGCATTTTATTTTTATTATTTTGAATGTATTGTGTATGCCTGCTAAAAAAATGCATCTTAAAATTGTTACGTACATTTAGCATAAGTATTCATGTTTTTTTGTAAATAACTCATAACACAATTGTGTAAATAATTTATTAATACTACAACAACACATGTAATAAAATAACGCTACTAAATAAAAAAAGAGAAATACCATTCTGTTCCCTATTACAGCATGTAAGAATGGACGGAAATACATTATCGTGGAGTAGGTAGAGCGATAAGAAAAATTCTTGCTAAGATTTGCTCAGGGAATTTGTATTTTTTGTGAGTCGTCCTAAATTCCAGTTTTATCCAAACTTGATCTAAGCTCGTGTCATTTTTACGTGTCCCGTTTGTGATGGTAGCTGTATAAAATGGAATTTTTGTAGCCTTTACTGCTAGCCTAACTGTAAAAGTGGTTTTGGGAGGTAAATGAACTGAGCCTATTCTACCTATTATCTATAGGTACCATGTATTGGAATGTAAAAAAGGAAAAGATTTACTTAAAGTGACTCTTAACTCGTCAAGTATGTGTGAACGAGACACAATAGAAATTCCATTATTATGCGACTCCCGGGAGTCGTTTGATACCTGACTGAACGGACTTAACGCTCGTTCGTTACTTCTTATACTACCTCCTCGATAGGCCTTCCTTGGTATGAAAGGCTTTCTTCAAGATAAGTATGTTGCTAGGTATATTAATAAAACTGTAAAATTGTCTATAAAACTGTATATTAGGACCAATTTTAATGTATGGATGCGAAGCTTGGACACTGACCTTGAAAGAAGAGAATAAGCTGTTATCGGCGGAACGGAAACTTCTGCGAAAGATTCTGGGGCCAAACAAACTGGGAGATGGCAGGTTGAGAGTTAGGAAGAACACGGAAATTGAAGATCTAGTGTCCGAACCTAACATTATTTCAGAGACCAAAGCAGCTAGGCTTCGATGGCTCGGACACTTAGAGAGGATGGAAGAGAATCGCGCCGTGAAGAAAGCGTACCTGGGACAACCAAATGGGAGACGCCCGGTTGGACGTCCTAGGTACCGCTGGAAGGATGTTGTAGCTCAAGACCTGCTCAACCTCGGCCATAGCGACTG
Organism: Pyrausta aurata; assembly: GCA_963584085.1. Classification (NCBI taxonomy): domain Eukaryota; kingdom Metazoa; phylum Arthropoda; class Insecta; order Lepidoptera; family Crambidae; genus Pyrausta; species Pyrausta aurata. The sequence continues at coordinate 5,553,221 of OY757254.1, read as the reverse complement.
GCAAGAACTATCGCTAGACCGAGATGCATGGCGTGATCTGGTGTCGGAGGCCAAGACTCACTTTGGGTCGCTGAGTCACCCCAATAAGTAAGTAGGTATATTAATCGAAATAAAATTATCAGATGCTAGTGCCAATATACTACTATAAAACTTATGTTTGTCGGAATTACCATACAAGCTGATGCATACAGGGCACCCGCTATTTTCACGCTTATTGTTAAGGTCTGTTATTCCTACAATCGAAAAATAAGCACTTAACAACGAATAAGTGTCTTGTTGTTTAACTATATTATAGTATGTTTATAATTCATTTGTTATTTAATTTAAGAATGACTTTGTTATTTATTCCTGTATTATAAGTAGGTACTACGTTGATGCATTTTCAGTTATTGCAAATGTTCCACCACCGATTCAACTTTCTGCATTTCCAAGCGGTTGAATGCCCTAGCCCGCCAATTGTACAACTCAAAGTGCAATAAAGTTTAAATTAATAAATAAAAATCTTACCAAACCTAACTAGAAATTATTAAGACATTTTTTTTATTGCCTATTCAATATGTAATACTCGTACAATTACAAGACTGGCTGGGTACTTACTGTCGGCGTATCTCTCATGAATAACCCGCTGGACGCACTGTGAAGGCACCGGGGGCTCCAGGATGCGGCCGTTGGGGAACTGCGCGTGCGCAACCGTTGCTAGCGCCGCCAGGAGTAAGGAGCTGAGGTACTTCATGGTCTGCAGGAAAATAAATAGCCTGGTTAGACTTCTACTGGGCGATGAAATGCGAGCATCGCGTCGTCAACTATGTTTATACGACGCTTGGCATTGTATAGGTACTTAGAGTCAAAAAACCCATCATCTTATCACCATTCTCAGTCTCAAGACGTTTACTGCTGAGCTGAACATAGCCTTCCCCGTGGGGTTTATCCAGTGTGATGAATCTTTGTAAGCACGATGTTTTGGGCGAAAGCCGAGAGAGAACCATTTAAAAACCTGATGGAAACGATTGCAGTGAGCTTTTCAAAATAACAGTTGGATAGATGTTCAATGCAGTCAAGGGTGGTTGACCATTTTGTGTCGTTAAACATATTGAAATACTAATTTCAATGGTGAAAGAAAAACACCATCTATTAATATAGATAGACGTTAGATAGACAATTACTATAACAAACAACTATCGCCGCCTATCTGTGAGCCTACTTCTCAGAAATGTCTTTGTGTTTTAGAGAAAGCTCTCCAAAGTTATCTTATCTTATCACTAAGTTAATGTGGAAATGCTTGAGAGGCCTAACAATCTTATTTATCTTTTTGGAATACCTCTTTCAAAAGTCAAAAGGTGTTTGGCTTTCTTTGGCATCCGGCAAGTTTTTGTAGAGCTTTAAGCTCTTTCTTATATAACTGGGCAGCTGTTATTTTACATAAATCGAAAAAATATTTAAAGTGGGTAGTGGGCATGGAATGACCCACATAATCGTTAATCAATCAATCATTAAATGGTCAAATGTTATGTAATAAGGGAAAAGTCAACGTTACTGAACACGAGATAGGTATCTTTGTGGGTGTATACCTGATTCTTATATAAAACATAAAAGGCAAAAATAATGTATAGGTCGTGTCGCCAAACAAGTTTACCAGTATCATTAAAATACGGGTATTTCCATACATTAACTCTTACACTTATTACTAGGAGTTCAAAAATTGTCTTTGTGAAGGTCATTAACTCGTTATGAATAAAATTATAATAAATAAAATTGTAAAAGAACAACGAAAACATAGCTTTTAAGTACTTACATAACTACTTATCAAACTCGTTTAATAAATAAGGTAAATCGGATTGACCTTTGGTTTCAATAGTTCTATTTGTCTAATCAATAGTGCCTTATGTCCAAAAATATCATGTTTCGTCATGTAAGAAATATTTTGTCAAAAAGTTAGTTATTATTACTTTAGCTAACTAAGCTTATCTTTTTGTTAATTCGCTACGTGGTCACAGGTTGCTACATGAGTTTATATTCTGTTATAAGCTCATCTAAAAAAAAAATATTAAAATTTAAGAAAGCTCTTTTCCTAGAGCTTTTTAACGCGTTATTTATGAATCAATCTCAATATCTCGTGCCTACTTCGCACTTTACATAGATTAGAGACGCTCTATGTCTCTGTGAACTCGGCCCTTTTCTTGACAGTCCACTTAGATATAACTAGCTTTTGCCCGCGACTTCGTCCGCGTGGAATAGTGACTTCTTTCTCCCGTTTTTTACACATTTACCACTATATCTTTGCTCCTATTGGTCGTAGCGTGATGTAATATAGCCTATAGCCTTCCTCGATAACTGGACTATCCAACACAAAAAGAATTATTCAATTCGAACCAGTAGTTTCGGAGATTAGCGCGTTCAAACAAACAAACAAACAAACAAACTCTTCAGCTTTATAATATTAGTATAGATAACTTCTAGTGAGCTTTTCTGTGATAATATCAGTCGGTTTGTTTACAAACTTTCCCCGGGATGACTCGGACCGGTCGGGGCTTGGGGCTATAGAAAGCGACCTTGCCCGGAGGTCGGGTCATTCCTCCCAGTGAGCCTACTCATCAGGACCAAGTATCGATGTAACAAATTAATAGGTAAAATGTTTGATTCAAATAATACATGACTGATTGATTAACAATGTGTATTCAGAGTGGCGCTTCGTGATGCGGATTTTTTTAAATAGTTTTAGGCTTAGCCAAGCGCCGCGTTAGGATTGCGTTGAGCTCACTCATCAAAAAATTTGATGATTCCTTGTCTTGGATTTATAAACGTACATAAGTTTCCAAAGTTTATTAATAGAGTTGTTTTTTTTTAACAAATAGCGTACTATTTAATTAAGAACACACTAACATAGGCTTTAAGTCACTTGTGCATTACTAACAAATTAATTATGGATGTAAAATCTGAATTAAAGATTTTTTTAATTTATATTATTTTTTGAAAAATAAAGAAGAGCTGTAACTTTTTGTGGCAAGTAAATATCCAAATACTCCGTAATCTATATAAGTACTTATACCTTCTTAAGCTAGAATATAATATTTGAGTAAAAGATGAGAGGGCAGCACAAAAAAGAAAAAAATCAAGGGTTAAAAATCTAAATATCTTACACGAATTTGAATTGAATGTTTTTACATTACATTTTTACATTACATTACATTTTGCATTACATAAAGCTTTAGACATTTTCTCAAATTTTAAAAAGTTCAACCAAAATAAAAATTACCCAGCCAGGGTACAAAAATAATATTACATGATATTGCTATTAAAAATATCTACACTCTTCATAAAAACTGATAAACATGGTACCCGACAAACGATAAACATAAAATAATGTACTTACAGTAATGTGCGAGTGCGAGCGACCCGTGGTTCTGTCACTAACTGATGCGCGGGCGGCGCGCGGACGTTTTATATGGAGGAAGTCGCCGCCTGCGCACCCTCGCACCCTTGCGCTTGGGCTTGCAGTCAAGCCTACCATATCTAAGTTGAGCTCAATAAAGTTTTTCTTATTTAAAAAAAAATGTTGTATTGCATCTACAGGGGCCCTATTTTTGAATCACTCGCGTCAAGATGGCGAGTGATATTCATTGTTTAAAGTCACAAGGGTTCCCGCTGAAAATCAGTATCGCGGCATGCTTGTCATCTGCTGCCGCGACTTAAACTGAGCGGGGGGACCTTTTTGGCACACTTTTTTTATCTGTGTTTTTTTCTGTCTCCTTCTGTCTCTGTAATTTTTAATTTGTGTGTGTCAAATAAATAATTATTCTATTCTATTCTATTCTATTCTATTCTAAATTACGGAATGAAAACCAGTTGTAATCTACACAGAAAGGATTTGAAAAATCATTACTCAATTTTGTGAGTACTCCCGTCTAGATTTTGAGTGATTTTCGTAGATTTCTAATGTTTTTTCGAACGAAAATCACACGCCTTAGCCAAGCGAGTGATTCAAAAATAGGGGCTCAGAACCTATATTCAGTGAAGACCTGTTTCACAATGTCAGAATAAGTTCCCACTAGCGTAATCTGACCAATACTTTATACGAAATGACGTTCTATATTTGAATTATCCGTTGGTTACATTGAACTACTATTACTACGTAGTAGTAACAGCTCACTGGTTGGTTAGTGCTTATTTGTCGATGGTGAAACAGGTTCATACAGTCCAATTCCCCTACAAAAAATATGGATAACAAATGGTTAGTACAGTACAGTACTAGTTAAGTTTACTGATTGCTTACTAACTAAGCTTAAAATTTCTAAGCTGAAAATCGTTATATGTTAATCGATGTTCTACACCGCTTTATACTTTATACTTATTTTCTCTACATGAAATTAAATTACGATTCTAAAAGTTTACATTTCAAAGCGCATTCTTAGCCTCTTTGATGAAAAAGCTTTATTACTTACGATTTAAATACATAGTAAGTTGAGAGATGTTTAATGCCTCATGAAACTCAAAATAAGCTGAATAAAAATTAATAAGTGGGCCATTAACTTAAATAGTTACCGGTGCTTAAGGCGTACCTACACTTATTAATGGAACCAAAGAGCTTTCTACCTTTAATTTCCTTACTGACCAAAAAAGCACCTGCCCAGCACTTAAGGTAAAGCTTCCAAAAATGCTGTTCGATTAATACTTACCTTGTATGCAATTAATCAGTACTTGTATTGTACAGGTGTAGAACATCAATAATCCTACTACTATTATAAAGGCGAAAGTTTGTATGGATGTATGGATGTTTGTTACTCTTTCACGTAAAAACTACTGAATGGATTTGAATGAAACTTTACCACAATATAGCTTATACATCAGAATAACATATAGGCTACAATTTAGGGCTCTGCAGTGCTTACTTAGTTACCGTATTTCTTACTTATTACTAGACTAGACGGGACGAACCTGAAGTCCACGCGAACGGAGTCGCGGGCAAAAGCTAGTAATACATAAGTAAATAATAATTACCCTTACGACAGACTGGATAAATACGTCAAAAACTTAGCTCAACTAGTATATGTATTCTTTGGCTCAACGTCTGCTTGCAGGCTGAATACATTTACTTTGTTTGCAATTTAAGATCCAATTTTATGTATGTATTCTCGCAAAGAAATTTTCTGATTTCTGATTTCAAATAAGTAGTTCTTGAACATTTTGCTTTCTTCAAAACGTGCTTACAATCGGTCATTGAAATAAGCGTAGATTGTATGCGATTAGATAATTGTAAGAGGTCCATATTAGTAGTAGTCCATAGGTACCATGTGGGTACCATGACTCACGTTTGGATTTTAAGTAATACTTAAATGACTGAAACACAGCTTTATTGGTCGGAATGATGTGGGATTAGATAGAGCCCGAGGGTCCATAACTAGTCGGCCATTGAAGATCCTTGTATCAACTATTAGCAAGCATGCGTTCGGAGAATTTCTTAATGAATACTCATACTATACAATGCCTATTGTCAAATACACTTTCTGCTGTGCTTTTATACACATAAAACGGGCATAAAACCTAACTGCTGACTGATTACATAATTTTATGGTGTGCAAAGATAGGCTTTTATGCATACATCGCTCATTTGCAAGAAGGACGTCACATCTAAAAAACCGGTGATTTTTAGTTACATATACACAAAGAATGAGAAAATTTTACTTTATTTTCTGACAAAACGACACAACTCGTAACCGTTAAATGAGCGAACGAGACAAGTTGTGTCGCTATGTGTCTGTCTCATTCGAACGCGTACGTTTTTTCGATACCGACTCATTTTAGTTGTCGCGAGGTCGTCGAAGTGATTGCACGTTCTTGTTCTTGTTAATAGCGACACAAATCGTTTTATGACGTTATTCTTGAAAAGGTTAGTAACCGAGCAAATTTCAAAATTTAGTGCAAACACGACACATCATCTTTTGTGCCGTTGTTCAACTTGAAATTTTCGTCTCTAATATGAGTCCTATTTAGCTTTGTGTCGTTATTGATAATCAAACATAATCCGCTTTGTATGAATTAATTAACTTACTACGTTATTGATAATAATAAATAAAAAAAGTTAAAGTTTTTAAACGACACATTGTTTGAAAAGCTATTATTGTTGCTAAACGCCGCGCATGGTATAATGGTATAATGGTTGAACATTTTTTGATATTACGTTTTATAAAATTATTTTTTGTTTTCAGTCGATTAAATGTACGTATTATCTACGATAGTGTTTGTATCGTTCGACAAATTATATTTGTATTTTGTTCGTCGATTTTCTTATCTGACTATTGAAAATTTTTGCCATCAGTAAATTAAGAAGACTGCAAAATAAATTTAACAGAGAACAACATAAATATAGATGATCAACGTGAACTAGAGCCCTTTCTGACCGTGAGCAGCAACTCCTCATCTTCTTCCACAGCTACTGGAACTACTAGAACTAATTCTAAGAATAGCGTTCAGCGTTCATTCTATACTCATTATTATTTTTATTTTATTTTATTAGGAAAACAATACAGGTAACATTCAAAACAATAACAAAAAAAAAGCGAGTAACTAATCTAACTAGAATGATACCCTAAAATAGTTTTCACAACATGATTTGCATGCAGTTGTAGTTTTAGTAATTAAATGTAAGTAGCAATTACACCTTAAATATAAGACAGCTTTTTAAAGTTTTTTAGATTAAATGTTAAGTTAAATGTGACTTGATATAATAATAAAGTAATTTTAGTCCAGTAAAGCTTTTGTAAGAATATCTTTAACACGCTTTCGAAACAGTGGTATCCTGTGCTCGAAGATATCCAGCAGACAGGGGTTGCTTTTTGTGCATGTATTATATAGTCTACACATCCTTAGCAGTGGCTGATGAAACGAAATATTGTTTCGTTTTAGAGGAATGTCAAAGGATTTAGGCCTGCGTGCATTTTGCCTAATATTTAGGTTAAGTTCACCAAGAAGGCTGGGGGAATAAATATGCGAGTGGAGTAATTTGTGCAGATAAATTAGTTACTGCTCATTCCTACGAGTTTGCAGCGAAGTGAGTCCAAATTTGAGGAGTCTATCTTTGTATGAAGAGCAAGTTCTGCCCAATCTCTCCCTGTAACAGACGGTTCTTAGAAGCCTTTCCTGCACACGCTCAATTGAGGCAGAGTGAACCTTATAATATGGTGACCATACTACTGACCCATACTCAAGGGTGCTTCTAACCAAGCTAGAATACAGGCAGAATATTGCTTGTTGACTCCTGATACCCTTTGTATTTCTGGTGATGAAGCCCAACAGTTGAAGAGCTTTCCTGGTTATATGATCATAGTGGACCCGAAAAGAAAGGCTCTCATCAAAGAAAACTCCAAGGTCTCTAGCGACCGAGTGACGATCCAGCTCGTTACCATGAATGCTGTAACTAAAGGTAATTTTATCCTTCTTCAAGGTGAAGGATAAAGTAAAGCACTTTTTTATGTTTAGAAACATTCTGTTCTGACTACACCATTATGTTATGGCATCCAAATCTCTTTGGATTGCCTCGCAGTCGTCTGTGCTCTCTATTGAGCGAAACAGTTTCAAATCGTCAGCGTACATTAAGCAGTTACTAGATATCTTGTTGGGTAGGTCGTTGATAAATATTACGAATAATAAGGGGCCCAGATGAGATCCTTGGGGAACTCCCGATGTGACCGTTACGGGTGAGGAGAGATACCCCTTCAGCGAGACCAGTTGAGACCAGTTGATAACTCTTTATAATTTTATACATTATAAAAGATTTGATATTCATTTTATCAAGTTGATTATTTGTCTAATTATTTATTAGACTGTCATTTGCTTTGGACTTGTTTGTAATAAAACAATAACCATGAAAATATTATTTTCTGTACTATTAGTATTTCATTTTAAATCCTAAAAATACGAACTATTTATTATAAACAATGACACAAGAAAGATAATTCACAAATTTTAAAATATATTTTTTTACAAGAACGACACAACTTTACCATTTTCACACTTAAACACGAATAGCAAAAAACTGTCTGCATTTCTATTTACAAGCAAAACTATTTTAAAAAGCTGAATTCATGGGGAACAAAATAAAAATAATTATATGGTCTTACATGGAGCAGTTACTTTTTTATTAAATTTACAAACTTTAAAACCTAATTTCCCAAAATATGCTCATTTTTAATTGTGACATCCTTCTTGCAAATGAGCGACATGTCAATCATCTTGGAATTCCGATTGCCTTACTCAGGTATTCTTAGGATGTACTTAGGTTCTTTTTGTTCTATAAACTTTCATTTGCGAAATGTAAGTATTATTTGAAGTTGTAGTGTAGATAATCTAGTATTTAAACTTTTAAACGGATATACTGCAAATGTAATTGTTTCCTGAGCAATCTGACTAATATGCGGACTTACGTCTCGGTATGTCTATTGAATGGTTGCGTTGTGGAAACGAAGAAAATCCTAAGCCTGTTTTTACGGTAAAATCGCAGACAATACGTGTTACAGCACCTACCCGCGGTATTACATGTATCACAGCTAGAACATTCGCGGGGCGAACGTGATAGTTTTGCCAATGTCGGCTTTCCTTTGCGTTGGCGCACGCGCACAGGCATTTGTGATAAGCAGCAGGTAGGTAGGGTGTCGATTTTGAGAAAATTCGCTTGTTTACAGGACAGGCTTGGATGAGTTCATATTAATCTTGATGAAAAAGTCTAATTAAATTAAAAGTTTAATTTTAAACTTAACTTTAATTTCAACATCACACACAATCCTATTCAAAAAATCAATAATTGCGTAACCCAATTAATGTAAAGACAAATATTGATATACCTACTTATGGCTAAACGCTTTGTTTGTACGATTATGAATAACTCAACTTGAGCAAAAAGTTGGCAAGGAAAATCATTTAGTAAAGTTTACTTACTAAATAATTACCTTATGTAGGTGCAAAATTTATTATTAGTCTCCCAAGCGATATGTACCAAATAAGTATTACCTACCGCATCGGATCTAAAACATTTTAGAATTTTTTGACAAATCTTTAGTACCTACAGTGATTACTTGCTCAGTTGTACCTTTAAATAATATTATACTACAACTACTTACCTAAAGATATTTTTTACTCAATGAAATAAAAAAGACGAGTAAACGCAGTACCTATTATACATACCTATGTATATAAAATAAGCATATAATACGTTACGTTATTTGTGCTCCATCGGTAACTTTATCCGATATTTTTTTAAAGCCGGCAAACTTTATGAGAATCTTAATTTCTAGCTTTTCTACTAATAGGTATTATAAATGTTAAAGTGCGGATATTGTGAGGATAATATTACTCCTTCACGCAAAAACTACTGGAGTATAACGAAAAAAACCAAAACTCAATGAAGGTTTTTATTTTCCAAAAATTACGAAAAAGGTACGGTTTCAGACGAAGTATGTACGTTTTTGGTACCTAGAAGAGACCTCAAATACTATTTGAGGTACTAAACGTACTATTTAGTACGATCTGGCAACGCTGGCTATCTACATATATATTATTCATCTGTGGCTATCTATTACAAAACTTGCTTCTGTTTCTGCACACCTGCTACTAATCTGTGCACCTGCTACCCTCCTCCATTCGTTTCTTTTTTTAAACAACGGTATTAATCGGTAAAGCAATTGAATAATCGATTAACTTATATGGATGTAACATGTTCGACTTAATAAATAGAAGTCCAATGTACCTAATTTTTAATGATTTTGAAGAAACAAAATTACATACGTCAATATTGCTGTCAGATTTATAATCAAGATCAGGCTGTATGGCTCTGTTCCATTGCCTTTCCCGAATGGATGGGAAAAATTCAACTACTACTACTACTGTCAGATTTATCAAAAGCGCGGGAACTCTTGTGAAGTAAAGGCGGCCTATTTAAATATATTTTATATTTAATAAATAAAAGCTTATTACTTGCGAGTTTTAGGCGGAAAAACAGTAATGGGGAAGCGTGGTGGTAAGAAACGGAAAAAAGGGGAGGAGGACATACCAGATGGAGATCCCAACCGGGACTGTACTACTTCGGACTCAGAAGACGAGGGAGAGCAAGAAATCAATCATGCCCCCTATTATGTGACCGACTATACCAGACTGTACCCGGAGGACTCCACACAAACGGAATTTATTGTGTTTGTCACATCTACAGATAGTGAAAAGCCAATCGGCACTCAAGACCTTCTGAGTATATCAAACTGTCTTAGGAAGTACAATAAAGGAGTAAAGTACCTAAGGGCGCTCAACAAATACAAAATTGGCGTTTTCTTTGAAAAGCCAGGATTAGCTAATGCATTCCTAAATAACAAAACTTTTCTCACAGACAATAACTTCTCAGCTAGCATACCAGCTGCATCAACAGAAACTACCGGAGTCATTCGCAACGTCCCAATCAAATACACAAACAAGAAAATCTTCACTCTGCTTAGCAGCAGCAAGAAAATAATCTGTGTCCGACGTTTTTTCAGGAAAGTTACAACTCCCACTGGCTTTACAAGGCAACCAACACCTACAGTCGCCATCACGTTTGCAGCGACCACCCTACCAGAGTATGTCGACCTAGAAGGTTGGAGACACAACATTGCGCAGTACGTACCTCCAGTAAAGCAGTGCTACCGATGTCTAAGGTATGGCCATATTTCCAAGTATTGCAAAAACAATGAGCGCTGTTCGATCTGTGGTGAAAGTCACAATTACAAAGACTGTACTACAAACAAAGAGAATGCTGTCTGTGCTCACTGTAAAGGGAATCATATTAGTATTTCTGGTCAGTGCCCTGTGAAACAAAAAAAAATACAAGAAAATAGAGTAAAACACAAGGCTACTACTTATGCAGATTTATTTAATAAACAAAACTTCCCAGACTTAAAGATTACTAAAGATAAAAAGCCACAAACCAACCTATTGAATTTAATTAATTCTGATGCAACAACAATGAATCTTTTGATTGAAACAATAATTAAAATCATCACATTAAATAAAACTAATGACACAATAATTTCATCAAAAAATGTTTTAGATGCCCTTACAGAGACTTTCAGTAAGAAAGACATGTCAGCAAGTTCAAAGAGCAAGTAAAAATAATGCAATGGAATGCTCAGAGCTTACTGAGCAGCCGTCTTATACTTACTAAGTACTTATATGACAATAGCATAGACATAGCTGTAATATCTGAGACATGGCTTAGGCCTCATCACAAACTTAAGATAAAAGGTTATTATATAGAACGTAATGACTGTGGAAATGAACACAATGGTGTTGCTATTCTGATACATAAAAGCATTCAATATCTTAGGCTTCAAACATATTTTGATAATTCACTACAAAATTTAGCAATTCAAGTATCATTAAATAATATGAACTACACTATAGCTTCTGTTTATTGTCCCAGTAATAGTTCACCAAGGTTCCACATTGATAAATTCAAATATTTAGTAGACAGTTTACCGAAGCCAATTTTAGTAGCTGGAGACTTTAATGCTCATCACACAATTTGGGGGTGTAATTCTGTTGACCCACGTGGTAGAGAGTTGTTAGATAGTTTAGATGAATGTGATTTGGTTTTGTTAAATGAGCAACAGGTTACAACTGTAGGATCAAATTTCTGGAGGCCAAACGGCTTGGATTTAACCATGGTAAGCTCCTGTCTGGCATTGAGATGTATTTGGAAAGTAACTGATGATCCTTTGTGTAGCTATCACTTGCCTACTTTAACTTCAATTCAAATAGCCACTACAACCATGAACTCTCAGGAACGTTCAAAACATGTTTCTTCTGGAAACCGTATTCCTAATCATCCAAATCTTAAGTTAGTAAACTGGGAACGTTATTCAGAAGTAGCCAAAGAAATGTTGACCGATTTTTCAGTTTCTGATTTTGTAAACCCTCTGGAGGCATATCAAGCTTTTTGCGAAACCATCAAATCTGCTGTAAATATGTCAATGCCAAATACAGAAAAAAACAAAACTTTGCGTTCCGTTTCACAGTCGTCTCATTCACTTAGTAAAAAATCTTTAAAATATCCTTCTGTTCCCTGGTGGAATGAACGATGCGCTAGTGCTGTAAAAAATTCCAAAGATGCCTACACTAAATTTAAAAATGATCTTACTACTGAAAATTACATTGAGTTTAAAAGGTTGCAGGCTCTTAAAAAGCGCATAATTAGCAATGAAAGGAGTGAGAATTGGAAATCATTTTGTTCGAACATTAATAGATTGACTCCCATATCACAAATATGGAATACCATTAAAAAATTCAATAAAAGTACTGATTCTAAATTTGTATCTAATGATGATGATTGTCCGCTGTGGGTTAATGAGTTTTTGAGGAAATATACACCTGATTACGTAGAAGAACCTCTTAATTTTAACAATAATACTATCGATCATTCGTCAAGAAGTACTGCAGCCAAGAGCTATTTAATAGATTTGTTTAGTTTTTCAGAATTACAGTCCGCTGTAAAATCACGAAAAGATACTGCATGTGGCTTAGATTTTATCTCCTATAAAATGTTAAAAAATTTGACAAAAGAGAATCTTAATCAGTTATTATTGATCATTAACAGTTTATGGATGAATAATACTATACCTGAAGATTGGAAGGTTGATTGTTTAGTGCCGATATTAAAACCAGAAAAAAATAAAGATTGCTCTGATTCTTATCGTCCAATTGCATTGACTTCTTGCGTAGGTAAAATTTTTGAACAATTAATTAAGCAACGTTTAGAGTTTTTCATTGAGAGTAATCATTTACTTCCTAGTAATCAGTTTGGGTTTAGACGTGGTCGATCAGCCCGGGAGAGTTTAGGGTGTTTATTTACAGATATTCAAAAAGCAGTAAATGATAATAAATTTTTAGTTTGTGTATTTTTTGATATTGTAGGTGCTTTTAATAATATTAATATATCTATCCTGTCAAATGTATTACTTACTTTGGGAATCCCTAATAAAATAGTAGCTTGGCTACATCTATTTCTGAGTGGACGCAAGGTATACGCTAAGGTAAATAATGAATTATATGGTCCCAGGCTCTCCTATAAAGGAGTATGTCAAGGAGGAATTTTAAGTCCTTTACTGTATATTTTGTACATATTTAGGCTAAATGAAATTTTAGGTCCTGATCCTGATATTACAAACTTGCAATTTGCAGATGATTTAGCTATTTATACGCAAGGTCCTAATCTCTCTTCCATCATTAGTAAATTGAATGGCATACTGAAAAATCTTCACGCTTATCTATCTTATTTGAATCTGGATGTAAATACAAACAAAAGCAAAGTTGTTATCTTCAAAAAACCTGGCGTTAATTTACCAAGTTCCAATATAAAATACAACAACGAAGAGTTGCCACTAGAATCTAATGCTAAGTTTCTAGGTGTTATTTTTCATCAGAATTTCACTTGGACTGCATACGTAAATTGTTTGATAGAACGTTCTCTTAGAGCCACAAATATTCTTAAATCCCTTACCGGTACCCGCTGGGGAGCTGATCCTAAAATACTGCTTTTATTATACAAATCCCTTGTAAGAAGCCATTTTGAATATGCCTTCTTTTGTTTCGCGTCTAACAAAAATCTAGTAGAAAAACTTAATAAAATACAAAACAAAAATATGCGTGTAATCTTAGGCGCTATGAATACATCACCAATTAATTCGATGCAAATAGAATGTAATTTACCACCTTTAGACTTACGGCTTAGTTATTTACAAAAAACATTTTTGATGAAATTATTGGCTGTAAATAATAGTCTTTTGATACAAAAACTGGATAATATTAACTTTCCTACCTATCTTAATGTTGCATTAATGGATGTAAGAAAAATTAAAGATGACAATAATGTTTACACTAGTAGTGAACTACCTTGCTACAAAGGGGATTATCTCAGTAAACTTTTTGAGATGAAAATTATTATGAATAGAAAACTATTTTGTAAATATGATGTAAATAATGAACTTAATTCATGGGAAGGATATAGACATCTTTACACAGATGGGGCTAAAACTAAAGAAAATGTATCAATGGCATTTTATGATATGAGACAAAAAACGGGTCATGGAGTTAAGTTACCATCAACCACGACCATATACACGGCCGAAGCATGTGCTATACTAGCTGCTCTGGAGTTTATCGAGAAATCTGAAAGCCGAAATTGGATTATTATAACAGATAGCATGAGTGTTTTAGAGGCTTTGTCGAATCCAGGTCATAGCGCAAATACAAATTATGTTATTTTTGAAATTAGATCAAAATATTTTGACTTGATGAATAAAGGTAAAGACATTATCTTATTTTGGACACCTTCGCACATCGGGGTGGCTGGCAATGAGGAGGCAGATACTTTTGCCAAGATTATAACCAGTACTTCGGATCTAGTAGTTCCAGCCAAAAAGATTAAACTGCCGCATTCGGACTGCATAATCCTCTTTAAAGAATCTTTGCTTGTGAAGTGGAAAGAGCATTGGCAAGAGACGCTGGTAGTTAAAGGAGCATGGTATAAGGAAATAAACGATGCTATAAGAGCGCCCTGGTTTAGAAAAGGTACATACAAAAGTAGAAGATTTTACTCATATATTTCACGATTGAGAATTGGGCATTGCCGGTTCAATGAACATCTGCATAGGATGAACATGATTTCCTCCCCATCATGCAACTATTGCAATCAAGCTGTTCAGTCTCTTCATCATATTTTTTTCGAGTGTATGGAATTTTCACTGCAGAGACTTGTCCTAATTGAAGATTTATTAGAAATATTTAAAAAGTCTGAAGACATCCCGCGCCGTCTTCAGGACCTTCTGAAGAATAAAGAATGTTTTATACCACTCTTCAAATTCATATGTACTACAGTAGAAGAAATTTGAATTTTGTTGAAGTATCAGAAGCACTGAAGACTTTCTCTTTTCACCTCAACTACAGAAGATAAACAACTGAAGTCTAGGCTGTATGGTTTAAACCTTTGCCTTTTCCAATAAAATGGAAAGAAGAGTACCAAAAAAAAAAAAAAATGTCAGATTTATGTCAATGTCAATGTCAAAGTTGGCAAATCGGTCGGTCTGATTGACGTGAATTTTTGATACAACAACAAATTAGATTTTCGTGTTGAATTGTATTGATTTAAATAAGTATCTAGTCCGAAAAAGATTCCGACATGTTCTGTTGTTTAAAGGGATGCCTTAATGGCTTTAGCCTCACGCCTAGCGTGCCGATTCGTGTCAAAGAAAATCCAGTTCAGTTGGATACTTTGCATATGGGTACGTAAATTTATAGTTAATTGCAGCGTTTGTTTAGGTGTACTGTTAATAATGTTATGTTTGTTTTTGGTTGCAACAAAGTCACAACTGTACGTAATATATGGAAAGATCTGTTGGAACTTTGCCATACTTCTGTAACTTTAACAAGTGCATCATCGTTGCTTAGCTAGTTAATCTCTTTTAGGACACGAAGTGGTGGTCGTGAAAGGGGGTCAACGTGTCTGCGGGTCTGGCTGTGCTCTGGGGAACGCACCTCTCGTTCAAAACAAGGCTTATTTTGAAGTGAAACTGCAGCAAGGTGGTGTGTGGGCTGTTGGCTTGGCTACCAGAGAAACAGATGTTAATAGAGTCCATGGTAAGGCATTTCAAAGCACCTTTCAAAGCATCAGGAATGAAGAGTCCGTCCAGTACTATATTCATAATTGCCTTCTCATCACTCTACTAGAATTAGCTTTGAGTATAAGAGAATTAGCCATATGAACAAGTGCCTATCTAAACCAAATACTATAGTATGTTAAAGTCCTAAAAAGCCTAGAATGTGTATTTTCATAATTTGTGACCATAATAAAGTTTAAGCTAATTACAATTTAGTACATGCATTCCTTGCAAAGTGATCCAAAGTGACTCATCTCATGTAAATGGGTAAGGTCATGGTTGTTCAATGAATTTGTTTATGTAATATGATTCCTAACTAACCTTCAGAGATTCATTTGTACTCCAAGCACATTGCATATATTTGATATTTAGATATAGGTATTCAAAATCGGTAAATAGGGCATGCATGACTGTTTATGATTAACAAGTAATGAGTAATTAAAAACCTTGACCTAGACTAAGTGATTTTATGAACCTGCAAAGAAGTATTGTTACATCTGAGTCACATGTAACATATTAAGTACTTACCTTATTTATCTTTCTATTTCAAATCAGTTTTTTTTTTTACTGTAGACAAACTGATATTCTTTACAAATAATACCTAAAATAAAAAATACATTGTTTAATTTTCAGGTGGAGTTGACAAATTTTCCTGGTGTTTGAACAGTGATGGAACCGTGAGGAATGCAAATGTGGAACTCTATCATCTCGCAGCTGCACCCCGAGATTCCCCTACAGCAGACTTGCTGGTGTCCACCGGGTCACCGGACCATACAGAAAATGAGAAGAGAGATGAGACCACCACCGCAACTGCCACAATGCCTGTGGAAGGTGACACCATAGGAGTGGCATATGATCACATACAACTGAATTTCTTTTTAAATGGTAAAAACATGGAGATTCCTGTCACAAATGTTAAAGGGACTGTATATCCAGCCTTATATGGTAAGAAAAAGTTATATCAAACTGCTTTAAAACATCTAGTACTACATGTGATATTGACAAGATGGACAGATGACCTTGTAAAGATGGCAGGATGGCACTGGATGCAGACCGCTCACAAACGGTTGTTCCGGGAAGCCATGGGGGAGACCTATGTTCAGCAGTGGACGTCCTTTGGCTGATAATGGTGATGATGATGATGATAATTAATATGTGATATTAAGTTTAGATACTTAGCATTACCAACTGTCTACCACAAACTTATTTCTCACATTTTACTTGCGCTTCATAGATATTTAAATATTGTCGTAATATATGTATAAATAATTATAGTAATGTTTCATCATGTTATAATTTATTTATTTCCAGTTGACGATGGTGCGATTCTAGATATAAACTTAGACAATTTCCTGTATCCACCGCCCCCTGGTTATGAGAAGATTATGGTGGAACAGAGCCTGCTCTAACAAAAATCCAAGGATCTTTTAGTATAAGAACATGTGTGCTATGGACAATGGAACTGTAAACGCGTGCTTATGTCTTGTGACTCTTAACCTGCAGCTTAAGTGTTGTGTAACCTGATCATAAGTCTTCAGATATTTGTAAACACCACTTATAGATTGGTCATTCCCTGACAGAGTCTGCTGACACACATTTTATGTGCTTACAGAGATTCAAGCTCAATTAAAATTCCATTTCCAAATTATTTATTGAACAGTCTCAAGAATACAGTTTATGGTGGTATTTAAAAGACATCTATCTATTGAGAGTGCTTCTGTGAGATGTTCTTCAATGCTGGTTTTAATTATTACTGAAAGTGAACTAAATTTATTCTTAATTTATAGACAACACTGCAGTGTAATCATGACTGATGTTAACTATATACCCATCTGAACTGGTTCTGGGTGATCTTCCTATAGAAGACTTCTTGTTTGATGCAGTTTATTTAAGGAATCATATTGTATAGATAATTTTTATTTTATGAGAATGTTATCCAGACTGTATGAGAGATATGCTGAAATCAGCTGTCATGACATATTTTTGAGTTGATTTAAAAGTGGTTTATCAAAGATCCTCATCAAATAAGTAAAATAAGTTTTAAGTAAGCTCTGATACATGTCGTCACGTGGTAGATGAATGAAAAGACAATGGGGATACCGGGGGCACGGCAGTGCCCCCGCCAAGTCTACTATGTGTGTATAGTGTGACTTGGCCGCTGAATATTCTTTATACGTTAGTGGCTTTATCAAGCCTACAAGTGACTGGTTATTAAATCAACGTTTTCCAAGTGGCAATTTTCCATAGTCAATGGGTAGCGGTTCTGGCGACAGATGGTGTCATGGGGCTCCTGGTTTTGTACCCTTGTACCCTTCAACGGCCAAGTCACACAACATCAACCATAATAATAACGAAATCGCAGTAAGGAAGCTCAGACTTGGCACGACTTTGACTAGATTTCATTACTTTTTAGAGATAATTAAACAAGCAGCTTGACTTGGCTAGTTATTTACATAATGTTTTTGGTGTATATTTTATTAGCAGTTGCCCTCGGCTTCACCGGCCTAAGTATTGTATCTTACAAAATATCATTGTAAATTACAGCCAATGTGCTTTCATCGTGCTCGTGTCATTGTGCTTTTATTCCGGTGTATAAGCTATATTATTGTAAAGATTCATCAAAATCCATTGAGTAGTTTAAGTGTGAAAGAGTAACAAACATTCATCCATACTCAAAAACTTACATACGCGTATATAATATTTGTCAGATTTCTGAGTTCATACTTTCAATTTATTGCCTATAATTTATTTTTTAATCCATTTAGGTGCGTATCGGTTATGGCTGTTGTAAAGTTAGAACCCTATCTACTACGCACCTGGCGCTCGTGGCATGCCATTTATATGTATGGTATGGATATCATACTTATCAATAGTTTTGACGACCTCCGTGGTGTAGTGGCGAAGCACGCTGGGTTTCAAGGCGTCGCCGCTCAGAGGTCCCGGGTTCGATTCCCGGTCGGGTCAATGTAGAAATAAAAAAAATCTATATTGTCCTGGGTCTGGGTGTTGGATGTTGTGGTACCACCGTTGTGTCTGATTTCCATAACACAAGTGCATTAGCTACTTACTTTGGGATCAGAGCAATGTATGTGATTGGTGTTCCAATATATATTTATTCAAATATATATTTATTAATAGTGTTAATTTTTTTTTGTATATTGCACTTATGAAAAGCAACTGTGTCAGGCAGGGAATCGAACCTGCGTCGAAAGCTATCCAACACATTAGCAAGCCTGTTAAATTTTACAAGTGCGTTCTTTTAACGCGTAGGATGCGTCACTTCATCAATGTTGCGAGTTGCTCTCATTTTTAAAAAAATATTTTTACTAAACTGATTAAACTTTACATCCAAAATACAATATAATGTTTTGAACATAAAACTGTAACCATTAATATGTGATATAAGATTTAAGGGTTCCGAGTTAAATTTAGTTTCGCGATCTCTGTTCACTATTGATGACTATTCAGCATTATTCTTTATTTTTACTATTCTTGTAAAGAGCTGCAAAGCATGTGTCGGAAATTAATATAAATGTGATAATTATGATTGACAAAGCGTTTAAGTATGAGGACCTAAAGTACATAAGACTTATGATTTTAATTTAAGTATATAATATGTAAATTTTTCCGATATCGATCAATAGTCGAGTATTACTCGTATTGTATTTTTAGTGTGGCTCGGTCTCGACACATCTCGAGAAAACGCTATTTTCTGCATCACAAAGGGTTTTCCAATCAATTTGACCCCCTATTCTTTGATTTATATGGCAGTGCAGCATTTGCCGAGTCAGCTAGATAGTCTTTAATTAATAAGCTTACATAGAACTCGCCGTTATAATCTCGTGGACCTAATTAAGCAACTTTTCTGTTGAGAAATTGTAATGAATAAATAAATAAATATAAAAATGAATTAGGATTATGTACTTACAGGATGTAATCGAATTATATTTTTATATAAAGTTGTAAACTCTCTGAGATATAGCAGTATTCTCTGTTTTAACATTAGATTAGAATGTGATCATAGTTGCTAATCTAAGGCTTCTGAAATGCAACTGCATAACAGATCAGGGGCTCTATTTTTGAATCACTCACGTCAATACTACGAGTGGTTTTCGTTTGAAAACGAGTTTTTTTATATGACTTTCATCTTCGAACGAAAATCACTCGCCATCTTGAAGCGAGTGATTCAAAAAATAGGGCTCCAGAAGCTTTAGTTAGAAAAAAAGTGTCATTAAATTCATGACTTATTCAATTTCACATTCACTTCTTTCAGGGCCTCTATTTTTTAATCACTCGCGTCAAGATGGCGTGTGATATTCAATGTTTGAAGTCGAATTTTGGAATGACAACCAGTTGTAATCTACACAAAAAGGATTTGAAAAATCATTGCTCAATTTTGTGAGTACTAACGTCTAGATTTTGAGTGATTTCCGTTGATTTTTCATGTGTTTTCGACCGAAAATCACACGACAGATCCAAGTGAGTTCAAAAATAGGGGCCCAGATTTGAATAAGGTATCTGTCTTAAGAAACTCTTGTCTTACTTTAATCAAATCATGCGATTTGCTAAATAGAATTAAGAAATGTAATCACCAATCGGTGTTTGTGTACAATTTTAATTACAGAGCTATAAAAAATCATATCTATCTAATGTATAATAATGATATAATAGGCGTAAATTAATTTATTAATGAATTAA
Organism: Pyrausta aurata; assembly: GCA_963584085.1. NCBI lineage: Eukaryota > Metazoa > Arthropoda > Insecta > Lepidoptera > Crambidae > Pyrausta > Pyrausta aurata. Next base: position 5,532,858 of record OY757254.1, on the reverse strand, counting down.
CAAATAAACCAAGGCAATGTGAGTAAAAACCCTTTTTTTTGGAATGCAGCCCGATTTATATTGATACCCTTATGTTTCGGCATTTACCTATTTGCTAAGATAGCGGTAATAACCTATTTATTGTTAATTTGAAAGTACAATGGGACAGTAGCAGTGTTACGCTTCCTAGAATATATCTAAAGCGCCCTAATCAATGAGGGCTAACGCGTATGAATTCGCCGCTAGGGGTGCTTGTGTAGCGTGAGGTCTCCGAAACTGTTTGTAGGTGAGATGTGCGGGTTTATTTCTAGTTAGATTAATGTTTTGAAAATTTATTTAATTAATTATTGCAAATACTAGTTACGGATTAATGAATGAGAGTGTTTTAAAAGGGGGACTAATAAAATAAATGTTAAATCTGTAATAACCCTTTTCCTAACAGAGCTAGACTGCGGCAGCGGCATGCTTGATGTGATGTATTGCAAAATTAAGATTTATTGGAAAAATTGATTTTTTATCTCTCCATCATGACAATTTACACACCATAAAAGCTATATTCTGGACCTCACGCGACAGTGGCGCCAACTAGTGGGCACGAAAACGGTAGCCTTCATTTACTCATTACACTGATATAAACAAAGGGACACGTTGCCGGTATGTGGCCATTAGTCGGTCGGTTTGAGAGACTCGCAAGTTGCGACATAAAAACTAGGAAATAACAATTCTTATACATTACTTATTAGATTTTTTTTCAAAAGTCCATAATTTGAAAAGTACATAGGTAAGAATTTTTATTTTATTTTTCTAGTGACTGTCATGGCCTAGCCTATCACCCGGTTTCGGCTTGACCTCGACTTTCTGGACAGCCTGTATATTATTTACAGGAACCTAACTGTCGAATATGAAGCAAGAATACACGTTTCTTTGACATAAAATGAATTCTTTTACTGTTTCTAAATTGTGTAACATAGCAATTTCGCCCTTTCCACTACAAGTATGCGCAGTGCTCAAACTGAGCATAAAATTTGCTGGTACGTGCCACTCTCGAAGTGATTATTTTTGGTTTTATTTGTTTGAGAGTAATCTTTAATGGTTTAATTGGTACTTTGTTAATAAATAATACAATTAGCTCCTACCAAAATGGATGACAGAATGCTATCATGAAGTTTTGAATATTGACAGAAAATACAGGGTGCAAGGGGATGCCAAATTTGTGGAGGTGAAGGAAACCATCAATATGAACAAGTTTTACTAGGGCTCATGGTCGAAATCTATACTATATATATAATATTATAAAGCTGAAGAGTTTGTTTGTTTGTTTGTTTGTTTGTTTGTTTGTTTGAACGCGCTAATCTCCGAAACTACTGGTTCGAATTGAATAATTCTTTTTGTGTTGGATAGTCCAATTATCGAGGAAGGCTATAGGCTATATAACATCACGCTATGACTGATAGGAGCAAAGATATAGTGGTAAATGTGTAAAAAACGGGAGAAAAAAGTCACTATTCCACGCGGACGAAGTCGCGAGCAAAAGCTAGTCTTTAATAAATTTCAGGTGCCCCATACAAAATCAGTCAGCTACATTGACGATAATGTTTGGAGAGGCAGAAAAAAATATATTTGAAGTTGTTCATATTATATTGTTGGTCTCATTCACCTCCAAAAATTTGGCACCTCCACACTGAAAAAAGTTATTAACAAAACTAGTTAAGCTAACCTAGGAATAGTCAAACTTTGTTTACGAACAAATAAATTTAATTTACGTCTAAACAAACTGCTACTGTTGCATTTCACATAACCATTTTAGTTAATGCAGTTTGGTTCTCGGCTACAAAAGTTTTTATTAATTACTGTCAAACTCGGTTTCAGTACCTTGTAACTTAACATTGTATTACTTTACTAACCAAACTTTAGGTTAAAATTTACCTATAATTGACCTACCATTTTTTTAACATAAAATAGTAGATTGTTATACAAGGGGAGAAAGCGACCCATTTCACTCGAGATGTTTCTGGCGCTCGAACGAAGTGAGAGCGCCAATAATTCGAGAGTGAAATGGTGCTTTCACCCGAGTTAAACATACTATTTTTCATTTCGACTGTGAGGAAAAACATTAAATTTACAATAGTGGTTGTGTAGATGTCATGGTCAGGTATTATGTAGTACAGCGAGAAAGGAAAACTCAAGTTTTTGCACAAAAAGACATTTAATTTACAGTTCTCCAAACATCTAACATGATTAGAAAGAATAACGACACGAATACATGAAAACAGTACGAAAAAGCAGACGATACGAAATAATCAAAATCCTTGTAAAAAATATCGATCGATTTTTTCCCACAGATAATAATTGTCAAAATTTAAAAAAGTAGGCATAGAGTTCAAAAAGAAAAATGACACTGACAATGTAAAAATAAAGTGTCATCTTGGTATTATGGCGGGAAGACGAATATTTTAATCACAGATTAGTAAATGTATATTTTAATTATAGATTGAATCAATTGAATACTTTTTATATCAACGATCATAATAAACATGTTTTTCAATATATAGCTAAGCAAAAATGTTTATTATTTTTATAATATGATGTGACTCAATTATCTTTGATCCAAGCTTTGACTGCATGCCTTGACTCTATACCATGCCAATTAAAACTAAATTACTTTCCACCCTAGGGATGGATAAGCTATTTTCCACCCGGCTATCTACACAGGAAAGTGCTATTTTCCGAACAGGAGAGATGAAAACTTATTTGCAACTAAATAGTTTTGTTGAAGATTGTTGAAGAAAGTTACTACACATAAAATAAAAATCTCAGCAATTTTGTAAGCGGCAACTAAATTTATGTTGCGTGTAAGGAAACGTTTTTGGAACTTTCCCGCCCGCCGCAGTCGTGTCAAAAGAAACCTGTAGAAACTGTTCTCTTCGTCTTTGCGAGTCATGGCGGCGAGTGTTGTTTGTGCTTCAAATGAATTATCTTAAACTCGACTATCTTGTTAAGCCGCTTACAAAAATCGACGTGCATTTAGCAGACGAGGCAGGGGAGAAAACTATTTCCGATTATCTGCGGTCATGGGGCCTGGAAATATATATTAAGTTTTTGGGTAAGTTTAACTCTTTTCTAAAATATAATTAGGTATTTATATTTAAGACATACCTATACCTATAGGGTTTTGTTGAATAGATCATTAGCCCCGTCAACATGAAGCATTCCTTTTTAACCTTCTTCCAATATATTTGTACTTTTGGGAACCTTGCAGATACCTACTCAATAATAATAAAGCTAACTCTTTCAAAGTAGCTCAATTTTAAATCAGATATGAATATTAGTTAAAAATAAAGCAGATTGTGATCTTTTGCTGAAAAAAGTTAACTAGGTAGGTAGGTACCTACTAGTAAACAAGCGAAGTACTGAACAGATCCTTACCAACTATTTGAACTGTAATGTGATGTGGGTACTGAGAAGTGCATACCTCAGTAGGAATAAGCTATATGACTGTTTTATTTTAGCGATTCTGGACAACTTTACCAATAACATCTGCATTATGAATACCTGATTTTATGAATCTGTTTAAGTACAATTTTTTATTGATATTTCAGGACACTTCATTGATTTGGAAACATTGCAAATGCTGTCAGAAGCTGACTTAAAAGAACTTGTCCCTATAATAGGACACAGGGCTAAGCTTTCCACTCAAATACAACTTTTAAGAAACATTATGACAGACGCCTTTGAGACCACTGTAAGTAATACATAACAATTCACTTTCCTGATATATACATCAAAATAAGCAACATAAAAAGGAAAATTCTAGTGTAAACAGTTTAAAAAATATTACATCTTCTAAATCTGACATTTTGTTTTGGTTTTTTTTTTCTAGTATCATAGTACTCCGGACTCTAACAACTTAATGATTTATGCAATTGAAGACGTGCCAGTTCCAAAAAACCCTGTAGATCCGCCTGAAGAGCCGTTAACAAATGCTATGGCCATAGACCTAGACAAGGAGGAATGCGATTGTTTAAGTTGTTTGTGTTTAATGATAGTTTTTAAGTATTATACTGTAAACCCAAGTAGGTTTTGGGGTATTCCTGATCATCAATCTACAATGTATTTGGGGTGCTGAATCCTAATCTAAGGTTTGCTAAAAATTTCGTAACAGAACATTGATAAAAAGTGTGTCCGTCATAAAATTTTGTTAACAAACCTAACATTTGAATTTAGCACCACAAACTATATAAAGAATAGAAGAAATCTGAAAGAACCCAAAACATTCCAGACAAAGTAATATTTGTATTAAAGTTTATTGTTAATTAATAAATAGTATAAGTAGGTGCATAATGTGATTAATTACATTGTTCATTAAATTAATAAATACAAAATAGTACAAATCAAGTTTTTGTTTTTATTAGTCTTAGTGTGTAATTAAAATTATTATATGAAAAGTTTTAGCAAGATTTAGGTACGTGCCAATGAATCTTGCTTTAACTTCTTGTATATTTTTTCTGGCTACAGGCTAAAAACCTATAAATAAAAAAAACTTTTCGGTTTACAGTTCATAACTTTTGAGTAGTTAGTAAAGGTATAATTTCGTAGCTGACTCCACGTATCAGCAGTCGCTACACTACTGGTTTCTATGTATATATATATAAAATACATAGTTTCCAGTAGTGTCACCACTGCTGATGCGTGGAGTCCGCTACGAAATTATACCTTTACTAACTACTCAAAAGTTATGCAACTGTTAACAAAAAAGTTCAGTTACAGATTACATAAAAGAAATGTTGCTACTAAATTGAGAGTAAAGCTATTATTAATCAGTCAATTCAGTTACGAATAACAAAACAGTTTGGTTACGATGAATCAACCGCTTTATAACCAATAACAGAAATAGTATGTGTAAAAACACCAAACCCGTAGTTATTTATAACAAAACAGTTTTATACGTAGTAACATTACAAGTGGTCTATTTTAACACTACTGTTTTATTAATCATAACACAAATATTAAGTAATTTACCCGAACACTTTGGTTAATCTTAAATAATAAATTAATTGGTAAGTAATCATTTTTATTGAGCTATTGATAACTAAACTATTTTAACAAAACCGAGGTTGTCTACTAAGAACTATACTTATGTAGTCACTATTTTTTTGTAACAGGTAACACAATTGTTGGTTATTTATAACTAAAAACTTTTTTCAGTGCATGTAAAAATACGCTGTATGTGTTAATAACGACAAGAAGTCCCCCGAACTCTGTTTATTTTCCTATAAATTCTCTGTCAAAATTGAAACTCGTCAATCGCATTCTTTGAGCAGCCGGAAGCGACCCTATCTATAAAGAAAATCGCTCGCTAGTCATATAAGGTAATTTTAGTCTTTTTATTACGTTCATAACTTCTTTATCTCTAGATTATTTACTGTGCTTTCAATGAAATATGGGTATTTTACCTTCTTGGTAAATAAATTTTTAGTGAATTCCCTCGCCATTTTTCTTTATTGAAAATCAGTGATAAGTTCAGGCGCATTATCAGTTTTCACAGGCCATTTGACTAAATGCGAGGTCAACATTTGTACAGCGTTTGCTCATCGACCACCGGGCCAGTCTCGGCAGTGGCGCGCACTGCATAAATCTGCAACTAAATGTCCAGGGACCCTATTTAGAATCAATTCAATGTTCGAGTGAAAATAAGTTGAAATTTACACGGTAAAAAAAAAAAACAATTTTGGACCTACTTCCTTCTACGTTATGCGTGATTTTGTTGAATTTTCATTTATTTTCAAATGAAAATCCCTGTATCGATTTCGGCGTTATATGGCGGATATATATATTTAATCGTATCTTAACCGTGTGTGATAATATCCGAAGATGCTATAATATTTTATGTACGAGTATCTTGAAATAATAAAATATTATCGTATCTGCATCGTGTGTAAGTATAACCTGCCTGACTCAGTAGCTTCTGATTAAAAGTAGGAGCGTAGGTCCTATCTAATGTGTAGCAAGACTAAGTATATCATAATATTCATAATGCAATAAGCAGACATTAATATTTATCGTTACGTGATAACGTGAGTTACTGATAAATAAAAAATATAATGTCATTATTATAACTATTATACATATTGTGTTTACACTGGTTTTTCCAAAAACATCAATACCGCCCGATTTCTAGATAACTTATCGTCTAATCTATAGAAACGCTAGATTCAGGACCCCTATTTTTGAATCACTCGCTTGGATATGGCGAGTGATTTTCGTTCGAAAACGATTTTTTTTCTATGACTTTTGACTCTACGTCGAACGAAAATCACTCGCCATCTTGAAGCGAGTGATTCAAAAATAGGGGCCCAGGTGATATGGTTCGCTTTACTAATAATTATATAGGTAATCCCACAGTAATACTTACTATCGCTATCGGGATAGTATTACTGTGGGATTACCTAATTATTAGGTTAAGCGAACCATTTTTATTTAAGGTTCTAAAGTTTCTCAGGGGTCCCTGATCACTAAAATAAAGTTTTTATTCGTTTTCGAATGTAATCACACGCCATATTCAAGAGAGTGATTCAAATATAGAGCTCCATCATGCATGACATGTTGGTCATATTAATTGGATACCTAGGCATTTTACCTTTTGTCGAAATCTTCTCACAATAAAGCGGCCATCTCTAACAAGAATTATTGCTATATTGCTTGGTGTAACGCCGAAAACTTATTTTCGCCGCCTATAGGTATGTGCAGTAGCGCTACAAAAACTGCCTATTGGATGGGAATCGAAATTGCAATATAGGCCGCAATAGCAGCGTTCACGCTTTTTGTGGCCACCGGCCATCACGCCAGATATTTCCCGCGCTAAAATATGCCGCGCTTTTGTTTCGATTCGACGTTCGCGAATTAATGAAAAACGGAAAATTATGATACAAATCGGTATGCTTGGTATTGGTACATTGAATTTATATAGTTTAATAATTTCACAGCTTTTACTAAAATATTAACTAATTAAAGTAGAAACTAGCAAAAACTGCCTTAAACTCAAGCAAAGGGTAAAGTAAGTATACGAACTCAAGCATTGGACTAGTCTATATACGGGTGGTAGGACTTCTTACACCGAGACCGGCACCACGCTATAAAAGTTTACAGTCGAGCCGAATCCTAAAGTTACGTATGACGTTTGGCAATTTGGCATTATTAGTGATAAGTAAGAGTGAGTAAGATGATGACGTTTTACTTTTTGTTAGACGATGACGACTCAACAAGCGCAGCGTTCGGTAAAACCACAGGTTTATGTAACGCTGTGAATAGCATAATTCCCTAAGTTAAGACTTGTTGTAAATTCATTATAAATAAAATAAAATAAAAATTTACAGGGCCCCAATTTTTGAATCACTCGCTTCGATATGGCGAGTGATTTTCGTTCGAAAACACATAAAAAATCAACGGAATTCACTCAAAATCTAGACGTTAGTACTCACAAAATTGAGCAATGATTTTTCAAATCCTTTTTGTGTAGATTACAACTGGGCCCCTATTTTTGAATCACTTGCTTGGATATGGCGTGTGATTTTCGTTCGAAAACGGTTTTTTTTCTATGACTTTTGACACTACGTCGAACGAAAATCACTCGCCATCTTGAAGCGTATGATTCAAAAATAGGGCTCCAGGTTTTCATTCCAAAATTCGACTTTAAACATTGAATATCACACGCCATCTTGAAGCGAGTGATTCAAAAATAGAGGCCCAGGCTCGACTGTTTAATATATATATATACTGTATATATATAGTAATATTTATTTGTCATCTAGCTCAAGAAAAGTATGGCACTTTGGGGGCACAATATGTAGGGTAGGTAGGTACATCAATAAAACCTTTGTTATCTCACAAAATTAGATCCTATAAGTATTGGTATCGTCTCGTTTGATAAAGCGCAGAAAATTACATACCCTATGATACCACAATTGCATAATTCTTATGTGAAATGTGCATTTCATTAAGGTCCATGCCCATATCCCCTGGGAATGGTGCATAAATTTTGGTAGGACTCGTCAGCTCCTGATTCCTAGTGCCAAGATAAATTTATAAACAAAGTTTATTGATTTACATATTTTGCCACCCATCGGCCTTATTTGGACATTTTATCAGTTGACGTGTTCGTAGAGATAGGGTGAAATAATCCGTGAAAAATATGATTCACTTACCTGAATAATTAATTTGTATTTGTGTGTAGGCCATTCAGGCCATGCATGAATTAGGCGAAACACTGCGATTTTCAGGTAGAATGTTCGTCATGTGCCTAGGTAATTAATATGCATTGATTCATCAGTCCCAGCATCTGACCGTTATCTAATGAATGTTAACGTTGGTCTGGCGACAGACAATGCGCGCATTCAGGCAGAAAATCGCTCTGCCCAAATAGTCTTAGCAGGAGCCCTATTTTTGAATCATTCGCTTCAAGATGGCGAGTGATTTTCGTTCGACGTAGTGTCAAAAGTCATAGAAAAAAAAAATCGTTTTCGAACGAAAATCACACGCCATATCCAAGCGAGTGATTCAAAAATAGGGCTCCTGATCCACGTTAATAGGTATGCTCATCTATGTATACCAACATTACACCTTTAATTCACGGACGACTATTTCTACTCGTCGGTGCCTATAATTGTAACATTTTTGTTTTTATAGTGTTTTGTTAATAATATAAATTACACTTGTAAAAGCGACTGTGTCAGACAAGGAATCAAACCATGTGTCTCACGCTATCCACAATTTTTAGGGTTCCGTAGCCGAATGGCAAAAAACGGAACCCTTTATAGTTTCGTCAAGTCTGTCTGTCTGTCTGTCCGTCCGTATGTCACAGCGACTTTATTCTAAAACTATTAGCATCACACACCTGAAACTTAGTAGGTAGGTGTATCTGAGTTACCGGTTTTCGATTCTTTTAAATGACATTGAGGTTTCTAAAACATTTTTTTCTAAAAGTTTAAGGACTCGAGATACAGACGCTTCCAAAGTGGGAAAATCCCCCATCTAACTTTTGAATGAATGAATGAATGAATAAATGAATGAATATTTTATTTGCTCATAAATAGGGTTACACTGAAGATCTTAATTAAAATATGTTGTATATAATTATGTAATTTAAACTAAGAAAGTGAAAATTTTGAAGAAAATTGGTTCGTTAAGATCAAATTGGATTTACTTCGGGGAATACCTTCCAAAGTTTTGATAATTTTGTTCGACTAAAAGTTATTGATCGCAACACGATAATAGTAGATTACTCACCCAGGGCCCTTATTTTTGAATCACTCGCTTGGATATGGCGAGTGATTTTTTTCTATGCCTTTTGACACTACGTCGAACGGAAATCACTCGCCATCTCGAAGCGAATGATTCAAAAATAGAGCCCCAGGGCGTAAAAGTATAGCTGTGTCTTTCGGCACGGGCCCCACTTGAATCACGAGCGATGCGTGAATAGGTATTGTAGATTTGAGGGCCGAGCGAAGCGAGTGTAAAAAGCAGGTTATACACCACGGGCTAGCCGTGGGCATAAAGGTGTCTTTATCAAGGGCGAACTTAAATCCCTCGCAACACTCAGGATTGTTATTATTAAATAGTTAGTTAGCAAATGAGTTTGTTTTCACGCGGAAAGCAAAAAGAGGATATTTATATTTTGTGGTGGGATTATACCTTGATGTTTCATGATAAGTCCACTTAATAGGAGCTCATCAACGTCAATTTCAAAAAATAAACGTGTCCTTCCTGACCATTGCCAATAAAACTATACAATATTTGAATGAAAGCAAGACTTGAGTTGGTACCCTTATATGGAGCTCTATTTTTGAATCACTCGCGTCAATATTACGAGTGATTTTCGTTCGAAAACGAGTTATTTCCTTTGACTTTTAATTCATCTTTGAACAAAAACCACATGCCATATCCAAGCTAGTGATTCAAAAATAGAGCTCCAGGAGCCCTATTTTTGAATCACTCGCTTCATGATGGCGAGTAACGAATATAACTAGTTGTCGAACGAAAATCACTCGCCATCTTGAAGCGAGTGATTCAAAAATAGAGCTCATGGTCACATAAAAGGTTACAATGTGAGTGGGATTCGACTACAGTCAAATTGATAAAATGGAGGCGGTACCTATATAGGTAATTTAACTGATAACTGGAATAACGTGACCAAATAAGTACATTGTATGTGTACAAAAGCAATTAAAATTATCGATATTTATTATAAGATTTATTTATCTTGACATTCTTTCTACATAAAGCGGGAATAAAAAATTGATTGCTATAAATTTGAAATGATATTATCTAGTTTATAATCAAGATACGTTTTTACGGATTGACTTCAACTACGTCGGTCAAATATAATTTAAAGCAATGTTCCGTATAGTAATTAATAGTAAAAAAAAACTAAAAACATACGTTTTTCGTATTACTGACAGCAAACCCTTTCATTTGATACACATATCATGCGGGAGCATTCAAATAGCCTGTCCGCCGTCTTGGGGATGCCGCCATATTGGATTTGTAATGACTTTTCTTAGTTAGTCACGTATTGTCATCAGAATTCAGAGTGTGTGCAAAATTTCATCCTAATCGAAGACCGGGGAGTGGGTCAAATTAAGATTCCAAGATTTTCTTACATACATAGCCTACAAGTGAAGCTAATAAAAGCGCGTTAATTATTAGGATATTTGATTTTAAAAAAATCAGAAAAAATCTTTTTTTATAATGCCTATCATTATTATATAAATAAAGTAATAAAAGCGGGGTTTAAAAAACTGTATTGCGATCACAAGGTGTCACAAGAACGAACATACCACAACAAAGAAAATGACTCAGTATTCCGTAATATTGACGCGAGTGATTCAAAAATAGGGCCCCTGAAGTTTATTTATTCACGGGCCCCTAATTATTTTGAGGATATAATTCGAAAACATGGTAATAAAAATATAAAATGGGTGATGATTACGCGTTTTATGGCAAAAGCAAGAATGATGTGGAGTTTGTTGGTGGCGTGTGCGTGCGCGTTCTCGTGGGCGGCTGCGCAGACGCAGAACCGGGTAGTGAATACGGCGCAGGGGCCTGTGCGAGGATACAGGGTCCAGAATACCGATGTTTACGCATTTTTCAGCATCCCATATGCCTCAGCGCCGACAGGTGTCAACAAATACAAGGTATGTTATCAGTCAGGGATCAAACGACTCTCGAGAGTCGCATAACAATGGAATTTCTATTGTGTCTCGTTCACACATACTTGACGAGTTAAGAAATTGTTTTTTATTTAAAATCTTCAGTTGTTTCTTAATGAGTGTGTTGTGTTTGGTTCAGTGGGTCAATTGGTTATGGGACAGTTTCAACTGCAAAATTATAAGGATTCCTATTTTTTCAAAAAGCATCGAAATAATATTTAAAAAATCTATTTTGTTGTTACGTTATCGCACCTCAGCACGGCGCGGTGCTTTGAAGATTAATAGCTTTTGTAGCAAGTTATTTTTCAGTAAATGTTCAAAAGAAACAGGGCCCCTATTTTTGAATCACTCGCTTGGATATGGTGTGTGATTTTCGTTCGAAAACACATTAAAAATCAACGGAAATCACTCAAAATCTAGACGTGAGTACTCACAAAATTGAGCAATGATTTTTCAAATCCTTTTTGTGTAGATTACAACTGGTTTTCATTCCAAAATTCAACTTTAATCATTGAATATCAAACGCCATCTTGACGCGAGTGATTCAAAAATAGGGCCCTAGTTGTAATATACACAAAAAGGATTTGAAAAATCATTGCTCAATTATGTGAGTACTCACGTCTAGATTTTGAGTGATTTCCGTTGATTTTAAATGTGTTTTCGAACGAAAATCACTCGCCATATCCAAGCGAGTGATTCAAAAATAGGGGCCCAGTTCATGAGTGATTACGCATTTCACATTGGTCTAAGGCCCACTTGCGCAAGTTGGCGACTGATTTTCGTTCGAAAACGAGTTATTTTCATTGACTTTTAATTCATATTCGAACGAAAATCACTCGCCATTTTAAATCGAGTGATTCAAAAATAGAGCTTTAGAGTTAACATCTATCCCAAAGTTAACCAACGCATCTTTCTGTCTCTATCAACAGCTAAGAAATTGACACTAAAATAATAAAGTTTCAACCTACTGTTAGCTGGCTCAGGTTTGTGTGTGACCCTTAGTTAACTTGCATCTTCTTTTTATAGCCCCCTCTACCGCCGCCAGTGCGAACTGAGATATTCAACGCCGTAGACAATGGAATACGATGCCCTCAAGCCGGTCAAGCCTCTCCCAACACGGTGCAGGTCGAGGACTGCCTTGTGGCAAACGTGTTCGTGCCCGACACCAGCTCGCCGCAGACCAAGCTCCCAGTCATGCTCATCGTTCATGGAGGAGCTTTCCAATTCGGCCATGGAAACAGTGACAGTCCCGTCACCCTCGTCAACTCACAGAAATTGATTGTAGTCAACTTCAACTACCGCGTTGGCGTACATGGATTTTTATGCCTGGGCACCGAAGATGTTCCCGGCAATGCTGGCATGAAAGACCAAGTGGCCGCGTTAAGGTGGGTGAGAGAAAATATTGCAGAATTCGGTGGAAACCCAGAGGATATCACCATTGCCGGTTGCAGCGCCGGCGGGGCGTCCGTTGATCTTCTAAGAATTTCAAGAATCACACAAGGACTTTTTACAAAAGCGATACCTGCTAGCGGGGGAAACGCCGGCGCTTTTGGTATACAAATGGATCCTATTGCAAATGCCAAATTATATGCAGGATATTTAAATTTTGAAAACGTCAATGACTTGGCAGCTTTAGAAGAATTCTACAAAACAACTCCATTGGATATCATTCTATCTAGAACCGACATGGTGAACAACAGACACGACTCTAATACATTGTTTGTTCCGTGCGTAGAGAGAGATATCGGAAGCGAGCGGTTCCTCGACGACGCCCCGGTCAATCTTTTAAAATCGGGTTCTACCGGCAACGTCCCTATACTGTATGGCTTCGCCGAGATGGAAGGCCTAATGCGGCAGTCGCAGTTCAACTCCTGGAGCCTCTTGATGAACGAGAAGTTCTCAAACTTCTTGCCAGGCGATCTGCAGTTTAGCAGCGATGAAGAAAAGGAAGAAGTGGCCGATAGAGTGAGGAAATTTTATTTCGGAGATGAACCCGTCAGCGGGGCTACCATTTTGAACTTCGTCGATTATTTCACGGATGTTTTGTTTGCATATTCTATGCTCAGATCTGTTAAATTAACTAATAATTACGGGACTAATAGTCCGATTTATTTATATGAGTATTCGTTCGTGGACAAGAATACTGGAGTGGTAATCCACACGAATGACACCCGAGGCGCCTCGCATTGCTACCAGTTCATGCCTGCGTTTGATGAAGATGAATCTGTATTGACTCCGGAGTACAGGGAAATGAAAGCAGTTATTAGGAAACTATTCATAGACTTCGTGACTACTGGGTAAGTTCAAAATAATAATAATAATTAAATTGTAAAATAACATGAAATCCAAAAGTAAGGGGATATTCTTTAGTGAAAACTCGCAAATTTTTAAATAGCCATGGTTAAAGACTTCAGACGTAATGTTAAAATGTTATATACGATACAACGCATCTTTAGTGCATTTAAACACCATTAAACACCCTATAGTAGGAGTAGCCTATAATAGGAGTAAAAATATTAATCAACGATTCTACAGACTATCGTAGTTACCTTGACCTAGTCATAGTGCTCTAAAATGCTTTAATTCAAAGATATAGTAATCCAAAGTTATATTCCTCATCAATTTATATCAAAATCGCTAACTTTTTGTAGTGAATGACAATGACAAGAAGTTCTATGACTGGTTTGATTTATTTTGTTAGAAAATAAGAATACATTTATTTTACATTATAAATAAATTAAAACCAATATCTTAGAATTGATTACTGATTACTTTAAAGGGCCTATATTTGAAATACTTGCTCCTATTAGGTACAGGTCACATCCTGTATACGACGCTCATAGGAACGCTAGAACGGAAGATATTATTTAGTCTTTAGCATCTCAAATATACGTCTTTTGCTTCAGGAATCCTGTATCTGAGGGGTCGACTCTGCCAGCCTGGCCGCCGACCAACGCGAACAGGGATCCTCACATGAATTTAGACGCCAACTCAACTCTCCGAGGCCCACTGCTAAAAGAGCGAGCTGAGTTCTGGGACAGCATTTACGAGAAACATTACCGGCTGCCCATTCCACCCAATTCAGCTAGAACTGTTTTAAGTTCAGCTTGGATCGTTTTCTCTCTCATCACAATGCTAGTGATTAATTTATAGGCTAAGATAGATATATAAATACCACAGTTTTTTTTGATACAAAGTGTGTTATCTCAGTAGTAATATGCTATATTTCGTCCGCCCTTGTAAATATGTAGGTACTGGCAATGTACTATATTTTTATACCATTGTAGTAAATCTTTGTCTTATTTATTAAAGAGTTTCAATGAACAGGGCCCCTATTTTTGAATCACTCGCTTGGATATGGCGAGTGATTTTCGTTCGAAAACGATTTTTTTTCTATGACTTTTGACACTACGTCGAACGAAAATCACTCGCCATCTTGAAGCGAGTGATTCAAAAATAGGGCTCCAGCGCGTTTAGATTAAAGTTTAGATTCAAGGTCTAAATCTAAATGTAACAAGAAGGAATAAGAAAAAATGATAGCCGATAATGTGATCATTAATTTTATTATTATGAGTTGGCAAAACCGTGGTCAAGACTGCTTAAGTCCGGAATTACAAATAACAAATTAATGTGAAATTATCGTAAATTATTTGTAGCAAAGTGCCCGCCAATTTAAAATTAAAATTGCATTTGAGATTTCTACACTCATCATGATAGGCAAATAACAAGCTATTTGTTCGTAATCACAAATTATGATTGAGCATTGATGTGTTGCATTATTGACACCGCTTATCACGCATACACGCGATACTGATACGCGTATCAGTGAGCACAATCTAGGCCTTGATATATATTGTGATGCTTGTTTTGATGGTAAACCTGCTTGTAATTTGGAATTTAAATATTTAAAATTTTAAAGGATTAAGTTTTACTTAGGTCAGAGCGGTACACAACCTTTTTTTTATTAAGGTCGATTTTGGAGTGGTACTCCGGGCCGCAACATGAAATTCCTCCCCCTCCCCCTCCTTGGAGCGTAGCGTATTTTTGAAATTTTTCAAACGAGACAACGCAAAACCATGCCCCAACAATGAGCACAAGCGAAGCGACCGCGAAAAAATGGTAATCTATCTACCTAGGATCCCCATTTTCCCTTCATGTTCAGATTCCTGTCAAAAAAGGCTCGGCCGCAGTTGGGTTGGGTAACTTAGAAAGTTGTTACTATAAATTAAATTGTGTTTTTAGTTAGACTTCCGGCCTGTTTCACAATGTCTTTTTAATAAGTTCTGGTTATTAATTATAAAGTTCGCGAAATCAATCCGTAAAAGTGTGTTTTAATGAGTATTTCTTATAAGTTAATTGGAGCTTATTCGTCGATGGTGAAACAGGCTCTTATATTACCATGTAGTTTATTTTAGGATTCTGGCAGGCCCGCTTCAATCTACAGTTAATATACACTAAGTGCTATAAAATCTATACTAAGAACTGACTCCTATATGTATTATGGATTCTAAATATTACTTTGTAAGACCTAGGCAGAACCCAATAATTTTGTAAGGTGGGTGAAAGATGGGCTAGGAAATAAAAATGTTATTTAATTAACTTAAATTACTCAGTGCTTGGATATTATATCTCTTCTACGAACTACGTTTGTTGACAGTACATACTACGTAGTACACGAACTACGCTGGTTGACAGTTCTACGGATTGAGTACAATGCTACGATACTACGACTGTAGCTGTCAAGGGTGGGTCTGAGTTTCAGATAGCCCAACTTACTTGCTTTATTGCAAATGGGTCTCGTTATGTGTGAGTTTGGGTAAAGGGTAAAGAAGTGTTAATTAGGACACACCTCTATAAATGTTCTACATGAGATTCTCTTAATATTAATAGATAATATATTATTATATAGATAAATTAATCATTCTAATTTGCGTCATCGGCAACTGTTGTAGTATACATATGAATTTCACAAATCATTATAGATAATAACTGAACATTAATTACACATTATTATGTTAAAAGCAAAAATAAAAAATATGAACATAAGTTGTAACTAAACAAAGAAGCTTCATTAAAATTATGTAGTTTTTCTTAATTATATTTTTTGATACTTGTTAAGGAACAATGAGATGGTAAACTATGACGGCGGTATTCAAATTTTTTATTAAAAAAAAACACTCGGTGGTTTGGTTGAGAAATTAAATGTTCTGTCCATCTTAAACACTTCTAGTCTGATCTCTCTTGGTCTCTAGATCCCACGTTTTCCTATCTCACGTTTTACATCCATTTAAAGTGCTAAGTATACTCCCGATGTACACTTTAACAAGTATTTTGCGAGCACTGTATATCGTGGCTTTTAGTAGGTGCTTTATTGAATTAAAAGCTTGCCTTGGCATTGTCTGGGGTACATCTGGAGTTGTTGGTAATTAGGTCTATGTTTCACATTATAATAGTAATGTATTAACAATATTGCGTCTAACAGTGATTTAAGGCGCAAATTGCTAATATTTTTAGGATTAAAAACGATATTATTCGAAAAACCTTTTACCTTAACAAATGGTGTTGTAATTTATATTAAGTAAGTTTGGCCTCTCGGACTTAGAAGGAACTTCCCGGGACCGACCCGGGCGGAACAGGATTACCGGTATTAGGAAAACTTAGATCGGGTTTGTGATGTATGGGCTGATATAATAAGCCAATTACAACGATCCCCATGAATACCCGAACAATTAATAACGCTAACTGACACCTAAATACTCGCGCTTACTCTGTAGGCGTGAGGAAACGCCGAAGTCATAGCTATTATATGTATATGTATATAGAAAAATACGCAATACTCAGTTTAAGACTTCTACCTTCTTATTTCCGCTTGTAATAATAACCACAATTTATTTATACAAGTTTTCTATCACGTACAAAATTAAAGAACATAAGCACCACTTAACTATAAAGAACTTAGGGTAGCTAGTTGCCTTAAATACTCGCACCTCACCTAGACCTATGGTACCTTATTTTAGACCCCGATATTAATGCTACAGTGAAGTAATTTTAATCAATACTTTGTCCATGTAACTAATATCTGATAAAATCGACATCCATAACATTTAGTTTAAATCTGGCGTTCTATAAGAGATCATAGTATACGTATAAGAAGTGAGAGCATTTCTTCATGCGTCTCAGCGTGTCCTGAAAACACTGAGCTGTCAGGAAAACAGAGGAAAAGGAATCACGTAGTGTTTGGTAGAGCAAACGCACAAATTCCAATCAAACGTTGCTGGCTCACTCGTTCCATTATATTAAATTGATGGTGCCCATGTAGGGTTGCGCTGGCAGATGTTCAAATATAAGTATAGCATCTTAAGCTACGTCACGCGTCTTACCTTTCATTTAGTCACGCGCGCCTTTACATTAGAGCGACAGCAGCGCGGCAGCAGCGGATGCCTTCACATTAACAGCGCGCCTGTCGCGCGACTGGGTCGTTCTCACTACACCCATTACCCATTTGCAGTGCTAATACGAGGATAGTATTACCACTGCAATGGGGAATGGGTACCGCGCAACTTACGCGCCGCTGCACGCTGCTGCCGCGCTGCCGTGTATACGTATTATCGGCAGCGCGACTGTCGCGCGTAAGTCGTGCTGCTAAAGTCGCATAAATGTGAAAGCTAATCCAGACATGATAGAAATTTATTGTAAACACGCCTACAAGCGTTCACTGTCCACTAAAGTTAAAAACAGCAAATACTTTAAATCTTCATGAAAAATATCCGTTAATTGTGTTTTAAACTAATCCTTCAGATCTCATTATGATTGGAAACCTGTGGCTTGATTGCACTATTTACTTAACAAAGGTATTAAAAACGAGCTTTAAATAACTATAACACCAGCCATGCAAACTTAAGTACTTTACCCATTCAGTTGGTAAGTATTTCCTGGTTCGGTAGGTTTATTTCATTTGTATTCGGAAACTGATACACAACAATTCCAAGACGAAAGGTTTTCATGCTAGACGCAATTAAGAGCATAGGTTCTACATTTTTATTACTACATACTTCCCAACATGTGGCTAGAAGTATATTGTTACTTTAGAGTATTAGTTTTTATCGCAGCAGCCCTGCACGGCTGCATGCGGCCGACGCTTTTCCAATTTTCCGCGTGTCCGCCGCATTCGTCACGCGCTACAACACTACGCCGTAACGGATCGCCGCAATAACGCGTCGCGAGCAATACGCTAACTATTGAGGCTAACGTTGAAAAGCTGACATATTGCCTGCTTTATTTCAGTTTTTTTTTAAAAATGTGTGCTATAATTTTGGGTTTTATAAGGGTAAAGGATATGAGGAGGGTACTATGCAGACATAGATAGGATGTTAGTTACACTTCTCATTTCAATTAGGGCAGGAATACACTATGAACCCTTTTTTGCATTTTCTCTCAGTATGAAGCCACAAGCTCCAAAGGTATGTATTTAAGTGTATTTTAAACTAAATTTTCAGACGCCACGTATAAAACCTGTAAGGGTAAATCTATGTAGAAACTTCTAAACGTACTAGCAGCAACAATTTTTTTTTCTGAACATCCCTTTGTGGCTGCAAGTGGCCGGCGTTTTTCCAATTTTCCGGGTGTCCGCTGCATTCGTCACACGCGCTATATCACAACGCTATGTACGCCGCAAAAACGCGTCGCGAGCAAAAGGCTAACATTGAAAGGCTGGCATATTGCCTTCTTTGTTTCAGTATTTTTTCAATGGGTTTAGAGAATTAGGTAGGTACGTATGATGAAGTCCTAATTTTTAGAAAGCACTGTTTTATACTGATGCACCGAAATTCGGTGCACCAAGAATGTATTTCAGAAGCATTTCTCACAGTATCAAGCCACTCTAGCTCATAGCATCTTTAGCTATTATATTTTTCATATAATCTAACTACAGTTCTTTAGTTTTCCTTTGAGACCCGTTTAAAATCTGTAAATTACATTATGCTTTATCGTAACAAGTTATCATTAGAATTAGGCCACATGCAGCCGACGCTTTTCCAATTTTCCGCGTGTCTGTCCGCCGCATTCGTCATGCGCTACATCATGACGCCGCGTAACGGATCGCCGCAATAACGTGTCGCGAACAATACGCTAACGTTAAAAAGCTGACGTATCGCCTTCTTCGTTGTAGTTATTTGTTCAATGTGTGAACGCACATGTTGAATTTAGTTAGGGTATTACAATCGGCAATCAAACACAGTGGGATATTTTAACAAATAATAATTATTTTATTTGGTTCTGAAGTTTACGCGTATACTACTCATTAAAACACACTTTACCTACGGATTGATTTCACGTTTTTTTTTTAAATTGATGCCTGACGTTTCTAATGCTTTACAGCATCCGTGGTCACAGGCAGACTAAAATGTTATTTGTCATTGCATAGTTATGAAAAATTAAACTACCATCACTCATTCATTAATATTAATTGACGTTCCTATCCACGCAGAAAGAACTTACAGTGTCTTGAGATCTGCAGTATGAGATGTTGATTGTGTCTTCAAAAGAATAGGTTCCGATGCCGGTGGAACTTTTCTTAATCATCGTCTTATCTATTGAAATTAGGGTATTTTCTTATTTAGCGGAGCATGCGAGGAACAAAAAATTAATATAATTAAATGAATTAATGAGTGATGGTAGTTAAATTTTACATAACTATGTAATGGCATATAACATCTTAGTCTGTCTGTGACCACGGATGCTAATTAAAAATAAATGTCTGTACTGTGTTTAAATTTTTTATTTTTCTGTTCTCCAGGCCCGATTCTGAACCAAATTTGAAATGTAAAAAATATTTTAAGACACTTCTCATCACGATTATAAGATAATTTGTTTTCCTCGCAACAGCCCTCTCCAGCCGGCGGTTTCCAAGTATTCTGCAAAGTATAGCCTGGAGCCCTATTTTTGAATCACTTGCGTCAAGATGGCGAGTGATATTCGATGATTAAAGTCGAATTTTGGAATGAAAACCAGTTGTAATCTACACATAAAGTATTTGAAAAATCATTGCTCAATTTTATGAGTCACGACTCACGTTTAGATTTTGAGTGATTTCCGTTGATTTTTAATCATATCCAAGCGAGTGATTCAAAAATAGGGGCCCTAAAGTGTGATTTACCTTACGAGAGAATAAGAGAGAACACTTACTACAATTCACTTAAAAACTTATGTATGCTAATTACTAACTATTCAATTTCCATATTTTGCTAACAACAGATTTATTTGCTATAAAATAAGTTTAAGGAGTAAGAGTATAATTATGTCGAACACAAATAATTTAAATATACATTTATCCCCTTATTCATAATAACTCATACGGCCTTTTAAACCTATTTTAGCTATTGCACTGTTTTGTCACTTTCTGTTAAATGATGACAGCACCAAGAAAGAATGAGACAAACAGTGTAATAGCTAAAATAGGTTTAAAAACCGTTTGAGTTATTATGAATAAGGGGGTTAGGTCTTTAGATTATTTTAAGCAGCATGTTTGTAATATTAATCACTCTCATTTCTCTATACTAAATTATTATTATGGCACTGTATTATTTAAATAAGAAAATTACTACTATATCACTGAGCTTAAATTGATACCGTAGATATCGTAAAGTAGCCGCGAACATTCATAGGGAAAAGCGTAAAAGCAAAATTTTCTTTGCTCAGTTTTCCTAAGGGATCTTAAGAAGAGGCTGTCGCAAGCTAAAAGTCGCGTAAAAAACCAACGATCATTTGACACGAGGTTTTTCACAAGCATCGTCCCCTGGAGACGAGACCCTCATCAAGACGCGAAGTTACCATCGTCAGACATCAGGGGACTGTTGCTGTTCGAGAAAATTAAGAAAAGTATAATATGGTCAGAATTACTCAGGCTTCAAAAACTAGAACGGCTCTAGCTAAAACTATAAATATTATAATAATGGAGTTAAGTTGAAGTAGTAGGTATACAAAACGGCTAGGTAATGTACTAGGAATGTTGTGTGCCAGGGGCCTATTTTTGAATCACTCGCCACAGTATGTCGATTAACTAACGTTTGATTTTCAAATTATAACTGGATAAAGTCCAAACAAGAGTAATTGAAAAAATAATCATCGTCATCGATTATATAATAATCGAGTAATCAAAGTCAATACTATTGCACGTGAATATCGTTGATTTTCGAATGAAAACCACTCAGAATATTGACGCCACTGATTGAAAAATAAACCTCTAGTGCGTTCAGCGTGTCATAATAAAATACCGAACAACTTGGTACAAACAAAATGCCCTTGCATAAATGATACCCAAGGATTGACCACAATCAATATCGTTCTTTTTTTTCCCTGGCAAAAATATTTTGTTTTGACATTTTTTCACGCATTTACATATACTCGTATGTTACATAAAATAAGTAGGTATTAATAAATATGCAATTATTTTCCTCCTCTCAATAACTAAGGTATACCTAATACATTCCATCTTATGAAGTCACACACATAGTACAATTTAATAATATTAGTAAGAAGTTAAATATACATACAATAGTATACGTAATTCATATTACCTCTATATTGTTTATTTATTTGGCTAATGGGTCTTCTGTAGCTGTGTGTCTATAATGACAATTGACATCACTCTCACATAATAAAGAGGCTTTAAACTGTGCAAATAAACAGGAGCTCTATTTTTGAATCACTCGCTTCAAGATAGCGAGGGATTTTCGTTCGAAGATAAATAAAAAGTCAACGAAAATAGGTACCTCTTTTTTGCACGAAAATCACTCGCCATCTTGAAGCGAGTGATTCAAAAATAGGGCTCCAGTTCTTGGTTCTAGTCAGTGAGCAAAAAATAAGTGGCAATATTTTTTATCGCGTCATTGTGATAATAAATATGACAGGAGGTGGGTACAATGGTCCCGTGTCAGACAGCCCGACATCCTGTCAAAGTTGGATACAGGTCAGACTACTTAAAACGGAGTACATCCTACAGTACCAAATAATGATACTTGAAGGCCAGTGATGTAATGGCCTTGACCTCATACATTCAAATATAAGGCAATTAGGGCTATTGCACCGGAGAGCAATTGATCCGAGACATACAGTATGTGATATTGGGAACTAAGAAAGATAGATTTAAACTAAGAAGAAGAAGCGTACTTAGGTAGCTAACCACTGAATTAAATAGTTATTTCTGAAACCAAACCATCTCATGGAATCATTATGTATCATTTGCAAAGAAAGCATGAGTATGACGACGTTAGTCGGTGTAGACTATTGATACAGTCACCCCTACTAGTCTAACTGACCAATTTATCTGGCCGAAATGCGGCATCTAGGCGAGCACCTTCTATGAGAGCCAATGTCGGAGCGAGTTCCCGATATTACAGTCCAATTTACTAACCAATAGAAGCAGACCCCTAGAGGACATATTGGCCTTCCTAAAAAAAACTGTATTACGTTACTAGTGTTTTACTTCTAAAGTATGAATGTTTTACATATATTTATAAAAAAAACGCATCAAAATCTGTTGCGTAGTTTTAAATATTTAAGCATTCACATACCTACATCATACGACAGCGAGAGGCGACTTTATTATAGACTATGTAGTGCATATCAATTGGATTCGATTAAGATCTTCAGTGATCTAGATAACTAGGTACGTACTTACTTGAATCAGATATGACAATTAGGAACGCCATATCATATAGATAAAAAGTCATAGAAAAAAACTCGTTGTCGAACGAAAATCACTCGCCATCTTGAAGCGAGTGATTCAAAAATAGGGCCCCAGGGGCCCCAGGGGCCCTATTTTTGAATTACTCGCGTCAATATTACGAGTGATTTTCATTCGACTTAGAGTCAAAAGTCATAGAAAAAAAATCGTTTTCGAACGAAAATCACTCGCCATATCCAAGCGAGTGATTAAAAAATAGGGCCCCTGGTCTGATATAATAAGTCAGTATGTTATATTTTTTTAACTCTGGCTGGCCCTAAGAACTTTCCAAGGTCTAAAGGTAGAGAGATGCTGATGCCTTTTCGACTTAAGTAAAGTGCTTTTTGTATTCATAATTAAACTAAGTAAATGTAATGTCGATTGGGTCGTATAAGCGAATTGCCATTCTTTCTTAGATGCAATACGGGTTGTTTTTATGCCGGCGATCATTCCGGTGCCGAAAAGAAGCTACGCTACGCGAACTCTGATTAACAATAAAATCCTTAGTAACGTTTTGGTACGCACTGAAGTGGTCATGATGATTATAGCGATTACGCGATAGATAACACATTTCCTTAGTGTAACTTGGTCAGTCATGTGGGACGGAGTGTTTTTGTGTGTGCTGATGTGTCTGGGGGTGCTCGGTGAGGGTCGGGAGGAACGGCTGGTGCGCTCACACCAGGGGCCCGTAAAAGGATATAAGGAACCCGGAGACAGCATCTTCGCGTTCTACGGAATCCCATACGCTACGGCACCTACTGGAGCCTACAAGTTTCAGGTACAGTTGACATGTGGAAGGAAGGACTTAATTGTTTATTTTTCTTTTAGTATCGTTTTTAGGGTTCCGTAGCCGAATGGCAAAAAACGGAATCCTTATAGTTTCGTCAAGTCTGTCTGTCTGTCTGTCTGTCTGTCTGTCTGTCTGTCCGTCCGTATGTCACAGCCACTTTATTCTGAAACTATAAGCATCACATAGCTGAAACTTGGTAAGTAGGTGTATCTTGTTTACCACTTTCCGATTCAGATACAAAAAGTAAGAAAAAATAATATTTAAGGGGGGGCTCCCATACATGAAACTAAAACCAAAAAATATTTTTTTTACCCAAACCTATGCGTGTGGGGTGTCTATGGATAGGTCTTTGAAAATGATGTTGAGGTTTCTAAAACCATTTTTTCTAAAAGTGTAAGGTTTGAGATATAGACGCTTCCAAAGTGGTAAAATGGGCGTCCCCCCCCATCTAACTTTTGAACTAAGAAAGTGAAAATTTTGAAAAAAATATATGATGTAGATCTCAACAAAAACTTGCAACGAAAATTGGTTTGAAGCAGATCGAACCAGTAGTTTTTGAGATATTGCACATTTTTATCAACCGCAAATATAACTTTGTCTTTCATAAAAACACTATGAAAAACAAAGTTATTTTTGCTGTCACAATATATTGTGATGTTTTCGTTAAGTGAAAGTAAGTGGACCCTGAATTCAGTTAAGGGTGGCACGGAACCCTCAGTGCGCGGGTTCGACACGCACTTAACCGGTTTTTCTAGATTCTTTGCACTTGGAATATCTCTAACACTTGGATTAAATAGTTTTTTTGTTTATCGACGTCTTATCAATTCGCTTTAAATCAACCTAAAAATGTAAGATTAAAATATAATCTATAAATAATAACTAGTACTTTTGGAAGCGCATTTCTTGATAATCGTAAAATGTTTATATAATTTGAAATGCTTCCATTAAAATATCTTGGTATACAATTAAATAAATACTGAAATATCAGCTGTTATCTTCGAGAATTTACGTGCAAGTAACGATAGATTACTTTAATGTAATGCATGTAATAGTAATGAGCTACTCTTAGCTCTCGTAAAAAGCATTAATGTGTAACTTGTGATTTCATTTCAGGCCCCTCTTCCTGCCCCCGCGTGGTTTAACGTCCTGGATGCTGTAGATGATAGTATAATATGCCATCAAGCTACATTAGGAAATGTCACATTTCCAGGCAAGAATAAACAAGAGAATTGTCTGATAGCAAATGTCTACGTTCCCGATACCACGCAGAAGAAGCTGCCAGTCGTAGTTTACGTTCACGGAGGCGCCTATCAGTTAGGATTCTCTAATTTGGCATACCCCAAAAATTTGGCAAGAAGCCAAAAAGTGATTGTTGTAACATTTAATTACCGCCTTGGTATTCACGGCTTTCTGTGTTTGGGCACGGACAAAGTACCAGGAAACGCTGGAATGAAGGACCAACTGGCACTCTTGGATTGGGTCAAGAGACACATATCAAGTTATGGAGGAAACCCAGACGATGTAACCATCGCAGGGTACAGTGCCGGTTCTTCGGCAGTTGACTTATTGATGATATCGCCTGCGGCTCGCGGGTTGTTCCATAAGGTTATACCTGAAAGCGGATCAAACTTGGCCTCTTGGTCCGTTCAAGTGGATCCCCTTGAAAACGCGAAGGAGTTCGCGAGAGCTAACGGCGTCGAAAATGTTGATGACGTGTATGCTCTGGATGAATTTTACACAACAGCTTCGTATGAACTTCTTACTTCTGATTCCTTTTGGGGCAGAACTGACTTCCAGTTTCTATTCTCTCCGTGTGTAGAACGTAAATCACGAGACGCTTTCCTTACTGAATCTCCATACAACATTTTAAAGAGTGGCAAATATCCTAAGGTTCCTATGCTGTACGGGTTCGCTGAAATGGAAGGTTTGTTGCGCATGGACATGTTTGAGATATGGAAGGACAAAATGAATGCGAACTTTTCCGCATTCCTACCACCGGATCTTAAATTTGAAAGTGACGATGAAAAAGCTGCAGTAATCGGACAAATTAAAGAATTTTACTTTAACAATAAACCTGTTGGCGAAGAAACTGTTTTGGGTTACATAGACTTTATGTCTGACTTGTATTTCACCTATTCGACTTTGAGAGCGGTGAATCTGCACGTAGAGGCTGGCCATAAAAAGATATATTTATATGAGTATAATTTCGTCGACGACTCTACGCCAGTTATTCCTCACACTAAAGACCTTCGAGGGGCCACCCACTGCGCCCAAACTAGTACTATACTTGATGGCTATCAATTTACTTCTGAAGATGAAAGCAATTTATCGGAAGAAATAAAAAAGATGAAAGAAGTGATAAGAGAAATATGGATCAACTTTATAACTACTGGGTAAGTTAGTTATTGCGAATTGACAAATTTGACTGAATAATATCCACTTATTTCCACTTTGCCAATATACCAAATTGTTATGTTGACACCAAAAATAACTTTGTTTGTCTTATTGTTCACGAGTATATCGAGCAAAAGTTATATTTGCGGTTGTTGAAATGAAATGAAATGTTTATTAGTTGGGTAAGAAAAAGGTTACATTTTATATGGAATTCAAGGCACCGAAAAATGTGCTAATCTCAAAAATTACTCTATCGATCTCATTCAAACCAATTTTCGGTGAAAGTATTTGGTAAAATATACGGAAAACGTCAACATAATTAAACAGGACATATTTTATAGTTAATTTTATTTCATAACATCCTTAATGGAAACCCATAGGATGAGATGAGATATTATAAACTTGTCGACTGGGTGTTAGTAGGTATTTATTTGCAGGACTAAGAACGCAAACCGCATGTCTTATTTGTTGAAAACAAATAAGTATGTCCATGTACAAACAGTAGTCTTCTGCCAATCGACTTTTTCTCACCTGTTGTCAATCATAAGATTCAATATTTTTCTTACACTTACAATATTTTTATTACATTTCAGGAGTCCAGTCCCGGCGGGCTCTTCGCTGCCGGCGTGGCCACCGGCGGGCGCGTCGGGCTCGCCGCACATGTCGCTCGGGCGCACGCTGGAGCTGCGCGGCGCGCTGCTGGAGCGGCGCGTGCGCTTCTGGGACCGCGTCTACGAGCGCCACTACCGCGAGCCGCAGCCGCCGCCCGCGCCGCCTGCAAAGCACTCTGAACTTTAAGCCAGCTCAGATACTAAACGTTCTCGTACTATAAAAAACATTAGCGGATTATTTAATTGATTTCATATCGTAGCTGGATTTTGACTCCAAAGCCAGACGTGTCATAGTCACCGTCGACGATGAAACGAGCTCACCCAGTAGAAGCCTGTTCACACAGAATTTAAAATTTTCGGATTTCGCAAAGGAAAATCAAACTTGCGGATCCATATTCTTATATTTATTCTTATTCTTATATCCATATTCTGTTTGGCAAGTTTTGCTCTTCAACTCAGCAGAGAGTCTTCTTCACAAAACTCTTTATTCGATATTACTCGCCCTAAAACGACCGTTTCTCTGTTTATTGTCTATAAAGGAATAGGATCATACATAATCATCAATTTATTTAGTTAATCATTGTTTTTTAATAACGTCGCCATTACTCATAACATAATAAATCATTATGAAATACGAGTACCTGTCCATTTACCATATTACTTAATCCGCTATGTCTAAAAATATAAACTGTACCTCGATATCGCATCCAAGGTCTTAATTGTGGTTTGAAACTTAAGTACTATTATATATTCTGTGCCTATACTTCGTATAAGACTCTCTCGACAGGACTTATTGGTCACATGATGATCGAACTTCGCCGCAGTAATTGTACAAGCAAGGCCCGCTTAAAGCCAAAGGGGTATCAACTTTTGACTGTCTTTAGGAGTACTTGTGAGTGTTTTTTGATGTCAGGACTCCGGATCTTACTTGAAAATAATGCAAGGTAGTTTGAAGTGCTTTGTAGTAGCTTATTTAGTTTTGGTTTTTTATTTTATAGTATTCTTCCTTTGTTGCTGCTCCGCCCACATTTCATGTCGGCTTAGCTCCAAGATATGATGGTAGAGAATCACATATGAATATGTGTCTATCTTTTGTACGTACATACTCTGGTTGTGTATTAAAGTTTTAATAAATAATCGTGCATGCCTTAGATATTTTTTATCTTGTGGTTTCATTTTCTTCTATCTCTCCCGGATGTTTGTTGTTACTTTTACGTAGAATTTTTGTTTTATCCGAACGATTAATATCGTAACTTGTAACTCCAAATAATTCACAAACACCTAAAGAATTACATTTTCACACAAACTTTGCAACGTGCTTCTGAAATATGATTCCGGAAACCCACTTACATTACATATATATATTATGCATCTAAATATTAATGAAATCACAAGAAAATCTCTGTAGAATATGATGTTTACGTTTATAAGATAACAACGCCCCGCCCAGACGACTGTTAATAATAATATTGTAGTCAGTGGACTGGCTGTGCTGTGAGCATAAAAATTTGCACTGTCATTGTTTTTGCGACGGTTTTTGTACACTACCTACATTAATCAAGGTCAAGAACAAAAATGTGGTCAGATATTTCGGTTGCCTATACCAACGTACACTAAGGCTTTGTTTAAATACAGAATGCCGGAATTAAACGAAATAAATGTTGTAAGAGATGATAGTTAACTATTGACTTACTCAGATACATGCTACGAAAATAAACACAAGAACACACTAGTTGGTAAGCCCTTGGACTTAGCAGTTTAACCTATCTACCTACTACTTATGTAAAAAAATATTATGGAGGCTTGGATGATATGGAGGATAAAAAATATGAATGCCGAGAGCATGAAGTTGCCTTATATATCTTTCACCCGTTCACACTGTGGGATATACAGGGTGTTGTTTTGGTCAGCGACGAGCGGCGACTCAGGGGTGGTTGTACAAACGATACTGATGCCAAAAAAAATTTTATTTTTGAAATGGAAAAAACGTACAAAATCATTTTTTTTATTAGCGGGCGAGTCAAAATTATCAACACTCACCTACTCGTAGCTTATTTATTAGCTACGGCGTAACTAAGTGGATACTTACGTGCGAGGGTGCGAGTTTCCCCATTCATTTTGAATTTTTGTAGAAGGTTGTGAAGGGGTTTTCTCTTATAAAACTTGCATATAATTTAAAGAAAATATTTTTTTAGAATATAATAAACAGCGTTTTAGTTAAACACGGGGAGGGGAGGCCCTTTTTTATCTTGTGTTTAACCTCAAAAAATAGATAGTGATTGACAATAAATGATCTTAGAAAAATGTGATCCCAATGATTAAAAAGGTAAACTTATGAATATATCATACAGGTATCCTATCCTAATCTGTTGATTGATGCTTACATAATTATTTGAATACAGGAAATAACTAAATACTTCTGCAGAATTGCAAAAATGTTCCAAATCCTGAACTAGATCTATAATTTACTTTCAGAACAAGTTCATTAATCTGGAAATGGCTGTGAGAGTGCTGATTGACACATCCAACAACAAAAATAAAGCAGCTCTTTCCCCAGAACAGCAGGATCGCCAACACAAGTCTAAGGTCATGACTTAATATTTCTATTTAGATTGTTCCTACTTTTTTATTTACTACTGTTGCTGTTCAGAAAAGATTTTATAAATTAAATTATATTTTGTCACAGGCATTTTGCAAATGCATAAAGTTATCTAAATATTATTATTATTAATTTAGACAATTGACAACTTGATTTTCGTTTCGCGGTAAATTCATATTCGTGCTTTCGTATAGAAAATGTATTGGATGATTTCACAACAATCGAATTTAGTGGACTTAATCAACAAACAAACAAACCAAGTCCGCGCCCCGGTACTTTTTAGGCAACACTATTTCAGACATACTTTTGTAAAATCAAATTCCACTCAGCAACTTTAAGACGGTTTGTGTTTCTGTATTCTACCACGTCTTTCGAACTTTCTAAAAGCTGTATAAGGGTATCCTGAAATAAAATAAACAATTACAATGCAAATGTTATCACGTTTGCAAACCCCACCTACGGCGACTATGTAGTAGTTATAATTATCCATTTGATTTACTTTTTCGTCTTTTGTCCAATTGTCCGAGCGATCTTTCTTTTTTGGATCCATGTTTATATTATCGAGAACAGCTTTTTTTACTAGAGTTTTTAATTAAAATCAATGCAACGTTCAAAAACTATCACCATGACTTATCACAATTAACAAATCAGTCAATACACGACAAAATACGACTTTTTACAAAATGTTTTTAAAGATGAATTGAAAACACGCTCTTTCTTTACAAACTTTCTTTAAAACAAAATAAATCACATTCTTCTCATTCTTCTGTCTATACAACTTTTTTTAGGGTTTGGGTTTTGTTACTATTCAGCCATCATTTCAAGAAGCTTTTGTTCATTTACCCTGAAACGTGTTGAATGCAACCTACGTACTAGGAAATGTAATGAATGAATGAATTAGGTGACTGAATGAATGTTTTCATCTCTCCTGTTCGGAAAGTAGCACTTTCCTGTGTAGATAGCCGGGTGGAAAATAGCTTTTCCATCCCTAGGGTAATTTAGTTTTAATTGGCATGGTATAGCGTCTAGGCATGCAGTCAAAGCTTAAGTCAAAGATAATTGAGTCACATCATATTATAAAAATAAACATTTTTGCTTAGCTATACATTGAAAAACATGTTTATTATGATCGTTGATATACAAAATATACAATTGATTCAATCTATAATTAAAATAGACAATATTACTAATCTGTGATTAAAATATTCAGCTTCCCGCAATAATACCGAGATACCACTTTTTTTTTATTTTACACTAGCTTTTGCCCGCGACTTCTTTCGCTTGGACTTCAGGTTCGTCCCGTCTAGTCTAGTAATAAGTAAGAAATACGGTAACTAAGCACTGCAGAGCCCTAAATTGTAGCCTATATGTTATTCTGATGTATAAGCTATATTGTGGTAAAGTTTCATTCAAATCCATTCAGTAGTTTTTACGTGAAAGAGTAACAAACATCCATACATCCATACATCCATACTTACAAACTTTCGCCTTTATAATAGTAGTAGGATTGTCAGTGTCATTTTTTTCTTTTTGAACTCAATGCCTACTTTTTTAAATTTTGACAATTATTATCTGTGGGGAAAATTCGATCGATATTTTTTACAAGGATTTTATTTCTATCGTATCGTCTGCTGTTTCCTACTGTTTTCATGTATTCGTGCCGATATTCTTTCTAATCATGTTAGATGTTTGGAGAATTGTAAATTAACTGTCTTTTTGTGCAAAAACAGAGTTTTCCTTTCTCGCTGTACTACATAATACCTCACCATGACATCTACAACCACTATTGTAAATTTAATGTTTTTCCTCACAGTCGAAATGAAAAATAGTATGTTTAACCCGGGTGAAAGCACCATTTCACTCTTGAATTATTGGCGCTCGAACGAAGTGAGAGCGCCAGAAACATCTTGAGTGAAATGGGTCGCTTTCTCCCCTTGTATTTAACACTCTACTATTGCATCTAAAACTGGTGTTTAGCTAAACACTGCCTAAATACTCATTTGTGGTACAAAATGTTATACAGTGTTTTAAACCCTGTTTAAATATTAAACAGTTTTTAAATAAACATGACTTAAAACCAGTTTTAACGGATGATTTGTAGTAAGACTGTTGCCCCCCCTTGGCGACGCCCTTGATAAGCGCTATTTATGGAGTGCTTAGCGCCATTTTTGTAGCGCTCAACACCATCGTTGATAATGTTATACATGTATGTATATAGTTATAGGAATACCAATACCTATATTTGTATAAAAGCATGATAAAATTATGAGAAAACTTTGTAGTAGGTATGTGTATTGCTTGCTCTTTCTTTTATTAGATATCTAGTTAGTAATAGTGGATCAGCATTATCGTTATCCAATTGATTATGATATCTAATGTTACCATGAATAGAAAAATTACAATGTTATACAATTGATTATGATAGTGTTACCACGAATAGAAAAATTACAATGTTATTCAATTAATTTTGATAATATTACCATGAATTTCTATTCAAAAATGCAATGTGTGTAATTAGTTTAATGTTACCATAAATAGAAAATTTGCAATGTGTTATGTGTGTAATTAGTTTAATGTTACCATGAATAGAAAATTTTCAATGTATGTAAGTAGTTTTACAGAATCATATTTCAGAAGTTCGTTGCAAGGTTGCGAGAGGTTTTGTGTCAAAATGTAATTGTCTTGTCTCGTTACCAAAAGAAGTGGCAAAAAATCTGGTAGTTAGGTGTCAGTCAGTCAGTAGAGTAGACTGTTCAGATTACTATACGATGCGGTCGGTGTTGGTGGTGTCTATGTGCGTCGCGACGCTGTGCGCGGCGTCTGCGCAGCGAGCCGAGCGCGCCTCCCGAATCGTGCGCATCCAGCAGGGGCCCGTACGCGGATACAAGGAGCCAGGATATGACATATTCGCTTTTTACGGCATTCCTTACGCCACCGCTCCTACCGGACAGCACAAATTTAAGGTATTTACCCAATTACGTTATCACTTCAGCTTCAGTTCCTTGTACCTTTTTGACGAATGAGAAATAATGATGTATCATGCTGGCTAACTCTTATACATTGTATAACTCGAGAAAGGGTAGACTTATTTTCATGTTATCTTTTTGTTGAATTTGAAGGAGAAGTTAGAACGCGAACTACATATTAATAAAATAAAGCGTTTAAGCGATACGTGATTTAAAGTATTAGTAAATAATAAAACGTTTCAAATGCGTAACCGCATTGTATTTATTATGTGCGAATTCAAAAGTGATAGTACGAGTATACCTACTTTCCTTTCTCATCCTAAAACTGATGTTGACTTGACCGAATTTGATGAATGTAACTGTACTGTATTTATTGGAGACCACTTAGGATATTTTGTTCTACGTAATAAAATAATAATCATTTTCTTATGATATTTGTAAACGCTGTTCAAGGTTCTTGCGTTGAGATAATTTGAACAATCAAATAGATTAACCGTAGCCTTGAACTTGACTTCAAATGACTGCTCACTTCTTTCAAATCACGTCATAGAAGGACATTATCATTAACGTTTATCATAATTTGACTGAATCATGTTAATTCTCGCAAATAAAGATCTGGAATTTAAAAACATCTTGTTTATTTCATAATATTCATTTGATCATCGAACAAGCTTTCAATGGTAGTTATGTACTGATACATAAAAAAAGAACAGAGGCAGTTACGCCTGCCTGTAGTGATTACTTACTCGATGGTACGGACCGTAACAAACGTTTCATGACTTGAGGTCAAAGATTCAAGTAGTTTTGTTGTATTACTGTTTGTTTGCCCGCGCATTCTTTAATTACACTAGTAGGCAGTATTACAGATAAATTGAAATTAAGCTTAAATTCAATATCCAACTAAACTGATTTGAATCTGGGATATTATATCCTAATAAAATTTTATCTTTCAGGCCCCATTACCTGCGCCAGGGTGGTTGACAACTTTCGAAGCTGTCAATAAGGATTTAATATGCCCACAAGCTGTCAGTCCCCTGTTTCCTGTTGTGAACAAAACGATGCAAGAAAGTTGTCTAATTGCAAATGTATTTGTACCAGATACCACTGAGACCGATCTGCCAGTCGTTGTTTACGTGCATGGAGGAGCTTATCAAATGGGACATGGAAATTCTTTAACAGTATTTAACTTGCTAAAAGTGAAACCAATTATTTACGTCAATTTTAATTACCGTCTTGGCATACATGGTTTCTTATGTCTCGGGACCGAAGGTGCTCCTGGCAACGCGGGGATGAAGGACCAGGTATCACTGCTGCGATGGGTCAAAAATAACATCGCCAATTTTGGTGGAAATCCTAATGACATCACCATTCAAGGTAGCAGCGCCGGGTCTTCTTCCGTCGATCTCTTGATGCTGTCACCTTCAACGAAAGGACTGTTCAACAAAGTCATACCCGAGAGCGGAGCCAATCTTGCTACCTTCAGTATACAGTTGAATCCGGTAGAAAATGCGAAAGAGTATGCCCGAAAATTCGGTGTCGTTAATGTAGATGACATTAACGCTTTAGAAGGTTTTTACAAGACTGCCTCTTTGGATGATTTATTTACGGATAACTTCATGGATAGAAAAGATTCTATATTTGTTTTTTCACCTTGCGTTGAAAGGGAAACTAGTGAAGAACCCTTTTTAGTAAACTCTCCGTATCAAATCTTAAAAAGTGGCCAGTACGAGAAAGTTCCAATGTTGTATGGATTCGCTAACATGGAAGGTTTACTAAGAATCAATTTGTTTAATACTTGGAAAGACAAAATGAATGAAAAGTTCTCAGACTTTTTACCAGCTGATTTGCAATTTGAATCTGACGAAGAGAAAGAGACCGTTGCGAAGAAAGTCAAGGAATTTTATTTTGGTGCTAAGTTAATAAGTAATGAAACAGTATTGCAATACATTGACTATTTTTCTGACGTTTTATTTACGTGTGCAACTCTAAGAGCTGTCAAACTACAAGTACAAGCAGGCAACAATGAGATTTATCTCTACGAATACTCATTTACCGATGATGAAGAGGATGACTTCTTGGTTCCACATACAGATGGTGTGCGCGGGGCAAAGCATTGTGCTCAGTCTGGAGCAGTATTTGATACTTTTTTGCAATACAAAAATGAGAACGAAATATCACAGGAATACCAAAGCAACAAAGCTCTTATTAGAGACTTATGGAGCAACTTCATAATTGAAGGGTGAGTGTTTTTGTAAAATACTCGTAGTAGGTGATTCTCCAGTAGTAGTCTCCAGTTAAAACGTTCCCTCAAATGTTTTCTTATTGCTCACATAAATATTCCTGTTGAATATGAGTAAGAAAAATTGTTAATAATATGTATACCTAAGAACTATTTTTATTACGATTTTTTCATACTGAAGAGTTTGTTCTAACGCGATGACATACAGTGGTGGACAGCTAATTAAAGACACTTTGAAAATTGTATATTCATCAAGTTTTGGGTTCCAATAATTTTGTATTATGAATACATGGAAACCAGTAACTGTTGCAAAATAATCTTATGGGTTTTACGTTTAATTTGAAGTTACTTTTTGCCATAACATTGATCTATTTTTCGTAATTTTCGACCTCAAATCTATTATGAGCAGAATAAGTGTACCAGTGATGTGGACAACTAATTAAAGACACCCAATGTAAGTTACTGAAAACCAAAATAATACTGAAACTACAAAATAGTCAGTTAAAATGAAAATAAAAATAGTCATTTCTCAATTGTTTTACAAAGTTTTGGATGTTTTGTCGTATGTCGTTTAGCTGCATATTGACCTTTACTTAGTCCTGGCACGGTCCTGGCATTAATGCTATTAGTTGCTTGCTAGCATGTGTTGGAATTTATTCAAATGCTTTCATAAACGCGTCATTAAGGTTATTTTAGCATTGGTAACTATCCACTAACTATTATTTGTCTGATATTACAAAGTTTCTAATGCGATAGATGTCAGGACCTTAGAATCGGACCCCACTGAAAGACCTAGAATAGGATTTCTAGATGAAAAATATTAAGGATCAAAGCATATTATCATGACAGTATTTGCTGCAGGAAGATCGTTAAATACTTTAGCAAGAATGACCAGGCCTAGATTATGCGAGGAAAACTTGCACTGAAGAAAATTTTATAAGTTACCAAATTTATAATATGCCTAATATTTCACGGATGCGGTTTGCCTAAATACATTCTCATCGTGGACCGAATCAAAGTGGATAATTGAGATGTTTTCGAATGTAAATAAATAATGGGCGTAATTACGACGGAAAACGGTATATGAGACGACAATTTAACAAGTCTATGTATCATATAATTGTAAGATATAAAGTGAGGAAACCTCAAAGTGCGCCGTTGATTTTCTAAACGTATTGCTGGACCTATGAAAAAATACTAGTACGTGGATGGAATACTTAAACAATAATATTCAACAACAGCCTATCTTACCCTTAGCTAACTAAGCATCTTATCTAGAAAATCTTGTAGTTTAGACTTACTAACGACTTACTAAACCGACTACAACGGCCGTCCCAGTTTTCCTAAGGAACACTGTCTATCTTTTAGAAACGCTACCATAATAGTCCTAACATCAATACAGTCTAAAAAATTGAGATTCCTGTATTAGATAATACACCAGTGAGACATGTTGCTAATTTTTATTAACTATATGGCGCTTTTATGAAAGCATTAGAACAAATTCTAATACATGATAACCAGAAACGCATATCACCAATGCCAGAACTAAGTTAAGGTCATAATGCAGCTAAACGACATACGACAAAACATCAAAAACTTTTTAAAACATTTAAGAAATGAGTATTTTCAATATTATATAAACTGCCTTTTTTGTAGTTTCAGTATTTTTTGTTTTCATTAACTTACATGAGGTGTCTTTAATTAGTTGTCCACATCACTGGTACTGGTTATTCTGCTTATAATAGATTTGAAGTCAAAAGTTACGAAAAATAGATCAAGGTTATGGCAAATACTAACTTCAAATTATACGTAAAACCCATACTATTATTTTACAAAAGTAACTGGTTTCTATGTATTCATAATACAAAATTATTGGAACACAAAACTTGATAAACATACAATTTTCAAAGTGTCTTTAATTAGCTGACCACCACTGTATTTGCGGGGGACCGTTGCTAGTCTAGATGTTTTATTGCGTCTGCGTTTTATTTCAATATACTCTACCACTAAATTAATGTGCATGGAATCTATTTATAGAACGCCGGTCCCAGCTGGCTCTTCGCTGCCGGCGTGGCCACCGGCGGGCGCGTCGGGCTCGCCGCACATGTCGCTCGGGCGCACGCTGGAGCTGCGCGGCGCGCTGCTGGAGCGGCGCGTGCGCTTCTGGGACCGCGTCTACGAGCGCCACTACCGCGAGCCGCAGCCGCCACCGGCACCGCCTGCGAGGCACTCTGAACTTTAAGCAGGCTCAGTTATTAAACACCCTGTTGCTATGAAAAAATATAGTTTTGTATTTATTAAGGGGTGGATGAGCCACTTTTTGCTGATACCTTGGCTAGCTTGCTGATAGATTCTGCAAATTAAGTGTAGTTCTATTATATTAGATAAAAATTAGATCTATTATTAATTAGTAAAATTAACATCCAATATTTGATGTACCAATATCATATTGATTAGTATAGCACGTACCTAACCGAAAAAAAGGCGGGCAGTTAATTTAGTCAGAAATAAGACATGTAGGTACCTATATATTTACTTAACTGAAACTTCATTATTTATTAAAAAATATCTGTTAATTCAGCGTTGCAATCGTTTAAGAGAAATGACTAAGAAATGCATTTTTATTTGCCTCGCAGTAGTTGTGATAAGCAGTGTATACTTCTCTGGAATGAAAGTGTCTTCGGCTTAGACGAGCTTGAATCCCTTGCTACACTTAGGGTTCTCTTTTACCTCTCTCGCTAGCGCTCGGAAGTAAAACGAATGCCTCTGTGGCTTCGCTCGGGAGTCAAAATTAGAATCCTTTCGTTTCGGTCGAGGTTCAAGATGGTACCCGTGTCGTAAATACACTACTTAAATTCCTTGTTGAATAATCTACAATAAATCCGATTTCTTATCTTTGTATCGCACATCAATTATAAAAAAAAACATACGGACTGTTTTTCAGTCGATCAATTTTTTAAATTTATTAGAATAATACTACTAAATGGTAAGTACTTTTTAGGGTTCCGTAGCCGAATGGCAAAAACGGAACCGAAACTCACTCGCTTGGATATGGCGTGTGATTTTCGTTCGAAAACACATAAAAAATCAACGGAAATCAATCAAAATCTAGACGTGAGTACTCACAAAATTGAGCAATGATTTTTCAAATCCTTTTTATGTAGATTACAACTGGTTTTCATTCCAAAATTCGACTTTAAACATTGAATATCACACGCCATCTTGACGCGAGTGATTAAAAAAAAGGGCCCAGGACCCCTATTTTTGAATCACTCGCTTGGATATGGCGTGTGATTTTCGTTCGAAAACGATTTTTTTCTATGACTTTTGACACTACGTCGAACGAAAATCACTCACCATCTTGAAGCGAATGATTCAAAAATAGGGCCCCTGGGCCCCTATTTTTAGGGTTCCGTAGCCGAATGGCAAAAAACGGAACCCTTATAGTTTCGTCAAGTCTGTCTGTCTGTCTGTCTGTCTGTCTGTCTGTCTGTCTGTCTGTCTGTCTGTCTGTCCGTCCGTATGTCACAGCCACTTTATTCTGAAACTATAAGCATCACATAGCTGAAACTTGTTAGGTAGGTGTATTTTGTTCACCGCTTTCCGATTCAGATACAAAAAGTAAGAAAAAATAATATTTAAGGGGGGGCTCCCATACATGAAACTAAAACCTAAAATTTTTTTTTTACTCGAACCTATGCGTGTGGGGTGTCTATGGATAGGTCTTTTAAAATGATGTTGAGGTTTCTAAAACCATTTTTTCTAAAAGTGTAAGGTTTGAGATTTACACGCTTCCAAAGTGGTAAAATGGGCGTCCCCCCCATCTAACTTTTGAACTAAGAAAGTGAAAATTTTGAAAAAAATATATAATGTAGATATCAACAAAAACTTGCAACGGAAAATTGGTTCGAAGGAGATCGAACCAGTAGTTTTTGAGATATTGCACATTTTTATCAACCGCAAATATAACTTTGTCTTTCATACAAACACTATGAAAAAGAAAGTTATTTTTGCTGTCGCAATATATTGTGATGTTTTCGTTAAGTGAAAGTAAGTGGACCCTGAATTCAGTTAAGGGTGGCACGGAACCCTCAGTGCGCGGGTCCGACACGCACTTAACCGGTTTTGAATCACTCGCTTGGATATGACGTGTGATCTTCGTTCCAAAACACATTAAAAATCAACGGAAATCACTCAAAATCTAGACGTGAGTACTCACTAAATTGAGCAATGATTTTTCAAATCCTTTTTGTGTTGATTACAACTGTTTTTCATTCCAAAATTCGACTTTAATCATTGAATATCACTCGCCATCTTGACGCGAGTGATTAAAAAATAGGGCTCCAGGGCCCCTATTTTTGATTTCATTTGTCTGTTTGTTTGTTTCATTGTGTCTCCCGCGTCTAGCCTTACATGGCGACCCTGCCAGTGCTGCCTCTGGGCAGTACTGAGCAACGGGAACATCGAATAATTGGCCAAATATTTTTGTGGTGAAAATGTTTTTTTGTCATTGAACTTTATTTCAAATTCGCGCGTCAGAAAAAATCCTGAATCTCAAATTAAATAAAAATCAGCGTTGGTGTAGTTGTCGTGAGGCGGACTATTAAAATATAAATGGAGCCGAAGGCGTAATTTTACTGGCTGCCGGGCGTACGATGGCGCCAGATGTTGGTGTAATGGTGATGATGCTGGGCGCAGGGAGTCTGTTGGTGTCGGATGTGTAAGAGTAATGCTGGGCGCCGGGAGTAGTCGGTGTCCATGGATGAGGCTGCAGCTGGGAGGTCGGCGAGTCGCGAACGACGACTTCAGAGTGGTAAAAGGTGGTGTTGTGAGTGTGATAAGGAAGTAGCCCAAAATAGTTATAATTACGTAATTAATTAACATATATAATAAAATAGATGACAAAGCTATATTTAAAGTTTTTTTTTTCAAGGGCATTGTTACCAATTAAGTAAGTAAAACAAATAAGAGGTTCAAACTCTCTAAGTAGTTATGCATTTGTAATGTTTCTAGGCAGATTATCATAATTTGGTTTACAACTACTAATGAGTAGAATTTTTAGAAATTTCGATGTAGATTTTATTTCATACGTTACTCAATGTTTATTTAAAAATTACAGGTTTTGCTCATTATGGACGTCAAGCAGGTGATTTTTTTTGTTCTAGAGTTTTGTATTGAAAAGTTTTTTTTTATTTCAATCTTTAGAATTTCAGGAAATTGCAATTATCCATTTCTTTTTATAAGTTTTTGGCAATATCATAGATTTTTGTCAAATGTGGTAAATACAATCATACCAATAAATCCAAATTAAATACATATTCCTTGTTACAAATATTTTAGAACCATTAATTTCATAACGTTTTCTTATTTCAGTGTAAAATTTATTTACTCGTATTTCCAAACCGAAATATGTTTGATAAACATACTTTGATAATTTAAAACCTTCATTGACCTAATTTCATTAAATCGTGCACATAGACGAGTGGAGACAGAAAAATTTGCTGACGTTGAGACGCGTGTCGTGTCGTCTTGAAACTTGATGCGTTTTTATGAGTTGCGAGGTGCTCCGTAACCGACTGCGGCGGAAAGGTAATGTTTTTATTCATTTACGAATAGGTTCCGAATGTAATAATATTATAACGTTTTATGGTAATATTTTTCATCGAGTTTTAAAAATCAATTTAATGCTTTTGTCTTTTATAATGACAGGTACACATTAAACTACCGGTTCTTACGGAAGATGTAATATTCGTAATATTTGTAATATACGATTTATCAACTCGTATTTATTAGGAGTACTTAGCATCAATGAGAGCATTGCTTACAGTTTTTTTTTAATATCATTAATATTTTGATACGTTTCACTGAACCCTAAAAATATTTAGAATGTTTTAATTTTTTACATTTTGTTGCAGTTAACGTGCATACTTATACCAATACTTTTTGCATTCAGAAATCCTTTAATTTGAGAAAAAATTAAATAGTTATTTGCTTTTCAAAGTAACTTGATAAACCCTTTTTCAAATCATACTTATACAGCGTTTACTAGATTAGAGAACTTTATGCAACAAAACCATTACATTATTAATAACCAATCGAATACCTTTTATTTGATAACATATTTAATACACTTTGTATTAATACACTCTGTATCTGTTTTATGTTTAGCGGCAGATTTATTTTAAAATTTTATAAGCATTATTATAATATTCAATTAATATAGAATGAGTTTTCAGGCTTTTTTTTTCACTTAGCTGATAATAAATATCTATTTTACTTTAAAGGTACGCATTTATTTTTTCACTCAATAGGATGACGTTTTTAAATATTTTGCATCTGAGATATGACTTTAATTGCAATAATGACGTTATAACTCAGTACTAAAGTAGGCAAGTACTCGTAATTATGGAATAAGAGGCAATAACGAAATCGAAGTTTTCATGACCAAGCTAGTTTCAGATAGTTCAGGGCATTTATTTCAGTTTATCTATAAATAACATTTTAGATTAAAATTTTCGTTTATCTAACGTTTTAAACAATTTGCACCTATTTAAAGATGTGTTGAAAAAGGTATGTAGGTACTCAGTAATAATAACGCAAAGTTTTCAAATGGTGTATCAAATAAGGCGTCATGCATAGTGGTTGATTAATCACTTGCACTTGCATTTCTAAGAAGATGCATCTGTCTGTTACCAAATAAGTATACAGATCAAAGTATCGATGACATTCTTTTAAACAAAGCCACCCAGGTAGCGTACGATTGTTTCAAATCTATTTTTATTTCATGTATTGAATAAAATAATGGTATGTAATTGATTACCTACTAATTATTTGTTTAACTTGTATAAGGTAGCTATCAAGAGATTTTGAGTAACAATAAACATAATTATCTATATTTTTACTTGGATGGACATTTACGCAGAAGACGTAACAAATACTTATCAAAATAATCAATACGACGCAATTGCAGAATTTTGCGATTAATTATGGCTTAGG
Organism: Pyrausta aurata; assembly: GCA_963584085.1. NCBI lineage: Eukaryota > Metazoa > Arthropoda > Insecta > Lepidoptera > Crambidae > Pyrausta > Pyrausta aurata. The sequence goes on along the minus strand of OY757254.1, from coordinate 5,491,358 downwards.
ATATAGGCATACTTAACATTGTAGGTAATGCCATAAACACATATGGACAAATGACAATGTATATGAGTAGATAAATGGTTATACGAATTTAGCCATGAACATACGGCTAGGTGTAGATAGATATAGATGTGCGAGTAATTTAGTCAACAAAGTAAAGTAGTTCAATTGGACTGATCATCCGAAAGCATTACAATATTTTGTAAGCTAAATTTATTCTTGAAACTGAATGTAAAGTTTAATGCAAAGATAGGTTAATCGATTTCAGTAAACCCAATATGGAGAGTAGTACTGTACTTACATATAGATACAAGTTGAGGTAGTAAAAATAGTTAGAGATTCGGTTCCTTCAGGGTAAACGCGACGTGAACGAGCTTCATCGCTGAAGCCTGTTGGAGACTATAAATAAGGTGTCTTAATTCGTGATTCTCTTATGATTTTAATATGATTAAATAATGGTAAAAAAGGTACAAATTGGTACAAGAAGTGTCAGTTCCTTCCATTCGATCATGGTGCGAACGAGTTTTCCTCCGTGAGATAAGTTGGAGTCCAGTAGAGGCTTAAATCGTGACCTTCATATTAATATTAGGGCGTGCACGACCCATGTTATAAATATAATAAATAAATAAATAATTATACTTCAGTATTCGTCCTCGATATTAGTATTATACACATGTAGTATCGCTTGCACTTATCACCACATAGCACAAATTTTAGAGCTAGATAAAAATAAATTACAGGTAAAAAATGTTTTTTCCGGATTATATTTCTAAAAATAAAATAGAATCAATATCCGTATCCTGTAAAAAGAATTAAATAAATTAAGAACACTTCCGTTCCGTCACTTCCTCCACGCCATTGCTTTTGAAGCCTTCCATTCGCTATTTGTGCTTCGCCACTAAAGCACGTCAATCCTCGTTCCGTGCAGAATAAATTTAATAATAGTTTTTGTGATTTCAGTGACTTTAGTGAACTATCAAGATTGGATTCCTTGAACTCAAGACCCTTCCGAATCTTTGAACAAATACGTACGTCTGTGCGTAAATACAAGGTTTATAGCACCTCGGAATTGTATTTCGGACTTTTCCACGCTTAAACCATTTCGGCCTCGTCTGTTCAGTCAATACGCATCGTACAGTATTTTGGACTGTTTTGTGCGTACTACAAGGTTTCTAGCACTCGGAATTGTATTTTGGACTCTTCCACGCTAAAACCATTTAGCTTCGTCTTCTCAGACTTAGCTCGACTGAACACGGCCGCTGCAGTCGACGGGCAATGGAGAAAAACCTACACATGTGCAACCCGCATGGGCGGCGTCGCATCTGCCCTTTACATCCATAGCTGATGTAGTCCTGCCACCAACACCGCCGCAGCCGTCCACGTCTCGTGATGCAGCTGGGAATTTAAGCGCCGTGCGCCGCACATAATACGGGTAATAAGCTAGACTACTGTGACTACAAATTTTCACTTTTTTTATTTACTATTTATTTAAATGTAACCTGATTTACAAATAAAATAGGCCTTCGGCTATCAAACTCGCATCGCAAAATAAACAAGTAAAAAAAGTATTTGTATCAACAGTAGTCGAAAACCCATCACTAGATGACAATTTGGTAGATTTTCTAATGTACACAACTTGAAAAGGACATAACTTAATTTTTTTATATATTTTCTAATGACTGTCATTGTCTAGCCTATCACCCATTTTAGGCTGGACCTCTATTTAAGGGACACCAAGTATAGCCAATAACCTTTTCCGATAAATGAGCTATCTAACACATTTTTTTTTTCAAATCGGAGCAGTAATTCTTGAGATTAGCGCGTTTAAAAAGTTTTCGAACTAAGTGCTTCTCGTCAATTTTCATAATGCGCACAGCAAAAGAATGAAACTCTCTACCCGTATATGTGTTTCCATCGGTCTACAACCCTGTTATTTTCAGAAAAATAGTGAACAGGCTTCTTCTGGGTGAGCTCGCTTCATCGTCGTCCCTGTCTGTGCCTCGTCTGGTATAGTCTAGAGACAAAAGTAAACCCATATCATATTAAAAAAAAACTTTTTAGCTTAACAACACTACTAGCGGTCCTCTTCGACATTTTCTGTGCGTTTTGCCTTTAATCCGTTCCCGTAGGTTCCAGCGTGACGTTGGCATGCCTTAAAGCAGTTGCAAAACCTGAATCTGGTGCTTGGCTGCATGCTTTGCCGTCTCCACAGTTGGGTACGCTTCTCAACAACAATTCCTTAAGAATTGCAGTAGCTTTAAGACTGGGCAGCAAAGTTTGTGAACCTCATCGCTGTATTTGTGGTGTGATGGTAGATGAAAACGGCCACCATGGACTGAGTTGCCAAAGATGTGCGGTGTGGTTCCCGAAGCACCATTCTATTAATGAATTTGTGCGTCGGGCCACGGTTTCCGTAAATATTCCTTGCGTCCTAGAGCCACCAGGCTTTTCCCGCATGGATGGTAAGAGACCTGATGGCCTAACGTTGGTTCCATGGCGAAGAGGGCGTAGCCTCTTATGGGACGCAACATGCGTTAGACACATTTCATTATCTCATTCATTAGTTCAGCAGGTTCAGCGCCAGAAAATGCTGCCAATTTAAAACATACTAAGTATGCTGAGCTAAAGTTTGAGTATGATTTTGTTCCAATCTCTGTGGAGACGGCTGGGCCCTGGGGAGATGAGGCACGCGAGCTTTTCAACGAGTTGGGACAACGACTGAGGGATAAGGGTAATGATCCCCACTCTGGCTGGTTCAACAGGTTTCCATTGCTATTCAACGAGGCAATGCTGCTAGAATAATACCACCATGAACCTTTGGATCGGTCAGACAGAGCGTAGAGTGGGAATCAATAGTAGTTTTATGGAAATTTAAAGCGTCTTTTTTCTTGTGAAATTTTGTAATAAAATGACGACGCTTTTCGCTGAATGAATAATTGGTATCTTAATTATAGTTAATTATGTATGTCATTGTAATTTTCATTTAACACCTTAACGCGTTCATGAAGAAAAGGGCAGTAAGTTTTTTTATATGATATAACAAAAAAATACAGTTTTCGCAATTATTCCTGTATCTGTACTATTAATGACGTTGCTTAGTACCAAATTTCAAGATTATAAGTTCGCGGGAAGTACCCTGTAGGTAGGTTTTGATTCCTTATCGAGTGTTGAAAATTTGCGGAAATTTTCCGATATTTACGGCAATAACGGCTGTATCTTTTGATTGCGTTGGCTTAGAAGTTTGATTTTTTTACAGCTTTAAGGGACCGCAGAGCCTTTGATCAAATTTTAGCTTAATACCTCCACGTGTTCCTGAGAAAAAGGGTAGGGACAGACAAACGGACGGACAACGAAGTGATCCTATAAGGGTTCCGTTTTTTACCTTTCAAGGTACGGAATCCTAAAAAGGAAGGCAAAACAAAATCATTTTTTCAAATTGAACCAGTAGTTCCTGAGATTACCGCGTTCAAATAAAAAACAAACAAACAAACACTTCAGCTGTATAATATAGTATAGATTTCACCGGAATGATAAAATGAAGCCATCGAAATGAGAAAAACGATCACCGATATGAACAATTTACGCACCGGAATTAATAAAATTCACCGAAATGATATTTTTTATCATTTCGGTGAATTTTGTTTCATTTCGGTGGTCAATCTAGGCCACCGAATCAACCGAAATGAAAACACCGATATTAAAATCAACGACAAAATTTAATATAACAATAAAAGTTTTAAAGTCACAACGTTATTAATACCACACTAATAAACGTAGTTTGGGAAGGATACCAATAAATATTTCAAACATTTTATGGAGAATTGGATGAAAATATATTCCAACCTGCGGAAATGAAAAATAAAATGTCCCATGTCACCGAAACCAACTACTTACTTTTTTGGCGGGAACACGGAGCAAGCGGCGCACGTCTATTTACTTTAAACATTGAGGCGGCACTGGTATGTAGCGTTTTAGCGCGGGAGCAAGGAGCTAGAGTTGTCCCACGCAAAAATATTCTCGACAAACTAAAATTCACCATATGAAAAGTCTTATTTGACCACATGCATTTTTACTTATAAGTCATTTAATTGAATAGATTTAATTATGAAATTATTATGTGATAGTACAATAACTATTCACGATTTAAATAAAATAAGCAATAATACTAAATAACCAAAAGTTTTTACTATATAAGGGAAATTAAACAGAAAAATGGATTTGACCGCGCAACCGAAATGAAAAATATGGTGCTTTATCATTTTTTATTTCGAATTTAACGTAGTCCTTATCAAAAAATATTTATGGTCTCGTATACGGGATAACGCCTTCTATAAATAAAAAAATAAATAAGCCTCATTGTATCACTTTGCACTGCCGATTTCACTCATGCCGCGTAAAATTTGCTGTTCGGAAATTCACCCTAAAACATTTATTTAACGCCGCTGCCCTCGCCTACTGTGCAACGCGCAGTACTACGCACACTATTCATTATCATTTCATTTTATTTTATTTTTACCGTCAAAAAACTACAAAATCTGCCAGAGCAGTAAATCAGGCTGACTATGTAGTTCTATTTTGGTTTATGTAGTATAATTCACTACGCAAACTTTAAAAATTGCATAGAACAAAGGGGTAGATTCCTTGTCTGACACCGTTGTTTTTTTACAAGTAGCCCTATTAATTGCCAAAGGTTGCAGGTTGTAACCCTGCTTAAATTTATAATGGTTTTTGCAATTCTCTTTATAACTTTTTCGTCGCGAACAAACAGGTATTATTAACAATTAATAAAAGTTGGAATACAGTGAGTGCACCACGCAGATAGGAAGCAGCCCTTATGGCTTTACCACCAGCTACCGCCAGCGCCATCGCCAGTAACGTCCTCGAGCATGGGATCGCATCGGACCGCAACACAACCGCAGACTGCAGAACACGAGGTACGCTACGTGAGTCATTTGTAAAACAGTATAGCATATTATGATCAGACACTATCAGGTGAAAAGTTATCTTTTGAGAAGATGCGAGTAGTACTTTATTTTAAGTCGATTATCGAGCAAACACAGTTTTATAAATTAGACAAGTTTTTCTTTTCCATTGCTACTATATAATATTATACAGAGCGTGATCTTCAATCTTCTTTCGAACACGTCGAGCTTATTCTTTTTCAAATTAATTTGATTTGAAATCATTAGAAAGAGTAAAGAAAAAACACAATTTAACCTCTAAAAACAGATTATATCTGTATAGTCGGTACAGTGTAAATTAACTTCAAAACATTGTTTTATAACCATTAACCATCATCGACTTGACAAACCTTGTCGTGACAGATTATGTTCTGTAATACAATATTACGTGTTTTGTAAAGGAAAGGAATTATTGTATATTTTTTACAATTTTCCTTAAGATTTTTTTTTATCCTAAGACTTTCTAACTTTTTACAACAACAATTCAGTTGTTTTTTACAGGAATATTTTGGTTAAATAGAGAAGATAATTAATTTTGCAAGAGTTTTAGATGTAAAATATTGCTGTTAGGATGTTCGGTGCAATTCACCATAATATTTTGATATTATTAACCAAGGTAGACTCAAATTAAAACTGTGGTTTTGTATGCTTTTTTACTACTTAGGCTACATGTATGTATTTATTTGGAATACAATAAAGACATCAAAAATAAGTAACACAATGCTTAAGTATAAGGATATCTAGACTTATTCAAAAAAGCTACACATCTTTCCAAGGCTCAATATATAAACTTTTCCTTTTAATTCTAAACATTGACATGCTGCATGCATTCTACAGTCAAACGGAAGAGCATCAAGTTAAATTATTTTTAAGCTTTGCTCATTTTTCCTTTTTTTGTTTAAAAACATGAAAAATCTGCATAGTTTGTTTTTGTTTTATGCTGGATTTGACCATGAACTAAAGCGTACATGTCAATTTAAAAGACTATGATGCTTATGATCGTCATATGAATATTATACCGATTTATATCTTATCCAATGTTATTGGTGGTTGGATGTTATTTATAAATTCTATCCAGAAAATTAGCTGTATTACTATGGTTGTGAGATTATTCTGACGCCTCAACAACGGGGTAGGGCGCGGCCTGTGAGAACGGGTCAGCAAGCGCTCAGTGATTACAACTAGAAACAATATGTTATCATTTGGATTTTTTTTGGAGCTGGAATATTTACCGCATAATTTAGAAATACTTTCATTAGGTAGGTAACATAGTGATAGCTGCATAAAACTTGCGAGAAGTAAACAATAATACCCACATTTTCATTTCTACAAATATTTGCAATTCTGATAAATATAAAATATGTTTATAACACTGTTTTATAGGAATTAGTGACGCGATGTCACCCGGATATGAAAAGAAATTAACCCTCACGGATGTGTTTATCAACATTATTTTGTCATTATTTTGTAAATGCTACCGGCGATCCCTTAGTGTTTAATTTATCACTCACTCACCCAGCGCTCATTCCCTGAATGACTGATCCATCATCAAAATCCTAGTGTATTTGATACAGGGTTACAGTGTGTGTTTTTTGTTAATTTTGTACCCGTATTTTCTAATATTATTAAAATATGCGCCAAATATGCGTCGTGGTGATTGGACGCGGACGAATTTGTCGTTAATACATCTATTAGTTGTAAAAAATTTACAACTAACTTTTCAGTTGCTTGTTTATTCAAAAGTGTAACAATAAAATTTATATGATTACCTATAGCAGAAGCAATAATCAGGTTATTCATGTCATGTTCTGTTTTTTCTATCGACACTGCTGGCAGATACTAAGCGTAGTTCACTTGATGCCAGTAGGTAATTACTGTAACACCTTATCCCTTTTTTGCATAGATTTAAAGACTGAAATCTGTAATAGGTATAAAATAATGATTTTTCTTCAGTAAATTGTGCCGAACTGGCCATTTATAACATTGGTATCCTCACTTCATAAAACTTGCAAGAAGTTGTAATAACAGACATTGTAATGGTTAATATGTACAACAACATGTTACAGCATTTCAGTATGATATTTGTATCAAAAGATGGTATTGTTATTGCAAAACTAACAATATCTATTGATTTCTATAGAACAATTACTAAGTTGATTTCAGATTACCTTACTAAACTAACCTAACCTAACCATAAACAAAGGATTTCAGTATGGCATTATAAAAAGGCAGTTTTATTGCTTTCAATTTGGTTTTCAAGATTTTGAAAATGAAGTTCTTTTCAGGATGCTGTAAAGGAGTTTATAGGCTGCGCACTAATTTATGAAAACATAATGTTACTTGAATATTTTATTCAGTAGACTATCTGGATTAACTATTCAATCGTGATCTCATTAGAACAAATGGGTAAAAAATGATCGTCTCATAGTTTTTTGTTACAAATCGTACTTACTTACTTGTACTTACTAAGAGTGTTTTCTTTTACAAATAATTTTAGAAATATGTATATTTTTTCTGATAACCCGATTCTTATTCAAATAACGGGCTTAACTACTTATTGCTTCCTAGGCGCGTCTCATGCGTTTACAATTCCAAAATGAACCTTTAAGAAAATCTGATAACTTATTGTCTTCTGATTAGAAAACCGTATATCAATGTGACTTTGCGGACTAGCGGAGTTGACATATCCGCGCACAGCCCTAGGCATCATGCCTCGACGTCCACAGCCGTTATTAATGTCAACCTGTATTAGTAACTTGGTTGAGCAACTCCAAAATACCCTCGCACGGGTATAAACCCGTAGTAGTATAACTATTATAAAATAGTTACTGTAGACAGTACATTTTGTTCTGATTTTGCTAGTTCCTTGTTGTTAACCTGATAAATAATTCTTGCTTAATGATTGATAATCATACTATCATAAGTAACTTATTTGTTTAATATGATTCTTTGAAAGAATTGATCAAGTACTTACTCATAGACGATATTTCCTTCTTTCATGCTCTAAACATCTACATGTGTATAATACTAATATCGAGGACGAATACTGAAGTATAATTAATGATTAAACGAACTTACCTGTACGTGAAGTTCTATCATAATTATACGAAGTATTCGTCCGAAGATATTAGTAGAAAGTCCCACCCACCCGATGCATACTTTTTGTGTTGACAAAAACCCATCTCTAGGAAATATCATCATATTATTATCTCTAAACTAAATGAAGGCTTCAAAAGCAATGGCGTGGAGGAAGTGACGGAACGGAAGTGTTCTTAATTTATTTAATTCTTTTTACAGGATACGGATATTGATTCTATTTTATTTTTAGAAATATAATCCGGAAAAAACATTTTTTACCTGTAATTTATTTTTATCTAGCTCTAAAATTTGTGCTATGTGGTGATAAGTGCAAGCTATACTACATGTGTATAATACTAATATCTTCGGACGAATACTTCGTATAATTATGATAGAACTTCACGTACAGGTAAGTTCGTTTAATCATTAAGTATAATAAAAGTCGACTATAAATAAAATGTACAATGTACCAATAAAATAAATAAATAAATAGGTCCGGCCGGCCTTCGTTTATTAAAATATAAATGAATATATCGATCGATAATATTATATTACGTACGTACGAAAATGACAATAAGCTGTAAATACCAGCGATGACAAAAGTGATGATTAAAGAGTGATAGATGAGGAGAATTTCTTAATAGTATTGAACACCTGACGAAGTGGTCATTATTGTTAAAATAAATAGGACGTGACAAAATTACGCGATATCATCTCAATCATACCATAATAAGATAATGAGGAATTAGAAAGGTGAATATTATCTCATGAATAACTTTAAAAAAAATGCTTTTATCTGAAAATATATGTTATTTTTCTCACTCTATACTGTATATATTTTATGGAACTAAAACTGGTTTAAATTAGATTACTATAACGATTTGATTTTAAAGATGAAGTTCAATACGTTTGATTGTTGAGTTTGAAGTATGAAAAAGGAAACATTTTTTATCTAATATGACTGATTGCTAACAATGCCCGCCCGTAACCCTATATTACACTTGTCACTTGTGTTACGTAAGAATATTAACATCTTTAGAATTATAATTAAAAATGTTTAATTTTAATTTTAATGTAATTTTTTATGCTAATGGGAAATAGAAATTATAATCTTAGTATTGTCAGTATACAAAAATATTTCCTAAAAATATTAAATTGAATAAAGTGTCAAACAATATTTTTGAAACATTGTTGTTGTTGAAATGAATTTTCAAATCTGTGTAGTAACTAAATTTCATGTGAAATTTATTTTGGATTTTGTCTTGATTTTAATGTAAAAACCATTAGCATTTACATTTTTAATCTGATAATCATTTTTTTGGGATGTCAAATATAATCAATTCAGCATTTGTATGGTTATTATAATAAACCTTGTTTGAGAAATGTTTTTAAGTATTCTTTGAAAAAAAAAAATGTCTGTGATTCAACTTTATTTACAATCACTTTTTATTTTTAAATCAGTTGAATGTTTTGGTTAGTTGTTTGTACCTATTCAAAATTACTTTCACTTAAACATTTTAATGTCAAATTGATGTTTTTTTTCTTTAAAATTAATTTAATTCACATTAAAAAAAAACAAGTATGTTTCTTTTTTTTAAAAAAAAACAGGGGAGGGGTAGTGTGTGCGCTGCCTCACCCTATATTAGATATGTAAGTTAGTATTTAAGGCGTCAATCGATGTAACATTAGGTCTTAATAAACTGACAGTGCGCGCTATCACTTGGTTTCATTGTGTCTCCCGCGTCTAGCCTTACAATAGCTTATACATCAGAATAACATATAGGCTACAATTTTTGAGGTTTCTAATGTGAGGTCGTAAAAAAACACATTTTTTGTCTAGTAGCAGACGGGACGAACCTGAAGTCCACGCGAACGAAGTCGCGGGCAAAAGCTAGTATTACATTAAAAAAATCGTGCTAGTTACACCACTTATAATCCGAGATCCGCTTTCATAATTTTTACTTTGTTGGATTTGCCATCCCCCGAATAGTACTAAGGGGGAACAAAAAAATATTTTGGTGGGATTTTACTTTACTGAATACGTGTACGTTGTCAATTTTATATACAGGTGTGACCCTGTAATAGGAGTAAAAAATTAAAATGTAGGCCCTTTAAGTGGACGAGTAATCCATATTAAATAGTCTTAACTAACAAAATAAATCGAACCAGCAATGTAGGTATTGCAAACAAATGAGTCCAGTCATAGAACTTGACATTGTCATTTACTACAATGAGTTAGCGATTTTGATATACATTGACTAGAGAGAGATTATAACTGAACTAGATAATTTATCTATTCAGTGGGATTACTATATCTTTTAGTCAAAGCATATTGGAGCACTATGACCAGGGCCCCTATTTTTGAATCACTCGCTTGGATATGGCGAGTGATTTTCGTTCGACGTAGTGTCAAAAGTCATAGAAAAAAAATCGTTTTCGAACGAAAATCACTCGCGATATCCAAACAAGTGATTCTAAAATAGGGGCCCAGGTCAAGGTACCTACGAATACTCTGTTATATTTTATGAATGAATTCTAAAACCAAAATCAAAAGATCATGATTTATTTCCTTTGCGATCGCAATATCGCGCGTTGTTCAGTTTGACCATTATTGATCAAAGTTAACGAGAAGAACATAAAATTACGAGATTTACGAGTAATTTGAAAATTTAGAGGTCTAAATTACTAGGTCAAAGTAAAGGTTTGGGAGAGAAAAGACATAAAACAGACTGCGCACTAATAAATTAATTGTATTAAATCGTCATCACGCTCTTAATGACATCATTCGGAGGGCCCTGGTTTCTTCAAACATCCCTTGCGTGCTTGAGCCACCTGGCCTTAGCCGTACTGACGGTAAAAGACCAGATGGCCTAACCCTGGTACCTTGGGAAAAGGGTAGGTGTCTTTTGTGGGACGCGACTTGTGTGAGCACCTTTGCGGCATGCCACTTGGGCCGTACTGTATTGGCACCTGGGGCAGCAGCCGAGACAGCGGCGCTTAAAAAGCATTTAAAATACACCGTGCTTTTTTAACCGTCTTACAGCCGAAGCCCACGTAATGTAACCGTCTTAATAAACCTCTAGGACATGTTATTTTTTTTATTACACTCCACATAATTTTTGTGTAAAAAATATCTAATAGTAATGTTACGTAATGTATCATCCTGTTCATAATGTTTACGTTTTCAACAATGCATTCCTTGACCTTGCCGCCTCCACGCGTTCCGCACCGTAGCCAATCTAAGACAGTCCACGTGGATCTCTAACCAATCATGCGCTAGCGCAATCCTTTGTGACGCCCACCGCCTCGCCCCTTTCTATTCGTGCGGAAAGTAGGTCAGTAGTGCTAGACAGCCGAGTGAATGACCCGCGCGTAGTGCTCGTTACAGGATGTTTAGTACTAAATTGTGCTGATATCTTCTTTAATGTCTTAGTCTTTGAAATCTTAATAATAACCAAGTTTTATTTAACGAATGACATGTAGTTATTGGATACTTTAAGTGGCCTTCGGCTGTAAGACGGTTAAAAAAGCACGGTGTATAGTGCCTTAGAGACAACCTACCATTTCGTCCCCTTTGCTGTCGAGACTGTGGGCTGTTGGGGGTCGGAGGCCAAGAAATTCATTGCTGAGGTGGGTCGTCGCTTGAGGGTAAGGTCCAATGATCCTCGTGCGGGGTCATTTCTTATCCAGAAGTTGGCTCTGGCCATCCAGCGGGGTAATGCGGCGAGTGTGATGGGTACTTTTCCCCCTGGCACACTCCAAAGTTGACACTGTGTTGTTTAGTTTTTTTTTAAGTTACTGAAGTTTTTAAAAATTATTTTAAAATTTTAATGTTATTTATTTAATTTTGCCAATTCTTATTCTTATTCTTAACTATTTGACATTTAAGCCATTATAATATGTTCTATAAGTTATTTAATAAATCAGTGAAGTATATTTTTTTAATATTATATTAGATTAAGAAATAATTAAACTATGGAGATAACAATTAGGTTTTGTCATTTTATTGTATCACAACACAAACTCAAATTTTCCCAACACCGCATTATAAATGATATACCTAATATGGGTATATTCATAGACCTTTGTAGCTAGGATGTATCAGCGTGGCCTGCGTACGGTGCGGGCGGCGCAGGCGGCGGCTGCGGCTCGCGGTAGTGGCGCTCGTAGACGCGGTCCCAGAAGCGCACGCGCCGCTCCAGCAGCGCGCCGCGCAGCTCCAGCGTGCGCCCGAGCGACATGTGCGGCGAGCCCGACGCGCCCGCCGGTGGCCACGCCGGCAGCGAAGAGCCCGCCGGCACTGGACTTCTGGAAAACGTAAAGCAGAAAATGTACATTGATAGATTACCGCAGCTGCCATTTTACCGTGTACGTTCACGATAATTGGCGGCAGCTTCGGGATATTATGACAATATTCAGGCTAGTATTCTGAAAGGTCAAAGGATTCATATTCTCAAGTTTCGGCATATTTAATAAAAAGTAATTTGTTCAACTTTTTTGTTAGCTATAATAATGTATTCTCAATATATCACACAGGTACATAATATTTTGGAAGATATCACACAAAGCTCTATATATTTCAATTCCTAACTCCTATTCATACAAAAATTGCTAAGTGAACCAAAAAAGTGCTCAACACAAGAAAACGTACATGGTATAATATGTATTCACACATACTATTTCGATTTTCTTAGTTCTAACTAAAACATAACATTGTACTCGAAAGAGAGTTACCTCAAACTTACCCTTCAACGATGAAATTACTCCATAATTGTCTCATTATAGCTTTGTTACTTTGGTATTCTTTGGTTAATTTCTTATCTTTGGGAACGTTAGGCATTGTATCAAACACTGCTACAGACTGAGCGCAATGATTAGCACCGCGTTCATTATCTGTATAAGGCACCAAAAATACTTCATCTTCATCATCGGTGAATGAATATTCGTACAGATAAATCTTATCGTTGCCGGCTTGGACGTGTAGTTTAACAGCTCTAAGAGTTGCATAAGTAAAAATTACATCAGAAAAATAGTCAATGTATTGCAGTACTGTATCTTCACCTACAGGCTTATCACCAAAATATAACTCCTTGACTTGCTTTGCAACGGTTTCTTTCTCTTCGTCAGATTCGAATTGCAAATCAGCTGGTAAAAAGTCCGAGAACTTTTCGTTCATGCTGTCTTTCCAAATACTAAATAAACTAATTCTTAGTAAGCCTTCCATGTGAGCGAATCCATACAACATTGGAACTTTCTCGTACTGGCCACTTTTTAAGATTTGATATGGAGAGTTTACTAAAAAGGGTTCTTCACTAGTTTCCCTTTCAACGCAAGGTGAAAATAAAAAAGTGGAATCTTTTCTATCCATGAACATATCTGTAAATAGATCACCCAAAGAGGCAATCTTGTAAAAATCTTCTAAAGCGTAAATGTCATCTACATTAACGACATCGAATTTTCGGGCATACTCTTTCGCATTTTCTACCGCATTCAACTGTACACTAAAGGCAGCAAGATTGGCTCCGCTCTCGGGTATGACTTTGTTGAACAGTCCTTTCGTAGAAGGTGACAGCATCAAGAGGTCGACGGAAGAAGACCCGGCGCTGCTACCTTGGATGGTGATATCGTTAGGATTTCCACCAAAATTGGCGATGTTATTTTTGACCCATCGCAGCAGTGCTACCTGGTCCTTCATCCCAGCGTTGCCAGGAGCACTTTCGGTCCCGAGACATAAGAAACCGTGTATGCCAAGGCGGTAATTAAAACTGACAAAAATTATTGGTTTTACTTTAATCAAGTCAAACGGTATAATCATATTTCCGTGTCCGATTTGATAGGCCCCTCCATGCACGTACACTACGACTGGTAAATCTTTCTCGGTCGTATCTGGTACAAATACATTTGCAATTAGACAGTTTTCTTGTATTGTTTTATTATCTGTCATAGGATAATAGGGTAAGACAACTTGTGGGCAAATTATATCCTCATTGACAGCTTCAAATGTAGTCAACCATGATGGCGGGGGCAATGGAGCCTGTAAAAAGATACATGTGGTTAAGAGTGGAAAAACATACGTTCCGCAAGTATCCTACCTTATATGATTTAAACGTAGTTTATCTCGTCAAGAATGTGTGAACGAGACACAATAGAAATTCCATTGTTATGCGACTCCCGGGAGTCGTTTGATACCTGACTGATTAATATAGAGAGAACCTATGTGCTCTCTACTACCTATGATGCGCATGAAGCGCAAAGCTTATATTACTTAAAGATTTAATACGCCGGCTAGCATGATACATCATTACTTCTCATTCGGCTTGTTCACGCTGAAATGATAAAGTATATTAGTTGAGTACCTTAAATTTGTGAGGTCCGGTAGGAGCCGTGGCGTAGGGAATGCCGTAAAAGACGAATACGTCATGTCCGGGCTCCTTGTATCCGCGCACGGGCCCCTGCGGGATGCGCACGACTCGCGAGGCGCGCTCGGCTCGCTGCGCAGACGCCGCGCACAGCGCCGCGACGCACACCACCCACACCGACCGCATCCTCGTAGAAGAAGACTTGAACTGAACTGATACCGACGAGCCGGCTCTTTTACCACGCACCTAATCACGCCAAGATTGAGTCTGCGGATGCGCTATATCTATAATTAGTCTATGTGGTATCATGCCTTCTCGGTTCAAATTGTGTGTTTACCTATTTAAATAGCTTAGTTGTACGGTATTTAAAAATAATCGTTTTGATACAAAGAAAAAGAGTACCGAATATGAAACATCAGAGACATTGGGAAAAATGTGGAATTTTCCTGTAAGATCGGTTACAATCGGATTTCAACGAGCGTCGGACGGGCGCTGGTAAAACGAGTCGCTGTTGAACCAGGAGCCCTATTTTTGATTCACTCGCGTCAAGATGGCGTGTGATATTCAATGTACACAAAAAAGATTTGAAAAATCATTGCTCAATTTTGTGAGTACTCACGTCTATATTTTGAGTGATTTCCGTGGATTTTTAATGTGTTTTCGAACGAAAATCACACGCCATATCCAAGCGAGTGATTCAAAAATAGGGGCCCAAGCAGCTTTAAAATAATATTAAATATATTCACTTAGAAAGTTTACAGGGTGTTGTTTTTATTAGGGTTCCGTAGCCCAACAGAAACCCTTATAGTTTCGCCATGTCCATCCGCAGTGGTCAGGAGCCCTATTTTTGAATCACTCGCGTCAAGATAGCGAGTGATAATTAATGATTAAAGTCTAATTTCGGAATTAAAACCAGTTGTAATCTACACAAAAAGGATTTGAAAAATCATTACTCAATTTTGTGAGTACTCACGTCTTGATTTTTAGTGATTTCCGTTGATTTTTAATGTGTTTTCGAACGAAAATCACACGCCATATCCACGTAAGTAGAGATATAACCACGCGAAATATAGACGTAAGTACTCACAAAAAAGAGCAATGATTTTTCAAATCCTTTTTGTGTAGATAACAACTAATTTTCATTCCAAAATTCGACTTTAAACAATGAATATCACTCGCCATCTTGACGCGAGTGAATCAAAAATAGGGGCCCTGGGCAGAGACCTGGGGCCCTATTTTTGAATCACTCGCTTGGATATGGCGTGTGATTTTCGTTTGAAAACGAAAAAAAAGTCAACGAAAACCACGCGAAATAAGATAGTACGGCTCCCGCTCCTAATAAAAATCGATTTTATGGTCTCATCCAGAAGAAAGCATGAAACTTGGCACGATTGTAGCTTTCGTATGTGTACTTTATTTCCGATAGGGAAACACGCTGGGAAATGTCTGCTTCTCCTTCCACCCCCCGTTTTATCTCCCTCGTTCTGGTTCGTTTTTTTTGACGATTTCTACAAAAACGGTAAGACCTAGGAGTTTACTGTCTAGGAAGCAAATCATTGTGGATAAATTACGTATAAAACGATACTAAATTTATGGCGGTAAGAATAATGTTTCTCCTAATACAGAAAGGCAGTTACCTCACCCAATACATAACAAGCAAACATCACGAATACACATTTTTAGTAACATGAAGCGAAGGGATATTCTAAGTACAGCAAAATCATACATAAGTCAACATCAAATCTGTCACCACACGTACCCAGGTGGAGGCGTTCATGAGCTGGTTAATGGATTACAAACAAAGCTACAAGATTTTACTTTAGACGATTTCTGTGTGCTATTTATTGGTGAAAGTGACTTTATAGAGTCAAAAAACTATTCTCTTATTATTGACGACATTCGCCAAAAACTTTTAGTGATTCAGCACACTCATGTTATCATTATGTTACCCACTTTTAAATGTCGCGAAGCCGTAAATTTGTTTAACCACCGCATAGAAACTTTTAACAACCAACTTTATTTGGATAACGCTATTCACGAATATGCTTACGTAATCGACAGTAATAGGAACCTGGACTATTCCCCTGATATGTTTAATGTTTACACAGGACGCCCAAACAATAAGGCTCTTAGGACTATATTTTATGACTTAGCTAACCTAATAGCACAATTAAAAGGTCAGGAAATTTATAACATGGCGGACATGTTTTTTCGAGACTAAAGAAAGTAATTTAAGCTTTTTAACAGAAACATCTACTCCTAGTTCACAAAATCAGATACACACCCTAAAAATATTTAACCAAAATGTATGTGGACTGAGGTCAAAAAGAGATGATTTCGAAATATATCTAAACACTTTTGGTGATTACATGCCACACTTTCTTTGTATAAGCGAACATTTTTTGACACAGTCCAATGTAGGCTTATTTTCCTTAAAGTATTACAATCTTTGTACCTACAATGTGAGACGTAAAAAAAAGCGTGGTGGGGCTTTAATATTAGGGCTGAAAGGGCGCTCTACTGAGGAGATAAAATTATGTAAAAAACTGTACGTGACTGACAGTTTTGAGATATGTGGTATCAGGGATGTTGACTCAAATATAAATATATTCTGCTGTTATCGAACACCCCAAGAAAAAACTCTCGAGCCCTTTTTGGATAACTTAGAAAAACTGCTTGATTATCTTTTTGATAAGAAGGGGGTAATTTGTGGCGATTTTAACATTGACGTGCTGACTGATAGTGAAAATCACAATAAATTTAAGAATATACTACAATGTTATAATTTTCGATATCTTTACAACTGTGTTACCTTTAGACGAGGTAATAATGAGTCGAGCTTAGACAATATAATAACCAACATGACGCCTGATGACATTTTGAATTGCTCATCTGATGACAATGGCTTATCGGATGGTCACATCGCTCTTATATGCGAAATTGCTTCTCCTTTTACCAGAGAGAAAAGTAGCAGTAACGAGTTCATTTGGCTTTATCAGAGAAATTTTAGTGAAAAGAACCACGCTATTTTTCGACATAAACTTATGGAAGATACAAAAAACATGGGTGAACCAGATGGTTTCATCGAGGCGTTCACAGAAACTTTTAATGACACTTTTAATTTTGGGAGACATAAAATCAGCATTACTAAAAAAGATAAGATACGATGGATAACGAAGGGGCTACGAGTATCGAGTCTTATGAAAAGATTTTTAAACACGGCTAGTAACGTTATTAATGATCAATCCATTATAGAATATCGTGCCAGGTATTTAACTTTATATCGCAAATTAGTAAGACATGCAAAGAAGCTTTCCGTACAAAGTGAGATTAAAAAATCAAACAATTCCGCTAAAGCCATTTGGAAAGTAGTGAATAAACACAGAAATAAATGCAAAGCAAATCGTAAAGAAAAGTATCAGCTCAAAGAAAATAATCGCAAAATAGACGATCCACAGGAAGTAGTAGAAATCTTTTCCAAACATTTTGACACTGGTAGTGTTGCTGCAGATAAAACTAAATCTAGAGATTCCATTACACTACTAAATAAATACAGCCCAAAGGTGATCAGAGAGCTCCGATGGAAAAAAGTCACTCCTGTAGAAGTTAAACGTCTTGTGTTAGGCATGGAAAGCAAAAATTCATCTGGATGGGATGATATTCCAATTACAGTAATCAAACAAAATATTGATATTCTGGCAGAGCCTTTGAGCAACACTTTCAACTCCTACTTTACGAAAAATGTTTTTCCCGATAATCTCAAGGTTGCTAAAGTCATACCTATCCTTAAGAAGGGAAGTAGGGACAATGTAAAAAACTACAGGCCAATCTCCCTGCTGCCAACTTTTTCCAAGCTTTTCGAAAGATTAATAAAGGTGAGGCTACTTGACCACTTCACATGGAACAATGTACTAAACAAGAGACAATTTGGTTACCAAAAAGATATTGGTACTGTTGAAGCAATAGATGCCCTCATAGACGAAGTAGTGACAAACTTAAATAAAAAGAAAAAAGTCGCAGGAGTCTTTCTGGATTTAAGTTCCGCTTTTGACAGCATTAATCACGAAATTTTGTTAAATAAACTATCTCACTACGGTGTAAGAAATGAACAACTTGGTTTAATAAGGAGCTACCTGGAAAACCGAAAACAGTATGTGGAACTCAATTCCTTTAATGGCTGTGAAGAGATCGTCTGTAAATCGGAAATGGTTACCATAAAAAAAGGTGTACCACAGGGTTCTATATTGGGTCCATTGTTTTTCATAGTATTTATAAATGACCTCTTTGATTTTGTAAACACGGAACTGCAAAACGTCAAACCAATAATATTTGCTGACGACACAAATGCGGTTATTGCAGCGGATAATCTACTAGAGCTAAATTCTAAAGTAAATGAGGCCCTATCGGCGTTCTCAACTTGGTTTTCTATAAACGATTTGGCCATCAATATCCAAAAAACAAATGTTATGTTGTTCGAATCAACTTCTAGAAATAAGGATGTGGTAAAATGCGCCTTAAATAACATTGACATCACAGCTGTGAAATATGTTAAGTTCCTGGGGATTTTTATCGATTCTTTACTAAATTGGAAGAAAGAACTTGAGAATGTTGCAAACAGCATTAGTTCGTCCTGCCACGTACTAAGAAGTCTCAGAGATGAGATCACGATTGAGAAGCTAAAGATGACTTATAATGCTCTAATTGACTCAAGGCTGCGTTACAGTGTCAAACTTTGGGGCAATAGCTACCAATATAACATTAACAAAGCGTTCGTAGCACAAAAACGAGCAATTAGGATAATTTTCCGCTTATCCCAACTAGAGTCCTGCAGGAATTATTTTATAAAACTGGGTGTTCTAACGGTCCCATGTCTCTATATATTCGTGACACTATGTGACATAATTAAGCACCCTAGCAAATTAGAGGCACCCCTGGAGAGAGAAGTAAGACTCACCACCAGGAGGAAAGATATTCCCTTTGAAGGTAACACAGACCGGCCAAAACTGAACATTTATAAACACAGTGCTCGCTACCAGGCGGCACGTCTGTATAATAGGCTCCCCATGGAATTAAAAACCATAAACAAACTATCAATATTTAAAAGAAAACTTAAGTCATTACTTGTAAGAAAATGTTACTATTCTGTGGGGGATTACCTTAGGGATGGTTTCAGATAAATAGTTTACCAAATTTTATAAAAAAAGTGACTTTTTCAATTAAATTTTAGATTAATTATTTATTTAATTTTTCTGTGACATGTTATTCTTTATTATTTAAAAATCTTGACATTTTGTTAAAATTTATACTTCTTTTCGCCATAAATTACGTAGTTAGAATTTTGTGTTAATTTTTTATTGTATTTTAATTGGTGTATTATTATTATTTTTCTGAAAATGTTCAACGCAATGTGTATTTTGCTGTGAATAAATATTTGAATTTGAATTTGAAATTTGAATTTGAAATACAGCCATCAAAACTTAATAAAATTATGAAAAAAGCACACTTTTATTCCCTCTTGCTCTATTTACGCAATAATGACATGAGTTATGATAAAATGACCGTAGAAAATTACAACCCTTACATATTAGGTAGGCTACAATATGATACCTAAAACTTAGTGGTAGAGTCCGTGGTACTTGAGCTAGCTCACTGCATCAGAGCCCCTATTTTTGAATCACTCGCTTGGATATGGCGAGTGATTTTCGTTCGAAAACGTTTTTTTTTCTATGACTTTTGACACTACGTCGAACGAAAATCACTCGCCATCTTGAAGCGAATGATTCAAAAATAGGGCCCCTGACTCGACGAAACTCCATGTTAGTTTATATTACGTTTTTAACCGACTTAAAAAAATAGTGATACATTCGACCTGTATCTATGTTTTATAGTTAAACTTGGACGTGCAATGCATTTACAATAGGGAAACACGCTGGGAAATGGCTGCTTCTCCCCCCCACCCTCCTTTTATCTCTCCGTCCTGGTTTTCTCCAATTTCTGCAAAAACGGTAAGTCGTAGGAGGTTACTGATTAGCAAGCAAATCATCGTCGATAAATTACGTACAAAACGATACTAAATTGATGGTGGTAAGATTAATGTTTCTTCTAATACAGCCATCTCAACTTTATAAAATTGAAAATAAATTGCACATTTTTATTCCCTCTTGCTCCATTTACAATAAAATTGCAAAAACTATAAGACTTAGGAGTTTACCGTTCAGAAAGCAAGTCACAATAATCATCTCAAAATTATGTCTGTTTTCGGAGAAATCTGTGTAAAAAACGAAATAAAAGTAATAAAATTTTACATGGAGTTTCGTGGAGTCAAACGCGGTGAGCTGTAAGTCAAGTATCACTGGCTCTACTATAAAGTTTTAGGTGTTAAATTGTAGGTCAATACATAAGGTATGTAATTTTTGAGGTCATTTTATCATAACTCTTGTCATTTTTGTGTAAATAGAGCAAGAAGAAATAAAAGTGTGTATTTTTATGTAGTTTTATTAAGTTTTAATGGCTGTATTATAAGAAAGATTTATCTTACCACTATATAAGGTGTTTTTCTATAAACGGGTACAACTTTAACAGAACTTCAAATTACTTCAGAGAAACCGGGCCCTATCATTTTTTTTTTTCTTAAAAACGGGCTTGTTTTATTTTTTTATTTTTCCTAACAAAAAAATAATAATATTTTTAAAAGCATCCTGTGTCTAGTCTGAAACATCCCAACGTCATGAACTGTCTCTCTTTTCCCTCATTTCCTCAGGTGATGACGTTGGGATGTTTCAGACTAGACACAGGATGCTTTTAAAAAGGGGAATAATAAAACGAGCGAATAAAAAATAACTTGGCGACTGATGATGAATACTGTTTTAATCACTTGAGCGGTATGAATTTGAGTAAGCGAATAATTAACTAAACTAACGACGAATATTGATTAATAATAAAATCCAGAACGAGCTTACAACAAGTGGGCTTTGTTATATCCATTTCAGATATAAAAATACTATCCGGGCGACTAAATTACTAACTGAGCGACTAGAAAAACAGAGGGGGCAGCTTTAATATTAAGATATTTTCGATTTTTCCAATTGAGGTTTTACATAACGAACTACAAAAAAGTTCACTCTGAGCAAAGTTTGTGAGCTGCTGTATTAATGATTATTGGTTACTGATATTCTATTTGAGGTCTTATGTTTTATATTTTATGCAAACTATAAAATCGATGAATAGTAGAGCTCCTCAACCCTCATACTTATTAATGTTCCTTATAGTATTGATAAGAAAATCACTTTTTTTATTGACTGAAGCGTCTTTTTTAGGGCTTCGTAGTCCAACGGAACCCTTATAGTCTCGCCATGTCCGTCTGTCCGCAGTTCAGCGCAGAGTTAGGTGTTAGAAAACTGTAATTTTAACTCCTCGACAAAGTGGTAAAATAAGATTTTGAGAACTATTTTTTCAAAACACCTTAGTAAACATACATAAAATAAGCAAAATAATTGTCATGTAAATTTTTACACAATTTAAATGCTTACATACATAGAATATACGGAACCCTTCGTGCGCGAATCCGACTCGCACTTGGCCGGCTTATTATTATTTGATTAAAGTAAATGCCAATTGATTATTATTACTTTTTCGTAATACATTGTTTAATTTAATAACCTATAAGAATATTTAGTGTATCTTCAAATAGTAATTTCATAAAATGATTTTTTATTTAAATGTGGCCTCATAATACGCTATTTCGATTAGAATTTTTCAAAGCAGCTTTTGCATTCGAAACACTTCATATAAGATTAAATACAGCTCAGTTTGAAAAATCCATTTGCCAAATATTGAAAAAAATGCAGGACGTAATGTTGACACTCAATCAAAAATTGGGTCGCTCATATAATTATGAAGCTTCTCATTTTGTATTTTAAGTAACTCAAATTATTCTTATTTGTTAGTTGCTGATCTGTTGATTTCTCGTCACTCGCACTCAGTCGCTCACTTAGTAATTCTATAACCCAAATTAAGTATTTTTGACACTTAAAACATTAATTTACAGTCGCTCGTTTAAATACTACCCTTTTAAAAAGATTATTATTCTTTTGTTAGGAAAAGTAAAAAAGAAAACTAGCCCGTTTTTAAGAAAAAAAAATGATAGGGCCCGGTTCCTCTGAAGTAATTTGAAGTTCTGTTAAAGTTTCACCCCTTTATAGAAAAACACTTTATATATTTAGTATCGTTTTGTAGGTTATTTATCAATTATGATTTGCTTCTTAGACAGTAAACTCCTAGGTCTCACCGTTTTTGTAGAAATTGTCGAAAACCAGAACGAAGGAGATAAAAGGGGGGGGGGGGGGGGGGCAGACATTTCCCAGCGTTTCCCTATCGGTAATAAAGTACACATACGAAAGCTACAATCGTGCCAAGTTTCATGCTTTCTTCCGGACGGGACCGTACTAAGACGTGAGTATTCAAAAAATTGAGCAATGATTTTACAAATCCTTTTTGTGTACATTACAACTGGTTTTCATTCCAAAATTTGACTTTAATCAATGAATATCACTCGCCATTTTGACGCAAGTGATTCAAAAATAGAGCTCCTGGAGCTCTATTTTTGAAACACTCGCTTCAAGATGGCGGGTGATTTTCGTTCGAAGATGAATTAAAAGTCATAGAAAAAAACTCGTTGTCGAACGAAAATCAAGTTCAAGTTCAATCGAAAATCGAGTGATTCAAAAATAGGGGCCCTGGGCCTCTATTTTTGAATCACTCGCGTGATTGATTTTCGTTCGAAAACGAGTTTTTTTGTATGACTTTTAATTCTACTTCGAACGAAAATCACGCGCAATTTCGAAGCGAGTAATTCAAAAATATGGCCCCTGGAGCCCTATTTTTTATTCACTCGCGTAAAAATAGGGGCCCAGGAGACCTATTTTTGAATCACTCGCGTCAAGATGGCGTGTGATATTCAATGTTTAAAGTCGAATTTTGGAATGAAAACCAGTTGTAATGTACATAAAAAGGATTTGAAAAATCATTGCTTAATTTTGTGAGTACTCACATCTAGATTTTGAGTGATTTCCGTTGATTTTTAATGTGTTTTCGAACGAAAATCACTCGCCATATCCAAGCGAGTGATTCAAAAATAGGGCTCCAGGAGCCCTATTTTTTAATCACTCGCGTCAAGATGGCGTGTGATATTCAATGTTTAAAGTCGAATTTTGGAATGAAAACCAGTTGTAATCTACATAAAAAGGATTTGAATAATCATTGCTCAATTTTGTGAGTACTAACGTGTAGATTTTGAGTGATTGATGAAAAATAGGGGCCCTGGGCCCCTATTTTTGAATCACTCGCTTGGATATGGCGTGTGATTTTCGTTCGAAAACACATTAAAAATCAACGGAAATCACTCAAAATCTAGACGTGAGTACTCACAAAATTGAGCACTGATTTTTCAAATCCTTTTTGTGTAGATTACCTACAACTGGTTTTCATTCCAAAATTCGACTTTAATCATTGAATATCACTCGCCATCTTGATGCGAGTGATTAAAAAATAGGGGCCCTGAGGTGCTAGAAAACTGTAATTTGGCTTGGGTATGCCAAATTATAGTTCCCCACTCTCACCCTCCTCCCTCTGCATTAAACGGTAATAATAATAAAATAATAAAAATTCTTTATTCCACATCATAAACAAAGTAATTACACAGGAAAGCATCTTATATTCGCTAGTAGTACAATTTAGGCGGTCTTATTACGGTAGTAGGTGGGTGGATACGTCAAAAAATCACAGCACTAGCATATGATGAATTTAGAAGGAAAACTGACACGGCTATGATAGATAAGTAAACAAATTAAGGAGCTGCAGTCCATTAACTTACAGCAAAACAATTTTCATGTATATTTTCGCCTAAAAATGTTTTATATAAATTGCACTTGTAAAAAGCAACTGTGAACCTGTGACAGACGAGGCATTGAACCCCGTGCTTTACGCTATCCGGGCGTATGCCTCATCTTAACTCCTTCGGATATTGTGAGAGCCATCTCACAACATTGATGATGTCACGCAGCCTACGCGTTAAGAAGCGCTTGCAAAATTCAACAGGCTTGTTAATGTGACGGTGGCCGAGTGGTATAGGCATACGCCCGGATAGCGTAAGACACGAGGTTCAATTCCTCGTCTGTCACAGGTTCACAGTTGCATTTTACAAGTGCAATTTATATTATTAAGTTTGTATGGTGACAAAACACTATAAAAACAAAAATAAACTATAAAAATGTTTTCCTCCAAAACGCGTTAAGATATAAAACTCAAACTGTACCTAGTCAAATGTTGATATTGATTGTCTCTTATATCTGTAAAAAAAAGTTAATCATCGCCATCAAAAGATATACCGTAACGAGTTTTGTCTCATCATTTTGGATATTTTGTTATTTTACGCGAAATTTTAATCATGTTTTACAGGATATTATTAGGGCAATAAAAGTGCTTTCAAACATAGTAGGTACGGAGTCGTGGGCGAGCCCGACTCGCACTTGACCGTTTTCTTAAAGATTTAATTTTCACTTCAATCAGGGTTTGAAGATAAAAAAATATTTTGTTGTAACGCTTCATCCGAAGTTTTTTCATTCTGTATAGAGGTTATTAACACGTTCCGGGACACTACTCCAGACACAATAGATGTTTTATTGTTTTTACGCCTGTAGGCGGGCACTGTCCCGGAACGTGTTAAAGAATCGATCACCTACCACACTATGCTGGAAAGACGTGATAATGGCACCTTGATCCATGAACCATGCATTCAGTACATCAAACCAAGAGCTCTATTTTTGAATCACTCGCTTCAAGATGGCGAGTGATTTTTCGTTAGAAGATGAATTCAGTCATAGAAAAAAAATCGTTTTCGAACGAAAATCACTCGCCATATCCAAGCGAGTGATTCAAAAATAGGGCCCCAAATCGTATATTACAAAAATAATCGCTGGGAAACGACTTTTATTTTAGGCATTAAAATAAATCATTGATTAAGGCTGCGTTTCCACCGATGTGCGAGGATGCGTAGCGAGAGATGTGTTTGTAAAGAACCAATAGAATTGCTTCATTTACCTCGCCTCGGTCAGCACAGCTCTAGTGGAAACGGTTCAGCGGAGCTAGATTTTTGCGCATACAAAACAAGCGAGGGATGTGTGCGAGGGATGTGTACGAGGGATGTGTACGAGGGATATGTAAGAAGGATGGATGCGAGGAATGTGCGTTGAGAAGGTTTGCATACACCGCACCCCCGTCGACACATTTCATAAGCTTCGCAACGCATCCTTGCACCACACATTGATGCGCATTTTTACAGCTCCGCTACACATCCTCGTAGGCACATTTTCATCGCACAGCTTTGGTGGAAACACTCACACATTTTTACAACACAGCAAGACATCCTCGTACGACACATTTCCATGGCACATCCCTGGTGGAAACGCAGCCTTATTAGCCATGTATACGCGCGCGGAGCCCTCAGGCGCGGCGTAATAGCGACGTGCGTGCACACAACCGCTTGGTTGTGAGCGTGCGAGCGCTTGCTGTGTGCGTGCGCCCGCACCACATCGCGCTATACATTGCGTAGTACACGGCTTATGGTCTGTTTTCGAAGAAAGTAATGAAATTTTTGAAGAAATGAAAATTCTTATAGAAAAATACTTGTTAGTACTAATATAATATGTTTATTTAAAAACTCTAAAAAAAAGTTATCACTTTGACTGTCAATATCTAAGTATTGCGTCATTTCCCAGGTTTGGTTGCTTGGAGAGAAATTATCGTATGAATAGGAGGAAAAAGAGTTGTTTTCGGTTATTTCATAGCTCGGTGTGGCCTGCGTACGGTGCGGGCGGCGCAGGCGGCGGCTGCGGCTCGCGGTAGTGGCGCTCGTAGACGCGGTCCCAGAAGCGCACGCGCCGCTCCAGCAGCGCGCCGCGCAGCTCCAGCGTGCGCCCGAGCGACATGTGCGGCGAGCCCGACGCGCCCGCCGGTGGCCACGCCGGCAGCGAAGAGACCGCCGGGATCGGACTTCTGGAAAACGTAATAAGGAAAATGTTCATTGATGGATTACGATCGGCATTGGTTCAGAATGTTTTTAACACTCACAGTGTCATATTTGTATTATTTAAAGATGAAATAAGAAACCAAAAATTGCGCACGCAATGACGTATCCATACGAGACCAAGAATTTCGCGCGGTTGGACTGACAACACGGTAGTTCAATTAGAAGAGCATTTGGCCCGGTTAGCTAGAAAGATGCTGGTTCGAATCCCACCCGTGCGCAATGTTCGTTTTCTTATTTCATCTTTCAGATCGGCATATTTAAAAAACAAGTAATTTGTTCAACTTTTTAGTTTTATACAGGGTGTCCCAAAAATAGTGTCAATCCGAAGTCCAGAGCATCACTAGGCCTCTCCGACTCACCTCACCTCCATGTATGTTCCGCGATTATTGATAGTTTTCGAGTTATGACTTTTTTTAATTACCGTGTTAAGGCCAGTGAGCTGTTACTACTACGTATAGAGACGCTATGCTAAGCAAAAAATGTGCGCATTTTTTGGACGTGAACTGTCAACAGAATGACGTATTCCATAAATTTTGAATTTTGAATATGAAACCGCAGAAGTGACACAGACTTTGTGCCTACTTAACTTAATTGTATTGAATGAATATAATTTTATCAAAACGTTTTAATCGTTACTTACTTTGATCAATAGTTATTTAATCCGTCAGGTATCAAACGACTGCCGGGAGTCGCATAATAATAGAATTTCTATTGTGTCTCGTTCACACATACTTGACGAGTTAAAAGAGCTAAATAAATAAAAGTTAAGTAAATAAAAATCTGTAGGTCAAAAACTCGAATGATATTTACAATTTTTTTATCACGATTTTTATCATTTTAATTTTTCATACGAGATATTTCTAGAAAAATATAACTACCAAAGCAAAACACCTTAAAAGAAATATCACAACATCGCATTGTCTAACCTCTATTTATTACCTACCTACTTTTCCATTCTGTGCGTGTCACTTTTTATAATCTTTGATTTTCATGTAAAATGGCGGCAATTTCATGCCAAAAATTTATAACATTTTGAAAAATCTTTACGCTGGTTTAAGCTAACATTTTAATTTCCTACCGATGGTAAGTGACGCCGGTATCGTTTATATTCCTGTTGGTTTTATTTTCGCATGTTTTTAAAACGCATGATGGCATTTTTGTTAAATTAATTGACCAAATGTCACATTGGTTAACGCTACGAGCGGGAGTGTGTGACTGTGATACCGCGCATGCGTTGATGGTCTGTGACCATCAACTCATCGGGCACGAGGTTCCTTAGGGATGTCATTTCCATACGTAGTAATAGTAGTTCAATGGTTAAGGCACTTTTTTGGTCACTGCATAGTTGAGAAACATGCCTGATTATTTTTATTTATTAAATGAATGCCAGGACTAGCTGATTCAGAAGTATTTCCATCCAAATCTCAAATTTAACCTTTAAAAAATTATTGAAACATTTTGAAAAAAATCTAAACTCAAAAACTATGAGAAGTTGCGGTGCTCTATCTCTTGGTTTGACACAATTTTTTTTTGGGCATTCTGTATATTTCAAATCCTAACTTTTTCATACTAAAGTGAGCCAAAAAAGTCTGCTAAACACAAGAAAATCGTAATGTACTAATTCACGCCTACTAGGTCGATTTTCATCGTACTAACTTATGTTCAAAATTATGTACTCGGAAGAGAGCTAACACGAACTTACCCTTCAACAATGAAGTTACTCCACAATTGCCTCATTAAAGCTTTGTTACTTTGGTATTCTTTGGTTAATTTCTTATCTTTGGGAGCGATAGGGATTGTATTAAATACTGCTGCAGACTGAGCGCAATGATTAGCACCGCGTACATTATCTGTATATGGCACCAAAAATACTTCGTCTTCATCATCGGTGAATGAATATTCGTACAGATAAATCTTATCGTTGCCGGCTTGGACGTGTAGTTTAACGGCTCTAAGAGTTGCATAAGTAAAAAATACATCAGAAAAATAATCAATGTATTGCAGTACTGTATCTTCACCTACAGGCTTATCACTAAAATATAACTCCTTGACTTGCTTTGCAACGGTTTCTTTCTCTTCGTCAGATTCGAATTGCAAATCAGCTGGTAAAAAGTCCGAGAACTTTTCGTTCATGCTGTCTTTCCAAGTACTAAATAAACTTATTCTTAGTAAGCCTTCCATGTTAGCGAATCCATACAACATTGGAACTTTCTCGTACTGGCCACTTTTTAAGATTTGATATGGAGAGTTTACTAAAAAGGGTTCTTCACTAGTATCTCTTTCAACGCAAGGTGAAAATAAAAAAGTGGAATCTTTTCTATCCATGAACATATCTGTAAATAGATCACCCAAAGAGGCAATCTTGTAAAAATCTTCTAAAGCGTAAATGTCATCTACATTAACGACATCGAATTTTCGGGCATACTCTTTCGCATTTTCTACCGCATTCAACTGTACACTAAAGGCAGCAAGATTGGCTCCGCTCTCGGGTATGACTTTGTTGAACAGTCCTTTCGTTGAAGGTGACAGCATCAAGAGGTCGACGGAAGAAGACCCGGCGCTGCTACCTTGGATGGTGATGTCGTTAGGATTTCCACCAAAATTGGCGATGTTATTTTTGACCCACCGCAGCAGTGCTACCTGGTCCTTCATCCCAGCGTTGCCAGGAGCACCTTCGGTCCCGAGACATAAGAAACCATGTATGCCAAGGCGGTAATTAAAAGTGACAAAAATAATTGGTCTTACTTTAATCAAATCAAACGGTATAATCATATTTCCGTGTCCGATTTGATAGGCCCCTCCATGCACGTACACTACGACTGGTAAATCTTTCTCGGTCGTATCTGGTACAAATACATTTGCAATCAGACAGTTTTCTTGCATTGTTTTATTATCTGTCATAGGATAATCGGGAAATACAACTTGTGGGCAAATTATATCCTCATTGACAGCTTCAAATGTAGTCAACCATGCTGGCGGGGGCAATGGAGCCTGTAACAAGAAACATGTAGATATTTTTAGATTTCATATAGAGTGGAAAAACATACGTTTCGCAAGTATCCTACCTTATATGATTTTAATGTTAATATAGAGAGAACCTATGTGCTCTCTACTACCTATGAGATCGGGGCCTCGATTTCGCTAATCGAAGCGCAAGGCTTATATATTAATTAAAGATTTAATACGCCGGCTAGCATGATACACGCGCCTTCGGCCTTCGGTCTGTTCACGCTGAAGTGATAAAGTATTAAATAGTTGAGTACCTTAAATTTGTGAGGTCCGATAGGAGCCGTGGCGTAGGGAATGTTGTAAAAGACGAATACGTCATATCCGGGGTCCTTGTATCCGCGCACGGGCCCCTGCGGGATGCGCACGACTCGCGAGGCGCGCTCGGCTCGCTGCGCAGACGCCGCGCACAGCGCCGCGACGCACACCACCCACACCGACCGCATCCTCGTAGAAGAAGACTTGAACTGAACTGATACCGACGAGCCGGCTCTTTTACAACGCACCTAATCACGTCAAGGTCGAGTATGTCTGATTCGCCATATCTATAATTAGATTAATTGGTAAGTATGTTAATAACAAACAAGAAAAAATAAAACTAAGACATGCAACATAAAAACCCGCGCACTGAGGGTTCCGTGCCACCCTTAACTAAATTCAGGGTCCACTTACTTTCACTTAACGAAAACATCACAATATATTGCGACAGCAAAAATAACTTTGTTTTTCATAGTGTTTGTATGAAAGACAAAGTTATATTTGCGGTTGATAAAAATGTGCAATATCTCAAAAACTACTGGTTCGATCTCCTTCAAACCAATTTTCCTTGCAAGTTTTTGTTGAGATCTACATCATATATTTTTTTCAAAATTTTCACTTTCTTAGTTCAAAAGTTAGATGGGGGGGGACGCCCATTTTACCACTTTGGAAGCGTCTATATCTCAAACGTTACACTTTTAGAAAAAATGGTTTTAGAAACCTCAACATCATTTTAAAAGACCTATCCATAGACACCCCACACGCATAGGTTTGAGTAAACAAAAATTTTTAGGTTTTAGTTTCATGTATGGGAGCCCCCTCTTAAATATTATTTTTTCTTACTTTTTGTATCTGAATCGGAAAGCGGTGAACAAAATATACCTACCTACCAAGTTTCAGCTATGTGATGCTTATAGTTTCAGAATAAAGTGGCTGTGACATACGGACGGACAGACAGACAGACAGACTTGACGAAACTATAAGGGTTCCATTTTTGCCATTCGGCTACGGAACCCTAAAAATAGGACTACCCTATTCAAAAACAAACTATTTCCTTGTGGCAAGGAGGCTATAATGCTGGCTGCATAGCCGTGTTGGATAGGTATGCTAATCCTTTGAGCTAGAAACCAGCCAGCTTTATTATTGGCCGTAACAGAATTTAGTTTGTTGTATGTTATAGATATTAAAACGTTTATCTCCTAGGCTGGCTTCACAGCGACACCTTCGAGAACAGCGCGCGCTTGATCGACAATCATCTGTGAAACGAGTTACAGTGTATTGAGCGTTTCGTCGATCAAACGCTGTTCTTTATCGGTGAAATGATTTCACCGATCAAAAATCAAATAAGTCAAAATCAAAATCAAAAAGTATTTATTTCAATCTATCACAAAATTACATGTTACCGATACAGGAGCTCTATTTTTGAATCACTCGCTTGGATATGGCGAGTGATTTTCGTTCGAAAACGAGTTTTTTTCTATGACTTATAATCTTGGATGAATAAACCACTGGATATGAAACGCAAGAGCGAATGTATGAAAACATCATCAACCAATTTTTGCGGGGCGGGGGGAGTTTGTCTTGTCACTAATTGACATTTAGTGCGTGGAAGTGTCGATATTATTCTATCGATATGTGTTGAACGAATGAATGAACGAATCTTATGCAAAATGATGTTATTTTATTTTTATTACCAAAACAATAATTATGGGTATGTTTAAATAAGCACAAACTATTAAACGAATAATTGAAACATAGAATATGTTTATAAACGGTCTGGCAAGTAACACTAACTAGAACTTCCTAAGACATTATGAAACAGGCCGTAAGTCCTCCAATGGTATAATAAAATCCTCCAATGGTATAATCTAGCAGTAGATGAGCTTACACTTCAAACTAAAATTCACAATTTCACGGGATTTTATGCAACTTTCACTTGTTTAAAAGGTAAAAATAGTATTTACCTTCCCGCCAATAAAATACCATTTTTACCTTTTAAACAAGTGAAAGTTGCATAAAATCCCGTGAAATTGTGAAGTTTAGTTTTAAAATGCAACAAAGTTTAAAATCTTATAGAGCTTACACTTTGGTATGATACTAAGAATGTATAAATAATAGGGGTTTGATACAATGGGCTTATGATTCTGCTTCAAAGATTTGTCAAATTTGATGCGCTCTGCAGTCAGAAGAATACAAACCTAATGCAAGCAGCGAAGGCATCCAATATGCAAATGACTAAAAAAAAATATAACACGCGAAGAAAATAAAAAAAACTTAGTATACCACTAAGTATTTTTTTGTAATACTATAAGACTTAGCCTATTATCGCTCACTTGGAGCTTAAGTTGTCGTACCTACTTATTTGATTCTACTATGACTTAGTTATAGGCATAGTGAAATAAATTGAAATTTTCATTACACGAATTTGTAACTTATCTATGTGGTGTGAAATAAAAAGTTATCTTATCTTAAAATGTATTTACTGTATAGATTAATAGAATCACTTTTTATCGAATAAGAAAACATTTGTTAGAAAACACTTTCCACAGCGCCATAGTAAGAAATAAAAACTGGTTCCACCTGCCTTAATCTTACTCCACTCAGCCCTACGACCTAAGTCTTGGGTTCGGGTTTCAGCCACTGAGCAGAGAGTAGGTAAAAGAAGGTAACGGAATAACATAACTCGCCTAACTTCAAGAATATGATACTGTGAGTGTTTCATTCTAAACCATCGACTAACTAAATTAAAACTATTATGATTCGAACCCTCATTAAAGTGTTCCTATAGGTTCACTTATAAGAACAGTACTTCTGAAGGTCGGGTCCCAATCCCAACTGATGACCAAAAATATAAATTTTGTAATAAATTATGAAGTTTAAAATATTAAAGAAAACTGTTGTATTTTTAGGATCACTTTAATCTACTTTAAAGTTAATAATTTTACAGATATATTATTTTATGTTATATTAAAAATTTATTAGTACGTTTATCGATATGATTATCGACAATTGTCAAGCACAATTAAAACTAAATTGACAAGGAAACGAATGATGAACGTACGATAATCCTACCAAATGAAGTATGCGTCATCTTGTTGATTTTGCAGTAACTGACCACAACTTTTTTAATTAGCAATGTAACTTTTCTCTAGAAAAACACATTTTGCTATTTTAAGAAAAATTAACAGCTTTATTGGGATACAAAGTTACTTACGAATGAAAAGAAATATTTTTTGTCTTGCCGCTATAATTTTTACACAAAAATACGGCACATTTACCCATTTTTTTCTGCAATGTTTCTCACCGAGTTCTGTTAACGTACTGACAAGACGTCACATGAAATTGAGGCTAAAATGCCCAATTCGTTGCCGAGGGGGAACAAGCGAAATTTTCCGTCATTGCGCGTCCAGTGGTTTATTCGTCCAAGCTTATAATTCATCTTTAAACGAAAATCACTCGCCATTTTGAAGCGAGTGATTCAAAAACGCAACAGCTCGGCCGCCCGGCGCGTGTTGCGTCCGTCACTCTGAAATGCTACACGCAGTTTGTACAAGACACGGATTGCGTAAGACACGGGGTTCAATTCCTCGTCTGTCACAGGTTCACAGTTGCTTTTTACAAGTGCAATTTATATTATTAAGTTTGTATGGTGACAAAACACTATAAATACAAAAACAAATTATTATCATCAAATTTATTTTGTGTCCGTCATCATAAGTTTTAGATTTTTAACAAAACTCACGCTGACTCGTGATATGATGATGATAATAACTTATAAATTATAATTATGTTGTCATCAATAATCGTATAATTATCTCTGTTATTACGCATCTAATTGCTTTTGGTTTTAGGGTTCCGTAGCCAAATGGCAAAAAACGGAACCCTTATAGTTTCGTCAAGTCTGTCTGTCTGTCTGTCTGTCTGTCTGTCTGTCTGTCTGTCTGTCTGTCCGTCCGTATGTCACAGCCACTTTATTCTGAAACTATAAGCATCACATAGCTGAAACTTGGTAGGTAGGTGTATTTTGTTCACCGCTTTCCGATTCAGATACAAAAAGTTAGAAAAAATAATATTTAAGGGGGGGCTCCCATACATGAAACTAAAACCTAAAAATTTTTTTTTACTCAAACCTATGCGTGTGGGCTGTCTATGGATAGGTCTTTTAAAATGATGTTGAGGTTTCTAAAACCATTTTTTCTAAAAGTGTAAGGTTTGAGATATAGACGCTTCCAAAGTGGTAAAATGGGCGTCCCCCCCATCTAACTTTTGAACTAAGAAAGTGAAAATTTTGAAAAAAATATATAATGTAGATCTCAACAAAAACTTGCAACGAAAATTGGTTTGAAGGAGATCGAACCAGTAGTTTTTGAGATATTGCACATTTTTATCAACCGCAAATATAACTTTGTCTTTCATACAAACACTATGAAAAACAAAGTTATTTTTGCTGTCGCAATAATTGTGATGTTTTCGTTAAGTGAAAGTAAGTGGACCCTGTAAGGGTGGCACGGAACCCTCAGTGCGCGGGTCCGACACGCACTTAACCGGTTTTTAGTTATCGTATAAAAAATAAAAACGCGCATACGCAATCGCGGGGGATCACTAGTTGCTTCATACTTCAGTTGTTTCGTTATCTATCAGTATCCTTCAAACAGTCGAAGGAATATAGTACCTACCTAAATGGTACTTAATGTACCTATAGAATAATAAATAGTACCTGGGGCCCTATTTTTGATTCACTCGCATCAAGATGGCGAGTGATTTTCGTTCGAAGATGAATTAAAAGTCATAATAGGAAAAAACTCGTTTTCGAACGAAAATCACTCGCTATTTTGACGCGAGTGATTCAAAAATAGGGCCCTGAGCCCTTTTAATATTATAGCAACATTATAGCAAAGTCTTATACACATGCCATCCTGATGTGAGGTTGGCCTGTATTTTATGATATTATATTTTCAGCTTTAGGTACCATTCTGAAAACTATGCCAGTGTTTAGTACCTATTTGGAACCTGGGAAAATACATTTTGAAATAGTACGTTATTAAACTTTTATTTAACTTGATTTTTATTTCTTTAGGATTGTTCAGATTCAAATACATTTCATTTTTGATCCCCTTTACTAGTTTTTAATATTTTTTAAACTACTGCCAAACTTTTTTCCCCTACTATGTCCTACTATGCAGGGCGTCGGCATATCGCAACCATTTAAAAATCATCGATTTTCATGACTTTTTACTGAATAAGTACTGGCATAGTTTTCAGAATGGTATCTAAAGCTGAAAACATAATAAGATAGTATACAGGCCATGCCAAGATAGTATTAATAGGGAGCTCTATTTTAAATCTCTTGTCTGGTTATGACGTGTGGTTTAAACTCATAAAAAATTAACGAAAATCACTCGAAATCTGAAATCAAACACAAAATTTAGCTTTCTTTTTTCAAATTTTTATTCCAAAATCGGACTTTAATCAATGAATACCACACGACATCTTGACGCGAGTGATTCAAAAATAACCACTATTTTATAACACTGTGTGTTAGGCCACAGCATGGTCTGTGTTACCCTGTGCATGAGACTTTGATATAATATTAAAAGGGCTCAGGGGCCCTATTTTTTAATCATTCGCTTCAAGATGGCGAGTAATTTTCGTTCGAAGATGAATTAAAAGTCATAGAAAAAAACGTTTTCGAACGAAAATCACTCGCCATCTTGTAGCGAGTAAATCAAAAATAGAGCTCCAGGTAGGTACTATTAGGTACTATATTTCACAATTAATTTGTTATAAGGCAGACCTGACAGTCAATTTTGTAACAATCCTTTATGTTTTATGGAAATATGCAAGTTGCGTAAAAATAAATTACAATACCTACACAACTAGTTCATTACAGAAATGACACAATGTTATCTGAATACAGAAATTATTTGCATGCGAGTATCTAATTGAATTGTTATTAATTATTTAGATAACTCCTTAACACTTATTTATAATATCAGTGTTAGAGATAATGGCTAAGTGGGACTTGCGCACGATGTTTTAACCCAGGATTACGCTAACCCAGGTTACCCAGGATTAAATCATCATTCTGTCTCTGTTAACGTCAAATAAACGGACAAAGACAGAATGAAGATTTAATCCTGGGTTAGCGTAATCCTGGGTTAAATCATCGTGCGCAAGTGGGCATATGGTCTCTTTTATTAGACTACCGCACACTGCACCTTCCTAACCTCCCTCTGTCAAACTAACGCCTGCTTATAAGTCTGAGACATAGGTGCTGATCGACAGCTTTGCAGGTAACTAAATTTCAGGAGTATACAAATGATCTTTATTCTTCTCATAAGGCCCATTTACACGAGGCCAGTAGCACTGGCGCCAGCAAATTAGAAACCGTTCTATTCTATTTGACTGGCTTCGTCCACTGGCTTGGGTCAGTCCAATGCACTGGCCTGGCTCTATTTCACGAAGCCAATACTGGTCTGGCTTATTGGACTGGCTCGTCTACTGGCCTCGGGTAAATGGACCATTATAATGAGCGTCTCTCGCGACTGCGTCCGCGCGT
The DNA here is from genome assembly GCA_963584085.1 of Pyrausta aurata. Lineage (NCBI taxonomy): Eukaryota > Metazoa > Arthropoda > Insecta > Lepidoptera > Crambidae > Pyrausta > Pyrausta aurata. The sequence continues at coordinate 5,455,055 of OY757254.1, read as the reverse complement.
TTTGAGTTTACCCCTCCCCTCCCGTCGCATAGTGATGTTTTATAGCCCAAAGCCTTCCCCGATTAATAAGGTGTGCAACTCATTTTTGTTTTGGCATCAGTATCGTTTGTACAACCATCCCTGAAGGCCTACTACGAAAAACGAAATCGAAGCATTTCGTATTAAGGATGTAATACCATACTAAAAATGTTTCGGATCCGAAAAACGATAATCGCATTGACGGATTTCGTTTTTCGTAGTAGACCTTCTGAGACGAGCGTCGCTGAGCAAAACAACACCCTGTGTATAAACTGCATTAATCTCAATTGCCAGAAAAATACAAAATTAAAATTCATACAAAATAATTGATTTCCATTTCCTTCAATTAATTTCCCGCTTAGTTAATAGTTTTTTTGTACGTCTTTAGCATAAGCAGAATCTTATTATTGTTGCTGTTTTTTTGTAACATCGGCAATCGACAACCCAATAAAATTGTAATTTATTCCATTTATGATATACGGAGGCAATTGAGAACTACGAGCAGTTAATAAGGTGGGCTTCTCACGGGAAACCCGGTCCATAGATCATCTCTCCAATGGTTGCGACATCCAGCGCTGGTAAAATCAATACCTACGTGTGACATTCGGATTTCGGACACGAAGATGCAAATAATACCCTAAAATCTTTCTCCTATAGATACAACCTCTAAAAAGAGGTCCGACAACTTTATAATAGCATTCATCAATCTACATTGTAATTAAAAAGTACCTACGTACTTTTTAATACGTTTCACTAAGTCCATTTTAACGTGCTATACATAAATGAAGCAATACTTTTGCGTACGGCTAAATGAGTGGAATTCTTTGCCGGCAGAGGTGTTTCCTGGCTACTTTAATTTGGAGGCTTTCAAGAAGAGAGTGAATCTGCGTTAATATAGTCAGAATGGTACATCTAGGTTGCATCCTCACTTACCATCAAACTAGTGTGATCATGGCCAAATACCTTGATAATTACATAAAAATATTTCTTAATTGTATATAATCGGTATTATTCCTATAATTTAGTTTAGTAGTAAGTTTTTTTTGTTCCAAATAAATTGAAAAAAAAAATACTAGGGGAATCCACCAATTCCTGTATCTGATACAATACATATTCATTTCTGGATTACTAGAGAAGGCAACCGTCTTAACGCTAAGTCACGTGATTTGGCGATAGCTAGTACGGTCTCATGCATTTTACTGAGTTTTATCTGAAACGAATCTTGTAAGCACTGAGTCAACGAATGCCGGGTAGATGCCTGAATCAGCCTGACATTCGACCCCTGTCGTCCTGTTCACTCCAGCTCGCATCTCAACATGACTGAAAAGGATAGTGCTAAAAAATTGCTCACCGCATTAGGACCTTTAAAATGCCAGACGATCTTTATGTAGATATGGCGGAATCTTCACGTAGAGCTGGCGAAGAGTGTGTGGATTGACGAGTAAGCGATATTCGTGCAAGGTGGTCTAACTAAAATGTGATTTTAGCATTTTATTTTAGTACTGCTCGTAGCGCAGTGGTGGCAGCGCTTGGGTAGTAAATACCGAAGTTTGGAACCTAAGGCGCGGTTGTTTTTGGATAGGTGACCATTTCGATCCTATAAGTGACGTACATTTCGATTTCTGAAGGCACGTTAAGCCGTTGGTCAATATCGATTTAGTCGTGAAGCCTAGTCAGAGGCCCTACGGTTATTGATAACACCTAACAGCAAAGTTAGTACAGTGGTTAGTACACAGCTTTCCTTGCAATCACCCTACCGCATAAAACCTGCGAGGAGGAAGTTTGATCCATACATACTCCACGTATGTATGGCTCAAACTTCCTCATAGTTGAGGTAAGGTATCTGCCCAGCAGTGGGACGTTACAAACTAACTTTACTTTACTTTTTATGTTAGTACACACACCCTGGCGGTAGATATAAGTCTAGTTTAGTTATATCGACAAAAAAAAACAGTTTAAAAGTAAACCGTAGTTAAGTTTCAATACCGCCTATCATAAATTTGGGTATTACTTATGCACCATAACTTGAAAGAGTCATGATTGTTTGTACTAGATAAGTCCTAAAGGTACAACATGTATACTTAATATTAATTTATTATCAACATCCTATAAAAGCACTTATTCAAAAAGGTATGTACTTTACTCAAATATACAAACATAGCTTACCATATTAGAAATGCTTAACCCTTGAGTTTGTAAAACAATAATGTTACCTTATTTAAGTAATTATGAAATTATGTAGAGGTATACAATGAGTTCGCAAACCGTCGTATAGTGCGAAGCAGCATAAGTTGCTGAAAATAAGTAAATAAATGTAACTCACTTTACGCTAAAGTCAATGCACAGTGGAGCGAGTGAGGAACACAATAATTATGTAAAGCTCATGAGGGAAATTAGATAGTTCACTTGTCTATCTATTTATAACATAGGACAAGAGCGAAACCTAGATAAGATCACCTTATAAATCAGGCCTTTGCGTAGTTTATAGTGGTAGAGACAATTTGCATCAGGCATCAGTGCAGGCGCTGTTCTTACGAACGACAATAAAACAAACTAAGATTTTCAAAGAAAACTTTTTATGATTCTACAATGAGCAGTTTTCTTGTCATTAGATGTTTAATAATTTTTCTTCGGGTTATGGCATCCTCGTACCTTTAATACATATTTTATAGCAGTTTCCTCCAATGAACATAAAAAAAAAACTAATATCCATTAGGCTTTTTACTGGTTTACGAGGATTCAGTTTTTATTACTGAAAAACGATCAGCTTGATTGGTCCATTATTCATATAGTTAAATTCATCAAACATACATAGGTTTGTGGTTTAGCGTGTAGTAAATGTTAGCGAACAGTTCTCGTCTCGTCGAGGAATCGTTTTTCTGTTATTTAAACTAAATTCTACTCAAACGAAAGTACTTAAAAGATTTTTTCTAGTAGATATGTCATAAATAAAATATATTTATTTAGTTTTTTTTTTATTTTCACTATTTCTTTTTAAGTACTTTGTTACACTAGACGTGGTCTGCAGCTCGGTTCATAATACCTAGGGCCGAAAACTCACCTCTGGTATTCAGTGAATTTGTTGTCATTTGATTTGATATTATTTTTTAACCCATAGTCGCCCACTGTGCAGCCGGGCGGCACGCGGAACAGCGCGGTTTACGGGCCGCCCGTAAACAAACGGTTAATCACAAGCGGGTTAAATGCTGCTTTACTGCTGAACAGAAGATTGCAGCCTTTGCTATTGTTATTGTTTTCATACCGAATACGAGCACAATAGACTTTATTCCCCGTATCCTCCCCAGTAAGTCTCTAAAATAAATTCTAAGTTAATTTCCTCTTTTTGGAGTAAACTAAGTGAAACTACAATTTATATTCATTTTACTGTTGACAATTGCCAAAAATTTTCAGAATAAAGTATATCTATACTAATATTATAAAGCTGAAGAGTTTGTTTGTTTGTTTGTTTGTTTGAACGCGCTAATCTCCGAAACTACTGGTTCGAATTGAATAATTCTTTTTGTTTTGGATAGTCCAGTTATCGAGGAAGGCTATAGGCTATATTACATCACGCTACGACCAATAGGAGCAAAGATATAGTGGTAAATGTGTAAAAAACGAGAGAAAGAAGTCACTATTCCACGCGGACGAAGTCGCGGGCAAAAGCTAGTAGGTTTATAAAAAGCTACTGATACAATACAATGTCGAATTGCTCAAACAAAGAGGTAGGTACAATGAAAGATAGCATTGGTGATGGATGGGAAATCTTGCACAACTCTTAAAGTTAAGAAGTGACTGAAAAAATCAAGATATTATAAGTCATATTAATCATACTTAAATAAAAGTAATAAAACTCACATAGTTCAAGTGAAACCATAAACTCGCATTCTCGTCGTGTCAGCCGTTTAACGCGCTAACACCGCCATAACTCAACTCTTCCGCGTAGTGAAGACTAATCGGTCGTTGATGAAAGCATTTATTAGCCTAATCAACCAAGATGGGACAAATCTTGAGCGGCGTCACCCACCCACTGAGGACTAATAAACAAGGCATTTATTCCGTCATTCCACTTAATTGCAGAGCGGCTTTGATAAAGTGCATCCTGAGTTCTAGTCCTGAAAAAAAAAAGATCTATTTCGTCAGCTTTTATAACAAGACGACGGCATCGTCTACGCGGGCGGCTCGATGTTTCTTCTTTCATATATAGTGGTAAGCACGATCTAGGGCCCTGAATCTAAGGCTCCTTACGCACTATCCGGTGAGCCGGAATACGGTCAGGGCCCCTATTTTTGAATCACTCGCTTGGATATGGCGTGTGATTTTCGTTTGAAAACACATTAATCAACAACGGAAATCACTCAAAATCTAGACGTGAGTACTCACAAAATTGAGCAATGATTTTTCAAATCCTTTTTGTGTGGATTACAACTGGTTTCCATTCCAAAATTCGACTTTAAACATTGAATATCACACGCCATCTTGACGCGAGTGATTCAAAAATACGGCCCAGGGCCCCTATTTTTGAATCACTCGCTTCAAGATGGCGAATGATTTTTGTTCGACGTAGTGTCAAAAGTCGTAGAAAAAAAATCGTTTTCGAACGAAAATCACTCGCCATATCCAAGCGAGTGAATAAAAAATAGGGGCCCAGGAAGCCGTTTGGCTTAGGTTTTCATACACTGTGATGCAGCTGCCGCCCAACCACTCTTGCTCAGCGCTGAGGCCCAGTGATAGTTAGCTGGACGGTCGCTCTCTCTTTTGCTATCCGTAGCCGCAGCAGGGTTTACCGCAAGTGGAACCTCATGCTGCAGCCAGCCAGGTGGACACGGCTTACCGGACAGTGCGTATGAGGCCTTTCGGTATACAAAACAATGTCACGATCACAACACAAAAGTCTCACTCACGAATTATCGCACTATATCTTTTACACTACGGATATTTACAATCTTTTGAACTAAACCAGTGATGTATGCATCACTATTGTGTTCAACCCAGTTCAACCCTTTAGTGGCGTGCAGCGGCGTCGTCGCGACGAGGATTTACTTACTCATTGGAAATCCCACAGACATTTTTATGCCGAGTACAGGCTTAGGCTTATCGGGACAAGGGGGAGGTTCGTAATTTCTTGATTTAATTACCAGGACAGTCCAGATAGATCAGTTAGTCCATCTTATTTTAATACTTACAACTTGCTTGCAAGGAAAACGAAATAGAGAATAAGGAATTTCAAAAGTAGGTCCGCGACGAAATTTGACGAAAACATTGTGACGTAAGTATTCCTTGAAAATTGCATTTCGAATATGAAACCGTTTGTATGAGTTGATGACAGTATAACGATGCGATGCGATAACGATGCGCCAGACAACACACCAATTGTCTGGTTTCGTGATAAGGAATTTTCTTCCTTGTGTTACGAAGTACCAGACAACGATTATGACGGGGGCGTCTCCCATAAATACTTAAATACATATAACATCCATGACAAAGGTACAAATGTTCGTGCTCATCACACAAACATTATCCCCCTGCGGGATTCGAACCCGCGACGGCCGGCGTAATAGTCAGGAGCGCTAACCAATACACCAAACGCGTCGTCACACAACAACGTGGCGTCAATTCGCGTGGCACGAGATATGTTCGTGGTGTCAGTTCCATACGCTAGTAATAGAGTTCAATGTGTTTGGTCCTTTCTATTTAGTCTGTGGCACTGAAGCCGGGCAGTTGCGTGTTATGCTACCCTTTCTCTGCGCTGCCAAGCGGAGTTGCGTTTAATTTTGTTTTTACTGATTCCCTTAACAGGACGAAGGATGAAGGTAGTTATCTACGTCTTTTGTTCTTCGACCTACTTCAGATAGCACTCAAGGGAACTAACAGACAACCGCACGGTATAACTGTACTGTAACAATCAAATAAATGGATACGGAAGTTAAGAATTTGAAAAAGCTTTTAAAGGTAAACTTTAGTTACCATACTTCTTATTTGCATACCTTTTATTGTAATTATTACTTACATTTCTTGTCTATTACTCTTCTATCTAATGAAAACTAATTTCATTTGTACTTTTCGTCTTTTTTCCATTTTTTTTTCTGAAATGTTTCCTGAATTTGAGTTATGGTGGAAGAGAGATTACAGCTCAAAATTCAAGATCCGGTTGAAAACTGTGTTTTTTTTTCTATTAAATAGTTTAAAAATATGATAAACATTCCTTCGACAAATGGTCTAACTTTAAGATACTTATATATCGCAAAATCTTGCCAGAAGATGAGTTTTGATGTCGAAACAATGCTGTTTTTATGACAGTCGACGCAGCCAGCGGCATGTGGTCTACCCATCACTTCCTGATTCTTACAGACTCCGCAATATTTGGATACAATATTGAAAACGCAATATCAACCCTCATGAACCTACATCAAACATGCCTTTTATTAAATATTTGGGCTTATTCATCGGAATTTCTGTATGGTATTCATAACAGTGAAAATATCGAGACATTATTTCTCTTCGGAGTAGATAGTCTGTAGTGGATGTCGTAAGCACGCAGTTTAATATTACACTTACTTTTTACTGACTTTTTTTCTTAAATGAGGTAATCTATTCGACCTGTAGTACTTATGTGAAATCGTAAGAATTGGATAAAATTTTACTTCCAAACACGTGTGCGAAATTTTGAAATTGTATATATGTGTAATTGTGTATGTTTGTCCACAGATTTCTCGAAAATGAGAAGTCGTAACAAGATGATTCTTTTTTAGTTCAATCAGAATTTCAACTGCATGTCTCAAGTTTACTTATAGCTTACATCATAAAATTACTATCAATAATAATTTTATGGTGTACACAAATCCATGCATCGACTCCAATCATTTTTTTCTATAAACGATTGTCAGTTTTAAAAAGGCGGTTTAATTATTTTATCATCTTTTTTTTGTACGGTGATGAATCAAGATAATTTTCTTGTTAAATCAATGAGATTAGACCAAGTTAATTGATTCACCAATCGTTTCACTTAGTCACAGCAAATGGAATCAAAGGGTGCTCATGGCATCCTGGAGATTAGCATAACGTTCTGAGCGTGAAAGCCTCCATCATGGAAATCGAGTTGGCGTGATGCGGAATTGTCTGGGTCTAATTAAACAAAGGCTCAACGCTAATTGCGCTCAGTAATTAGCTTTACCTAAGCTATGGTCGGATTGATGCACCAGGGCCCCTTTTTTTGAATCACTCGCTTGGATATGGCGTGTGATTATCGTTCGAAAACACATAAAAAATCAACGGAAATCAATCAAAATCTAGACGTAAGTACTTACAAAATTGAGCAATGATTTTTCAAATCCTTTTTATGTAGATTACAACTGGTTTTCATTCCAAAATTCGACTTTAAACATTGAATATCACTCGCCATCTTGACGCGAGTGATTCAAAAATAGGGCTCCAGGCTGCGTTGAACGAACTTCTTGCTACTACTGTATACTACTTACGTTCTTTAGTAAAATAAAAATATAATAGGATTTGATACTTTTAAAACAAAGCACAATCAATTCCATAGAGGTGTGTTTGCTATTTATTTGTTGATAGCTTATTTAACCAAACCAATATTTTGTAATCACAAGATTCGTTATTAATAGTTATTCTGTTTAATTAGGTTTGAACTTAATATCGAAATGTGATCGAAAGAGGGATAGATAATGTTATACAAATGAGATTTTCGACACTTTCACACATTTTGAACACAATATATGGAGGAAAAAATTACTGTAATAACCCAACGTTAACGAGGTACCTGCTTACATGTATTTACGTATTATTGCCTAGTTTATGTGGTTTTAACGCGTATCGAAACGCGATCATAAACTTGTTAAACAAACAGACATTCACACATTTCGTAATGTAGCTAGGACGAGTAGAAGAGAAGTTCTTAATAGCTTGTTTGTTGGATTTATTTAGTACCGTACATAATTTTTGAATGGTGACGGAAAGTAAATAATGAACTGCACTGTTTGTTACCGCTGTTTTACAAAAAGTTATATGAACATATTTTTTTTCTAAATGTGAGATGCCCAAGGTTTCTCATAGTTAGATGCGAAATTAAGTTGAGAGCAACGATTATTACAAAGTTAAAATTAATTTAATCGCCTCAGGCAGAGATCGTTATTATAAAGTTGCATCTTGATTCAAGTAAGTTACTATGTAAAATTAATACTGGAACTATAAAATTTTGTAGGAACTAAGCACTGAGAGCATATTTGCTTTACATAATGATATTTGTTTTCGACATAAAGCAATTATAGATTTCTTAGTTTATGGTAATATAATATTTAATGAATGAGCATGAAAATACAGGGTGTCGCATGTAATAGGACCAATAATTTTAAATATAGACCCTTTATGCAATCAGTAATCAATTCTAAATGGTTTTAATTTATTATAACAAAAATTATATTTTCTAACAAAATAAATCTATCCTGAAATGCAAACTGAAAACAAAAGTGTCCAGTCATAGAACTTGACAGTCATTTACTACAAACGAGTTAGCGATTTTGATATACCTACATTGATTAGGGCTTATAGCATTGGATTACTAAGTATACTCTTTGAGTATTTTGGAGTACTATGACCAGGTCAAGTAAACTACTTAATAGTACTCTATATAATCATTGATTAAATTTTTTTGCTCCTATTACAGGCCACACACTGTATACCATCAAAGCCTCGCTAATATAAATTGCCATCCAAGAATAGACGTAATCATATGCGTCCCGCCGGCTTCCTCGCGGAATCACAGCCTGCATAATAAGACGATCAAATTTCCAGTAAGTGGTGAGCTGACTCTATGCATTAGTTAGACTGTCTTGCCAGATTTTGGGACGTTTAACATATTTTTGGGACTATGATTTGAAGAGATTGAGTCATTGGTGCCAACATTAGGTATGTCGTATAGTACCATTCTGAGTTACTTCTCAAGGCTAGATCATATTATAGACTACATTGTTGTGTAAGATTTAACAACCTGCAAAGCAAGTTGCGCTAGGTATTACAAAAGTCCTAAATTATACATAATGGTCGTCTGAATTCTATTAAAAAGATACACAGAATTCATTCCTTACTATAAAGCTACCTACTTTTATGTCATCATCAAGCATAATTTTGAACTAAAGATAGGTATAACTAGTGAAAGTTTTAAATCTGGCCCTGGCAACCCTGCATCAAGATGCGCTGAACAATGCTGCCCAAAACTCCGCTCGAATTACCCGAACTGACGATGGAGATTCTATGAAAACAGTGTTAGTGATTGTGGAATCAGACATTCCCAGAACTTCGGACTGGTTGCCTTTCCCTCAAATCTATTTTGGGCATTTTAATGAGAATTTTATTTCTATTTGATCAATTCTTTTCATGCTATCGATAGATATAAAATCATTGGCGTGTATCGATTGCTGCTATTAAAGTGGCTGTGGGATTCAATATTTTTATTTCTCATTTATTTATTTTCACATGAGAACCCCATTAAGATAGAAGGCAGCGAAACAATCTTCGTTATAGGCCTATTTGTGTCGGCAAAAGTTATGCTCAATGAGTGAAACTTTGTAATTTGGTAGATAAGAATCTCTTTTACTTAAGGGTATCTACTTACTCCACGTTTGTTGCCTAAACTTGCCTGACGATTGAATTCGTTCCCGAAACAAGACTTCACTCGAAGTAATTAAAACAAAAGCTCGCCCCGAAAGTTTGAAACAAGCTCAAAACATAATACGGATTTATCAAAACGATCCATTGTTTAGGTTCAATTGAAGGAATCGCATTTAAGATAAAGAGGTTGTATTTCAGCGCGAATGAGGCATGTTTCGAAAGAGACACTTCACTGTTTGAAGTTTCACAAAAGGGGCGGGCGGTACATTTGAAAAGCTTTCAGAACAATTAGCGTTTGAGAGTCCGCCTTACTCTTTGTCTTTCCGTTTCGTTTCTTGTAATCGCCATTGTTCCTTATCGCCGTCCCGGTTATCGCTGGGAGCACCAATTTATAGTTATTATATGGGCAGGGTACAGTATTATCGTGGTGCGTCTTCGTTTAGTCGCCGATAATGCTCCCGATAGGATTGAGTTGGGCAACTTTCAGAGACGTACGGAATACTAGATCGAGTGAAAGCCGAGTTGAAACTGTAAATTCGAAGCACTTAAGCCGCGGCATGTTTTTGAGAATAATTTATTATCGGGTCTGCGTCGTTAATTCAGCCCGCAGAAAGGCGAACAAAGGGGTATTGTTTAGTTAGAGGAAGGAAAGACTACCCGGCCCTAATACCCGTGGCAACTCTGTAACATGAATCGTCTGTCCAGCGCTCGTCGACCATAATCCCGATATAATCCAATATCAGAGTCGATGCAGCTTCATTACGACCGACAACGATACACTTGTTTCAGCTGCTGTAACATAAATACTTTATTAAACTTTCAATATGAAATTGTAGCCAGATATTTCATTTCAATTTTTTAACACATTACCCAATTCTATCCCAGACTCGTACAACAGCTTAACACGTTCCGGGACAGTGCCCGCCTACAGGCGTGAAAACAATAAAACATCTATTGTGTCTGGAGTAGTGTCCCGGAACGTGTTAAAAATATTATCTTAATAATTGCACTTGTAAAAAGCAGTGTATCAGACAAGGAATCGAACCCTGTGTCTTACGCTATCCGGGTGCATGCCTATACCACTCGGCCACCATTCGCCGTGGGAAGTCTGTTGAATTTTGCAAGTGCTTTCTCTAGCGTAGGCTATGTGACTTAAAATCAATGTTGCAAGATTGCTCTCACAATATCCTTTCCTTTTCCATTACAAGTGCAATTTATATTGTTAATTTTTATACAGGGTGACTTTGAAAACATTGGCAATATTTTAAACTAGGAACCTACTCATGATTCATAGTGTCTTCCACAAATTAAAATGATAATCAATTGTTATGAAATATCATTTAAAAAACCGAACAGTTTCACTCCGATTTCCGTTTAGGCGGAGTAAGTAGTTAAAATGTTTTTTCATAATATTACTTTTGTGTAATCATCATACATACTTTTGAACTTAAGATAGGTATAATGATTTTTTTAAATCTTAAACAAAGTCTTAAACTGTAAATTTATTAGCTTTATTTGAAGCAATGATCATTTCTAAAGTGTTTGATATGATTTTTCGCAGTTTCATCATATGATACTTTAAATCAATTGATTTTCATTTTAATATGTGGAACGGACTGTGAATCATGAGTAGGTTCTTAGTTTAAAATATTGCCAATGTTTACAAAGTCAGCCCGTAGTGACAAAACACTATAAAAACCAAAATAAAATTATGTTATTTATTAGCCACATCCTACCACTTCATACCTTTAAAGTAGCGCGAATATATTATTTACTGCCTCCCTACGCTAAGTAATCAGATTATACATAACTTCAGCGTATCAGCAAGGTTCACTTACCCCTGCTATATGCAGGTGGTAGTTCTCATAGGACATAATCACATGGGGTTTGAGGACAAAAGGGGCTAAAGCTTTGCTGTGATATAAGCGCTATTTTCAAATTGTAGTGGCAACGTGATGTAGGTTTTGATTTGTAGCTAACAACGGGCTGTACCAATAGGTACAGTTAAAATTTTGTAGAGCGTTCGTAAGTAAGATGATTATCTCAATAAAGTCAAACACCATTCAATGTAAAAACCTAATTACAGCCCTAATATGAGCTTTCTATGGGGGAAGGATTCCCGAGCAACCGAAGTGTCTCAATTTTAATCGACGCAGATATCTCATCGAACCTTCGTAAGATCTTAACCAAATATAGATACGTAGGTTAATATTTGTAGAGATCAAATTAGTTTTTCAGTCATTAATTCCTGTTACCACGTGCGAGACTAGAGTGGCTGCAGGCGACGAGCGGCAGGCTCTTGAGTAAAGAGAAACCCTTGCTTTGTAACGAGCAAGGCTGAAATTAACAAGGTCTTAGATTAAAATTATTTAACTACCCTGCTTGGTTTTATCTATCCTACAAAGTATTCCATCACTACCACGTTGAAGTTGTCAATTGTAAAACAGAGTCCAACTTATACAACTTAGCTATTATTCACTAGTGAGTTGTTACTACTAACAGAGAAGCTATGCCAAGCAAAAAATGTGTCGCAAATACGACGCCTAGAAATTTGAATTTCGAATATGAAACTGTTGGTATTAGTTGATGACAAGTAGCGTCAATTCATGTACCTAACATAGAATTATTAATTTTATGGTACCTACCTAGGTATTATAAGAACTAACGAACTGAAAAATGTCTAGGTACGTACAGAAGCAGATTAGTCAAGTCTGGCAAAATATCCAATTCGCTATGATTATGTCTCCTAGGTATTCACTATGATGCAATATTAACAATCCGAGCCCACCTACTAAACAAACGAACTTGGGCCGCATTTTTGAATCACTCGCTTGGATATGGCGTGTGATTTTCATTCAAAAACGAATAAAAATTCAACGAAAACCACGTGAAATATAGACGTGAGTATTCAAAAAATTGCAATGATTTTTCAAATCCTTTTTGTGTAGATTACATTTGGTTTTCATTCCAAAATTCGCCATTAATCATTGAATATCACACGCCAAATTAGCGAAACATGCACATTTTCTTATATTTATTTTTAACATCTATGTATCTACCATGTTTCTGGCAAATAAAGAAATTTGAATTTGAATTTGAATTTGCCATCTTAATGCGAGTGATTAAAAAATTGAACTCCTTATTCTTTATCCTATTAATAAAGGCTTTAGATAGGTTATGCACTGAAGTGCTAGGGTTTTACTTCAAGTCCGGTAAAGAAATGCACTTCAGTGTAAGCTAATCTTATTTTCGATGTACAACTACACTTAACTACAGTATCTAGAGCTCTATTTTTGAATCATTCGCGTCAATATCACGAGCGATTTTCGTTCGAAAATCATTTTAAATACGCTAAACATGGACTAAAAGAGTTACATAATTGAGGTATCTTTTAAATCACCACAGGAAGTCTGGAGCTCTATTTTTGAATCACTCGCGTCAAGATGGCGTGTGATATTCAATGATTAAAATCGAATTTTGGAATGAAAACCAGTTGTAATCTACTCAAAAAGTATTTGAAAAATCATTGGTAAAATTTTTGAATCTCGTCTATATTTCGCGTGGTTTTCGTTGACTTTTTATTCGTTTTCGAACGAAAATCACACGCCATATCCAAGCGAGTGATTCAAAAATAGGGCCCTGATGTTAAGATTTTTATTCGAAAATCGAACATCAATCGAAGCAAATCACGCGTCATGTTGACGCAAATGATTTAAAAATAGTGCCTCTAGTAGCCACACATTAAAAAGTGCATTCTAACCACAATGAAGCACTGCATTAATAAACGAGATAAAAATCTTTGTAATTAGCTACATTCCTCATGCGTTGGTCCTCAATTATGATGGGACCGCACACGTTGATACGAACAACGAATCACTATGGGCCCCGTTTATTTATGGTTTTAATGTTTCTTGTCAACGCGTTATCGCCACCAAATTCTTTTGGTTGATGGTTAATTTTTTATGTCTTAAGTTTCTCGATTGATCACGATATGTGTTAATACGACACTCTAAGATTACGATTTTAACAATATTTGCTTAATTATATTTACATTAAAATATAAGCATAAGTTCTCAAAACGGCAGTGTAGCCATTGAATCAATAAAGTGAAGAAAGTGGAAGTGTGTTCATATAATAGGCCTCTCCCACGATTTTTCACCGCTACCCCCGGTATCTCACAGTTCGTTATGTAAGGTATTCGAGATACTTTTTAGTTAATTTCGTTCTTTAAAATTTATTTAAACTATGTGTAACAGAAATATATTTTTCAGAGGTTGAAAAATACATAAACATATTATGAAACATATAGCCATTGTAAAAGAAACGACCAATAATAAAATACAAGTAGGTACATAGGTATTATGTGTTTAGTGGAATTGCTGGCATCTCCATATGTATCTTTCTTTCTATTAACTAACTAAAGTGTCGACTCTATTAGTAATTTACAGCCCCTATCTGTTTATTAGTAGAGACCACTGTAGAGACAATAACATTATGTCACCATTAAATTCTCAAGTAGGCCCCGGCGCTGTCCGTAAAACACGTAAAAAAGTAATACCAGCCCTCGGTCGGTGTACCGATATTTATTTATTTTTATTATCAGCAAGGCAAGGTAATTGACTATAAATTTTAACAGGTGTTTACGCTGGGGACTCCAGATAAAGATGCGCCCTAAGCGGAAATAAAATTGAAAGTTGTTTAACGTGTTATTATTACCGTTGTAAAGGCTGTTATTTTCTTTATAGTTATACAGTGTGGCCTGTAGGAGTAAAAATAATAATACAGGCCCTTTAAGTAACTAGTAATCAATTCTCGATGGGTTTAATTTATTGTAATGAAAAAATCTTGTTTTTATCTAACAAAATAAATCGAACCAGCAATGTATTGCAAACAAATATATCCTGGTCATAGAACTTGACATTGGCATTAATACTACGAGTAACCGATTTTGATATACATTGATTAGAGAGTATAACTTTGGATTGCTTTATCTCTGAGTTAAAGCATTATAGAGCACTATTATGACTAGGTCAAAGTCACTACGTAGAATCATTGATAAAAAAAATCCTCCTATAACAGGCCACACGCTGTATACTAAGTTTTAGGCTGCGTTTCCACCAGAGATGTGCGAGGATGCGTAGCGAGAGATGTGTTTGTAAATAACCAATAGAATTGTTTCATTTACCTCGCCTCGGTCAGCACAGCTCTGGTGGAAACGGCTCTAGATTTTTGCTCATACAAAACAAGCGAGGGATGTGTGCGAGGGATGTGTACGAGAGGTGTGTGCGAGGGATATTACGAGGGATGGGTGCGAGGGATGTGTTGCGAGGAATAAGTGTTGAGAAGTTTGCGCATACACCGCACCCGTCGACACATTTCATAGCTTCGCAACGCATCCTCGCACCATACATAGATGCGCACTTTCACAGCTCCGCTACACATCCTCGTAGGCGCATTTTCATCGCACATCTCTGGTGGAAACGCAGCCTTATGCAATAGTAAAAAGAGGATCGGAATTGTCAAAATAGTAGGAACCTAACCTACCTTGACAGTTGCGATCTCAGTAACGTACACACGTTAGGTGCAGAAAATGCTAGATGCTAATCAAATAAAAAAGTGGATTACAAGTCTGTCTAAATAAATAGCTCATCTGTACAGGCGGGAAGAAGTCCCGTCTGTCTAAGTCTAATAAACGGTCAGGATGGAAACTAACTCCCTAGTGGCGTAGATATCCCTTTCCCTAAGATACTAAGTCCCTAGAGCCCTAGCCCAGCCTAACAATAGATACGTAGATATAATAAGGATGTTGTGGTAGGAGAGCTGCTCCCAGGTCGCCCAGGGTAGCAGTGTCAGGACGGTAGGTAGGTGGCGTGGACCCGCTGCCAGTCTGGCAGACTCACCAGACTGATCATAGTGACGGCGAAGGGTGTCTTGGCCGCAGCGGAGGGAAATGAGAATCAACACGGACGGTTGATATCTGATTTATTGGTAATAATGTTACAGTATTTATAATATTTTACGTGCGTATCCATTGAGTGAGCGGCTCTAGATTCAGTTTAAAGTATATTTATCATTTAGTTACAAGTTTAAAACAATTGTAGAAACAAGATTCTCTTTTTGTAATACGATTGAATGAAAAACATTTCGTTAAACGTGTGCTCACTCAGTCCTCACAAACGGTCAGTCACATCTTTATAATGAAATAAGTTTGCCAATTCATACAGTATTGTTTATTTTGTCGAAACTCTCTTTAATTAGACCCTGTACTTTCAGATCGTCAAGTATCGTATTTAAAATTTTACTATCAATTCCTTGTGCTCACTCCATCCACACGCTATTGAATTTCTATGAACCAACTATAGATTCGCATTCCATTGTATACATTGTTTGAATTGGCTAGAAACAGGATTATTAATCATAAAAACAAACCACTTTTATAGTGCGTTCTTGAATTAAATGGATCCCTTGTGCTCACTCCGTTCGCCAACGCTGAATGCTTGAATAACTTTTGCTAAGTTAACTCAAAAGAAATAGTGAACATATATTTATTTTGTACAAAAATACCATAAAAAAATCGGCAGTACACAGTTTGATTTTCTATTAACTTTTAGAGATATACGAAACTTAATTTTTAGTTCAATTGACATAATAATAGGGTGTCTCCACGTGACAATAATAAGAAGACATTAAATAAGACTGGATAAATTGAGAAGGTTTAATTGTCACATTCAATAAATAAATATAAGTACCTATACGCCAGACAACACACCAAGTATCTTGGTTTTGTACAAAGGAATTTTCTTCCTTGTGTCACAAGTACCATACAACGACTATGGCACTTACGATCATTTTTGCGTCTGCGGATTTGCATCTGTTATTATTAATAACTCAAAGCACTAATTTTTCAGGATAGTTTATACAGGGTGGTGTTTTGGTCAGCTACGAGCGAATCAGGCATGATAATATGAGTTATGCTTATTCTAAAGAATATATTTATTTTTTAAATTTAATTAATATTATTATTATTTATTATTTATGAAATTGTTATTTTTTTGCTAGAAAGCTACGAGTAGGCGACCTGGTGTTGATAGTTTTGACTCGCCTGCTATATCGTGATGAAAAATAGATTTTGTGGGTCTTTTCCATTTAAATAAAAATATTTTTAAATATAAAGGTTCTGTTAGTCACCATTCGGCTACAGAACCCCAAAACTTTAAACTAAAAACAGACCTACCTAGCGAGGATGATAACTGCTTGATCGCGTGTAGTTAAGTCAGTTAAGTCCTACTATTTTATCACGTGTAGACACCCTATTCCACGTCTTTCATACAAAATATGAAACTTGGTTTAAGTCTAAAAGTAAATAGAAATATTGAACTGTGTACTGCCAAATTTTTTATGGTATTTTTGTACAAAAAAATGATATGTTCACTATTTCTTTTGAGTAAACTTAGAAAAAGTTATTCAAGCATTTAGCGTTGGCGAACGGAGTGAGCACTAGGGATCTATTTTACTCAAGAACGCTCAATGAAAGTGGTTTGTTTTTATGCTGAATAATCCTGTTTCTAGCCAATTCAAACAATGTATACAATGGAATGCGAATCTATAGTTGGTTCATAGAAATTCAATAGCGTGTGGATGGAGTGAGCACAAGGAATTGATAGTAAAATTTTAAATACGATACTTGACGATCTGAAATTACAGGGTCTAATTAAAGAGAGTTTCGACAAAATAAAGAACACTGTATGAATTGGCAAACTTATTTCATTATAAAGATATGACTGACCGTTTGTGAGGACTGAGTGAGCACACGTTTAACGAAATGTTTTTCATTCAATCGCATTACAAAAAGAGAATCTTGTTTCTACAATTGTTTTAAACTTGTAACTAAATGATAAATATACTTTTAACTTAATCTAGAGCCGCTCACTCAATGGATACGCACGTTAATATTTTATGGTATGTTAACATGTAAAAGTATAACGATGTGTGCCGCCGGTGTGAATGCCGACGGGGCTAGTTTTGGGTCCATCGGTCGGCCGCTTCTATGTAGGTCGCTGACGTCGTGGTTGTAGAATGTACGATGCTAGCTCGTACATATTGGCATCCGTAAAAAGACGAAGAAGCAGATAAGGCCCCAGTCTCCGAGTGTCCCGTACGCTGTGCAGCTAGCATCATCCGTAGTTGGTCGTGGTTGTGGTGACGTCATGGGCTCGATGACCTGATGCAGCTTCGTTGACTCGATAGTTGTGTGGTGCTTTGACAGACGAAGTGGTAAATGGCTCTGCCATCGTGGCGACTCTGACCAGTCCGCGTAATGGTATTCTCTCTGGTGGTGTCTACTCGGCGTACGTCTTCGCGTTTTGGTATACGAATGACGTGAGTTGACTATGGTATATAAGCCTCCTGGCTTGCATCGCGATGCTGGTGACCGCTAGTCTCTTGGTTTGCATCGAAGTGCTGGAACTCGCAAGTTTCCTGGTTTGCATGGTTTGGTTCTGCTGGTAACTGCAAGTCTCCTGGTTTGCCCTCCGATGCTGGTGATTGCAAGTCGCCTGATGTGCATGGTCCTGCTGGTGTGGTGACTGCAACCCCCTGGTTTGCTTGTTACTGGTAATGACTGCAAGTCCCCTGGTTTGCATCTCGATGCTCATGGTGATTTTGGTTGGTAAGTCGCTCGCATTCTTCTGGTAGCTCATTGGTGGTCTGCTGGTTGGTCAATGGTGATGGTTTTTTCGTTGGTTATCGTGTTACTGAACAGCATGCGCGACTTCTCAGTTACTGGTGAGACCCTCTTCCGGGAGGCCAGTAACCGAACCGCTGCTGTCAGATGTCGATGGTGTGTACTTTCCCTGGCGTGCAGTTGTAGATAGTCTTCTCTTCAGTTGCTTGGTGATGAATTGGTTGGTTGGTTTGATTCCGCCAGTCGTGAGATACCCGCCGTTGGTCGATTCTCAGGAGTTAGGTAGGTAAAGATAAGAGGATAGGAAATGGTGATAATTGGTAAATTGATAAAATATGGTGAAATAACGGTGGTTGTAAATCACCGCTCTTTATCATGGTAGGTAATAAATATTAAATAATAAAATTACTTGAATAACTCCTTGGTTGAGTTTCATGAAAATGGTAGTAAGATTTGGTAATGATAATATATGCAGTTTGGTAAAATAATAACTAATGGTAATAATTAGAAATGGTAATGGTGATTGGTGAAGTTATATAAATATTTGGTAATTCGGGAAGTGATGGTTGTAAGGCACCACTCCCGATTTCTAGTTAAGTCCCTAACCTACCGTACTTTTATCGTACATTTAAAAAGTATGTCAAACTAAAAATAGATGGTAAAAATGATTAACTTCGATAGCATTAAATGTTACATTGGTATTTGCTGATCTGCATTATGGAAGTAATGTAATGCGAGACTTGGTAACGCCTCATACTTGCGTAATAAATAATGTGTATTGAAAACTGACTTTATTCTAATTGAATTTAATATTTAAGCAATGCGCGTTTTATTTTGTGGTATTGAACGGCAGACTTAATTTCTACGAGTCAACTTTTATTGATCATTGGTCTACTTTGGTCCTGGGCAGTCTGTAATGTTGTAAGTCCATGGTAACTGGTGATCTA
The DNA here is from genome assembly GCA_963584085.1 of Pyrausta aurata. Lineage (NCBI taxonomy): Eukaryota > Metazoa > Arthropoda > Insecta > Lepidoptera > Crambidae > Pyrausta > Pyrausta aurata. The sequence goes on along the minus strand of OY757254.1, from coordinate 5,435,780 downwards.
TCCGGCTCGAAGATGTACAGGCGAGAAGAAGTCCCGTCTGTCTAAGTCTAATAAACGGTCAGGATGGAAACTAACTCCCTAGTGGCGTAGATATCCCTTTCCCTAAGATACTAAGTCCCTAGAGCCCTAGCCCAGCCTAACAATAGATACGTAGATATAATAAGGATGTGTGGTAGGAGAGCTGCTCCCAGGTCGCCCAGGGTAGCAGCGTCAGGACGGTAGGTAGGTGGCGTGGACCCGCTGCCAGTCTGGCAGACTCACCAGACTGATCATAGTGACGGCGAAGGGTGTCTTGGCCGCAGCGGAGGGAAATGAGAACCAACACGGACGGTTGATATCTGATTTATTGGTAATAATGTTACAGTATTTATAATATTTTATGGTATGTTAACATGTAAAAGTATAACGATGTGTGCCGCCGGTGTGAATGCCGACGGGGCTAGTTTTGGGTCCATCGGTCGGCCGCTTCTATGTAGGTCGCTGACGTCGTGGTTGTAGAATGTACGATGCTAGCTCGTACATCATCCAATTTAACCTACGACACTAGAGAGGATTTTCCCAACCGAATATTAATGTCACAATATGCAAATAAGCAATTTTTATATTCATGTAGCGTTTCGAAAACGGAAGAGCCGTCTGTATCACACAAAAACGAGATTTAAACTTATTTTAGAGGTCTATCAGACCCGCTTCCTGTGTCAAGCGAGACTTGAATTTTGATGTTTTTTTTAACTCTTACATAAAAAAAAAAACAAAATAAAAATCACGCGAAATGTAGACGTGAGTACTTACACAATTGAGTTATTTTTATTAATCACGTGTCGAGGTAATTTGATTTTCAATAAAAAATCGTACATTAATTCAATCAATATCACACGCCACTTTAACGCTACCGATTCAAAAATAGGGCCCCAGGAGGATGTTTGCCACAAAGTGACTTTTTTTCACTACCGAACCGGCTCGTGTTTTTTCATATGGAATTCGATGCTTAAAGTTAAGTTAAATATGATGGTGCAACCGTACCCTGGACCCTATTTGATATTATTTACTTTTACGAGGAATTGATACGGTCCAGGAGCCCTATTTTTATTATATTTACTATTTACTATTTTTGAATCACTCGCGTCAAGATGGCGAGTGATATTCAATGTTTAAAGTCTAATTTTGGAATGAAAACCAGTTGTAATTGACATAAAACTGGGCCCCTATTTTTGATTCATTCGCTTCAAGATGGCGAGTGATTTTCGTTCGACGTAGTGTCAAAAGTCATAGAAAAAAATTCGTTTTCGAACGAAAATCACTCGCCATATCCAAGCGAGTGATTCAAAAATAGGGCCTCTGATTTGAAAAATCATTGCTCAATTTTGTGAGTATTCACGTCTAGATTTTGCGTGATTTTCGTTGATTTTTTTATATGTTTTCGAACGAAAATCACACACCATATCCAAGCGAGAGATTCAAAAATAGGGGCCCAGCTAGATAGAAATACCAGATAGATTTACCTGGCCGCTAAGGTAATATTGAAAATATCAGCTTCACTCACTGTGACACCCATGGCCCATATTACGGGTGATTAGGTACCTACATTTCCATAGTGGGGCGTTGATCAATATCAATTTACTTTATTAAATGTTGCTATTTTAGGGCCCGTCCAAGGTTTGTAAGGCGGTGTGGGTAATTGAAAGCTGTCCAATAAATGACGGTGGCAAATTTAATCAATCAGAGATCATTGATACGGACAGGGCCGACTTAATGAAATTATAATCTATCTACAGGGGTGGAGAAATATTGTTTTAGTTCCAATTTAATATTGTAGTAGACAGTTTTATAACATGTGTTCTATTACTCAGTATCTACCCTCACTTCCATACAAAAGATTAACTACTTGTATCACACAATCACGTGATTCGTGCAATAATCTTATAGCTACTTCTCAAAAGTCTAACTACTCGTATCGTATAAAAATATTTGGATATCTCTGAAATTGATCTTGTTCTGCAAATTTCCAATTGCAATATCATATGAGAATCTAAGTTACGAGTGGTTTTGTCGTACTAATTCCGATAATTATACATTTATTTGTGCAATTAAAATTCAAACTAAAACATGCAAAGAAAAATTTAATAACCTTTTTAACGTTACCTTGACACAAGAAAGAAGGCAGGATCTGGCTGCGATTTCATCATCATCATCATCATTATCAGCCAACGAACGTCCACTGCTGAACATAGGCCTTCCCCACAGTTTTCCACATCGACCGATCACAAGCGGTCTGCATCCAGTGTAATCCTGCGATCTTTACAAGGTCGTCTGTCCATCTTGTCGGTGGACGTCCTACGCTGCGCCTTTGGTCGAAGGGTCTCCAATCTAGAACTTTTCTGCCCCAAATGCGATTATTTGGCTGCGATTTATTGTTTACTAGCTTTTGCCCGCGACTTCGTTCGCGTGGACTTCAGGTTCGTCCCGTCTAGTAGCGCAAAAAATGTGTTTTTTTACGACCTCACATTAGAAACCTCAAAAATTGTAGCCTATATGTTATTCTGATGTATAAGCTATATTGTGGTAAAGTTTCATTCAAATCCATTCAGTAGTTTTTACGTGAAAGAGTAACAAACATCCATACATCCATACTTACAAACTTTCGCCTTTATAATAGTAAGTAGGATAATTAATGTAAAGAAATAAAAGACTTGTTCTTCTAAATAGTTGGTGAATGAGCCTTCAACATGATCTACGTTACATTAACACAAAGCATCATTAGCACACCTGATTGGTATTCCGCCGAATAATGCGCATACCACGCTCCCACGATGCAACTGTGCAAATGGCGTGCAAATGTGCGCGTGAGCCGATCGCCAATGAGCTGTGCGCATCCCGGACACATCACTAACGCCATTGTTACCGGTTCAATGAGGTTTATGAGCCTATGGCACAACCTATAGGGTGAATATGAAGACTGCTTTTAAGGACATTATCTAGGGCCTTATTTTTGAATCACTCGCGTCAATATTACGAGTGATTTTCGTTCGAAAACGAGTTATTTTTCTATGACTTTTAATTCATTTTCGAACGAAAATCACTCGCCATATCCAAGCGAGTGATTCAAAAATAGAACTCCAGGACATCTATTGTACCCGCGCTATATCCGCCAAATCCAAATCCCAGGCCGGCAGGATCGTCGTAAGACCATCTTGCGCAAGACAGGATTAGTTTAATTCTCTGGTATGCCCATTTTCGCTAATGTGTCCAAAATTAAGATCATACATAACATTTTAATGATCATAATAATAAAAAATAAGATATAATGTTTAAAAGTATAATTTATTTATTTCAGAAGTACCTACCTATGCAATAAATAAAAAAAAACTATCATGTTAACCATAAATAAAAAGGCTAGCTTAAAATACTCTACCTTCCATAATTAGTACGACTCTATGGAACATTACATACACTTCATGAAATAATGATCACATAGAGTAATTTGAGGTTCATTTGCCGCGATTTTCTTATTATATTTCAGACCTAAGTATTAGTTTTTTACAAAACACAATCTAACTAACTACCCATGTTACACTAAAAAACTGTAACAAATTTTATACCAAATTTAAAGTCATAATTGTAACGAATAGGGCATACAATAGCAATACTTTGATGGATACTGTAGGCAGTGAAGCTGAGTCAGGCGAGCTAGTGTCAGGTAGCTCTGTGGCGTCACCTTCATCGATATCAAATTCATGTACCTCGTAATCACCATCAACAACATCAACAGGCAAGAACTCTAATTCGAATAAACCATCGTCAATGTCCTCTACTTTCATGAGCTCTGTTTCCTGGATGTCACCAAAGGTCGATGTAAGTGTTTGCACCGCCTGCAATGTATGAATTAAAAATTGTTATTCAAATAGCAACATGAATGCATGCACATTGAACTACTATTACAAGCGTATGGAACTGACACCACGAACTCTTGCTCCATGAATTGACGCCATTTGTCATCAACACATACAAAGGGTTTCAAAAAAAAATTTCAAGGTATACGTCACAATCTTGTCGACGTATATGCGACACATATATTGCTTGGCATAGCTACTCTCTACGTAGTGATAACAGCTCACTGTGCATGCATTTGAATGCAATAACTTTGAATTTGAAAGAAATTTAAAACAAACAGCGCTATATGTGTGTAAGTATATTAAAAAGGTTATGTCCTAGATCAGAGATGATAACTTGCTGACAAGAAAAACTTTTACCAAAAAGAAAGACATTTACGGATATAACGCACATAAAAGACAAGTAACTATTATTTATAGCTCAATTATTAGAAATTTATTGCTAAAATACTTACATCCACCATATCCCCTACAGGTGCCGAAGCCTCCAATGTTTTGTGGAGCTTTGATAAATCGTATTCCTGGATAATCTTCCCACTGGCTGGCTCTTGACCAGATTGTAGAACCCCTGCGTTAACAGTCGCAAGCATGATGAGTGATAATAACATCTTAAACCAGCTCATTTCGATTCACGTTACACCAACTGCAGAAAAATATAATTCAGGTAAAGTTTCGGAAACTGGTCCGTCCTGATAGCTCTATAAAAAGCTAATGCGATATCGATTAATTCGCAGGCCGTTAAATACTAGATAATTAAGTTTCCGCTTATCATATCGATAAGCCATAGAGGAATGTACTCTTTTATGAATCTCACGTATAAAATTCCATAAATACCTGAAATGGTAAACTACAGATTGAAGAGATTGTAACGATTACCGGGTGTTGAATTCATTAATTGGTGCCGACTTATGATACGTATATTAAACGAGAGTCAAATTTATTAAAAACGATATACAAAACTATATACATATAAACGATACCTACAATGCCTATTTACTTACTTTTCATGCAAATTTTGTATTGTAAATAAATAAATAAACCTTTGACAACATCCCATAGATTGCGCTTATCCCAAAGTTAGTAGGTAGCACTTGTGTTATAAAAATCATACTCATTGTTTTCTCTGTAAGACTCCAATTTTAGTAAAAAATTGGTTACAGCCAGCCTGGCTGGACCCCCATGAAAACAGTTACGAAAAGTACAACTTACGTAGGTAGGCTACCTTCTCTTGATAAGATAAACATTGACGGCACATACCGACATAACATAAAGTCCACCTCCAAAATAAGAGAAAATACATGTTGAATACAAAAAGCTGCGAATTATTTAAAATGTGGCAGGTCAAAACAAATCTTAAGGTCAAACCAAAGGTTACAAACAAACAATTCTAATAAATAAGTCATTAATGACAGTATTTTCTGAAAAGTAAAAACATGATAATACCAAATGGATTAATTATTACGATAAACTCCAGACATGCTTTGATGTATTTGTAAAAACAAACAATAATAAAAACCTATTTTATCTAAATAAAAATGCTTAGGTACATTTTCCCATCGTAGTTTGTCTGACTTCAACATTATTCGATTTATTTGTATGTAACAAAGCAACGCCTGTGCCGGGCATTCTGCAAACATTCTAAGTACTAAATCTTATTACTGACAGGGGAATGAACTCGCTTCATAATCGTATTAACTAGCATTAAACGTACGGAGCAATCTTGGGTGCCTATGCGAAGCCGTTATTAATAGATAACATAATTTATCCTTCACCAACAGCTTTCGTGGGCGTCCTTTATGTTCAGTTTAAGTGTCTGGTAGTGATAAGTTTTTCAGATGTATGTAACATGTTATAGTATAACCATTTATTGTGTTTATAGTATAACCAGCTTTAATTTCATGAATTTTCCGATCATTACTTTTCACGAATTCGCGGGCGTAAGAGCTTGAACTTACTAAGAAAACTTGAAGACTTCCAGAATAAATGGGAATGCAAAATCTTGACTAAAAACAAAACCAAATCAAACTATCGGAACACCTGCCCTTTACATCCATCCCAATACACAGTTACTGCACTACTAAATAGTTCTGAGCAATAAAATGACCGTGTTTGCTATCCGACCGATGCATTTAAAAGTACATGTCTGAGAGAATTCCTTTGCCTTTGGCATGTAATTGAGCTGGTCCCCTGCGGCCAGCGATGCATAGTCAGTGTCTCGGTGGAGCAGATGCATGCATGGGATGCGACCTACATGCGCTGGTTCTTTATTCATGCTCCGAGCTCCTGTTGATGGCTTCATGTTTCATTAGGGCTGTATCGTATGACTGATTAAGTTTTAATGGCAGACTATGTCATGATAGGATTGGTCGTTAGGTCGTATAGGCGTAGTTGTTATAGGGTGACTGTTAAGTTATCTTTAAAAAGCCATGTTAACATAAATCTTCTCCATATATTATTTTATCTATCATCGATTTTACAGATATTTATTTCTAAAGATGACCTGAATTTATGATATCGATCATAGCAGTAAAACGTATAGGTAGATTTTGTTGGCATGTTCGCGTTCCCCATTTCAGTGACTTTTAAATATAACAATAAAATTACAAAAAAATAAAAACATAGAAAAACATGTTACTCATTGGTATTTTATATCTAATCGCATCTATAAAATATAAGCTTATCCAACATCTGCTTCAGTGACGGACACATTCCTGCTTCATCATTACTTTATTCATTAGTCATTTGGTCGCGCGCTGTAATAGTCCTATTTCAGTAATTGAGCTTTTAACGGCCAACGAGGTAACAATCAACAGATAGAAAGCACGATTTCATTACGGAACTCATGTGTTACGCGACGCGAAAAAAATTAGTCTTCTCCTGCCTGCGCCGCCTACTTACTTCAGTGATAGGCGCATTCCCGCTTCGTCATTAGTCATTTGGTCACATTGTAAAGGTAGACTTATTTCAGTTATTGAACCTGTAACAGCCGATGAGGTATCAATCAACAGATATATAGCACGATTACATCACGGGACCCGAGTGCAACGAACGATGACACCGGGTGCGTTTGCGAGAGCGACCGAGCGCCGACCGCGTCGACGCCGCTCCCTCTGCCGGCCTAGCGGATGCGTTCTAATGACATAAATGCAAATTCGACCATTCGAGCTTCCTGCACGCTCGCCGCTCGCACAAACTACACCTACCCACTGTTTATTAAACGGTCAAACCACACTTACAGTCCAAACCATATTCGGTAAAAATAAAAGGCCATTACTGTATTCTATTGGTTTTTGTGCGTGAGGCTAAGTTTTAATTGGCCTTTAGGCATTTCCGTCGTGATTTTTCCACATATCAACAACTATAATCAGGTGCTTAGTCTGGTTGACTAACGCCTGGTAAGACCGGTGCCAATTGTACGTAAGAGGTGTTGAAATAAAACTGAGAAATATTAATTCATTTGTTTTTATTTTTCGGTGATTGTAACACAACATAACATCTATATTTTGGTTCAGTCGGGAACTTAAAAAACTAAATACTAAATTTTGGTACTAAGACAACGCGATCTGCACCAGTAGTGCGGTGGTGTACTTTAAATACATGCGATACGCTAATTATATCGTTAGATTACTAGCTCCTACCATGTCATGTGCCACGATACTTACTTGTCGTGGCTATGGCTAACTTATTATATGGCTTATGCACCCATCGTTTAAGTTATCCACAATACTTAGTCAGCTGCTATCGTTAATATTTACAACCATCAAGCGTGAAATTAAAATTACAATATTGTTCGATTCGGACCGTAATAAAAGATGTCAGTTTTTTTACCAGCGTCCTTAGTAAAACATTGGGTGCAAAATGTATTTTATCACAGGGCTTAGCATACCGTAACACTCAGAAAAATATACTTACAATATAATTGATTCTTACGTCTAAAATATTTAAATCGACTTCAGGAAATAAAGATACTTTTGTATGTACATCGGAAATATAATAAAAACTTAGAACGCTAGTAACTCAAAAGTGAGATTTTAAAGTAAATCGTTCTAATTGTAAAAATATAAAGTTAATTGTTTTTTTAAAATGCATCTTACAAATGTAAGTAAACAGAAAATGTGGACTCTACATCAGTTCATCCGGTTGTACTGAAACTATAAATCTTATTGTCAAGAGCCGGCTAGTACCGCGCACTCACTACGATGAACATTAATTAATTTTCTGCGAATACTCAACAGCATCAAGTAATAACACTATTTACACTAGAAAACGTATAGGTAACATTCACAGCGTGTACTAAGATAAACATTACAAAATAATTACTTACTTACAAAAATATTTTTACCGAACGAATACTTTCCGAGCGGGAACAACCTTGACTGAATTTAATTTTCTTTCAAAATGAATGTTTATTCTGTTTAGTCACTATTTGGGAAATAGAAGCAAAACTATGAATAAATGCATATCGGAACAGAATGATTACCATAAATGCTATTGACACATTTTAACAACAAACAGTAATACTTAATTCATGATTGATTAGACATGTGGCATAGCAATCACCTAGAAAAGTTATGCATTTCATGTTATTACAAAGGGTATGAATTTCCGTAATATTTTGGTGTTGCATTTTTGGTATTTTGCTGTAATTCTAAAGTGCTCCTGCATAGCGTAAGCACCACTTTAAAGAGGAATTTCTACTATTACTGTTTGTCGTTGTTATTTTGTCCGTAGGATTATTAGGCGAACTAAAACGTAGCGCCATAGAAATAGAAATGTTTACAATCCCCACTGTTTACAAGATTCGTCACGTACAGATAATAACTTGTTGCAAATTAGGATATTATTTACCAAGTTTATCGCGAGGAATCTCTAGACATTCGTAACTCACGACGTTAACTACTCGTAGTTTTGAAATTTTACTACTGCGTTCCGAAGATAATAGTTCGTAACAAGTTATTTTCTACTAAAGATAGCTTAAATAAACTTTAGTTAAACTCGGTAAAATATATCGTCCAATAGTCCAAGAAACGAAGAGTTATAGAGGGAATCGCTCGGAACACTTTGGCCTTCGTAACTTTATTTCGACTAGTTATGAGGTCAACATATTAGTCCCAGCCCGTAGCCATTGAGGGGGGAGGTTTAAAGGTTAAATTTTAAGGTGTTTAGCTTATGTTTCGGAAACTATGCGTTCTAGCGACATAAGATCTGCTACAAAATGAAAGCTGATAAAATTTTCTATAAGTTTTACTCGGTCAAGTTCTGAACCAACTTCAAAATAAGGAGGTTTTCAATTCGACTTGCATTGTTGTGACGTTGTTGGATTTGGATAATATTTGAGTATGATCCTGGCTACGGGCTGGATAATTGATATGTTGACCTCTTAACTAGTCCAAACAAAGTTACAAAGTCAAAAATTGTGTTCATTTTAATTCTCTCTATGAGCTTTAACGCATGTTCGTTCATTGCTTGGTTTACGAACCGACTGCTATCAACAGCGTCACTAGAAACACTCTCCAAATAATAAGTAAAGATACAAGAAAATATTAATTAATTTACATTAATGAGGCTTTAGGTAGGTACAGAAGTAAGCTAACTAGAATATTGTTAGTTATGCCTAGATGGCTTAGAATATTGCATATTTTCACTGCAAATATAACAATAATGGGATCAGTTGAAAGACTTAAAATAATTGCCTCAACATGAAAACTAAGGGCAGAAACGCCGATAAAAAAAATTGCGATCCACGATGTCTTTTTTCAGTTATATGAATATTTATTAGCAATTACTTGTGTTTATTATGCCGCATGCGTATTTCTCACACAAATTGAATACGTAACTCGAGCTCATATCGCATTTAAGCCGGAGATAACTGCCGGGCGCCGGCGAAGATTAAGTGATCATTAAGTTCTATTTATTTTGTATGTTACATATTACAACTACAAACATGTAAGGTTTATTATGCAATAAAGTAAATTGGGACAAACTAATTTAATAAACTGTAGAAATGTTTAACGCTGAATCGAGATAACAATGATTGACGATCGTTCTGGAACAAAATTGTGTTCAGATTTTATCTTTGATCAACAAGTTCTTAATTTTTATGTCCCATTTATCTCTGATATACCATCGCGATAACTATAAAATGTTCAAGTTTTAGGAAAACGAAAACATCGTGGATTACGCAACAACTAAATTAGAAATTTAAACCTAAATTGTTCCAATATGGAGTAAAATTGTTATAGCACATGTCATTTTGTTCTTTGGCTAATTTTAACTGAGATGATTTCGTTACGACTATTGAACCAATACAATTTTAAATATAATAAGTATTTCATTATAAAAATTTTAAATAATAAAATGATTTAGATTTTACCACAAAAATATTTTTTTACACATGCAAAACCTATATTATATTATAACTAAATGAGACGATATATTACACCTCACTATTTACATAGCTTGATACATTTTTGAGTATTTAACCAGTAGAGTCGCCGACCGAAATGTACAATAATATTACTTTTATGGATGTACATAGTATGTGAAGGTAATAAATTTGAAATATATATTTTTGAGCAAGCTACATATTGCAACAGGTTTACGATCCACTGGTGTTTCAGGGTTGTTGCGACACACAAACAGACACATCAACTTTTCAACTTTATTATTTACTTTTCGGCAATAACCCTAACCCTCCCTCAATTTAATTCCTTAAGTGGGACTTGCGCATGATGATTTAACCCAGGATTACGCTAATCGTGAATTAAATCATCATTCTGTCTCTGTCAGTTTATTTGACGTTGACAGAGACAGAATGATGATTTAATCAAGGGTTAGCGTAAACCTCGGTTAAGCCATCATGCGCAAGTGGGCCTTAGTCAGTGTTTTATGCAACCTTTTCCTTCAAGTTGGTCTACAATTAATGTCAGTCAGACATGGTCAGTCTAAAAGACGTTTGTGAGATCATGCCCTACATACTTTCCACTGCAACCTATAGGGCAGCATCTCCACAACCCAATTTCAACTTAATATTGATCGCACAGAGTACATTTTCATGTGAGATATTTCAGTAAGTCATTACCAGGTGTACAGTTTGACTACAATACTCGACACCCGAGTAATGAAGCTCCGATTCAATGAGGAGAAACTGACCTGACTGAGGGTTAACTCCGCACATCCGTATTTCTAAATCAAGGTGTCCTTGTCGCTCAGCCAGTATGACTGCGAGTGAAGGAGATGACTAGTTATAGTCAATGTTCAACAGAGTAGGTGATTTGTTTAGGAGCCAGTAACCAAAACCATCAAAAGCACGTAGTGGCGTTTCAAATAGCTGCAAGCTTCCGATAGATTTACTATAATCACAATAGTGATTGAGATGAGATCTTCTGTCCAGTGTGATTTGGACAAAGGAATGTTTGCAGGTTTAAAATACCATGATCGTGATAGTTATTACTGATATTACTCGAATTATAGTGTGAAAATTTGTTTGACGCGGCATTTTTGTTTGACGCGGCATTTTTGTTGAAAGCTCTTTCCAAAATAATACCTGTGCCTCCAATAAAGTGGTAGGAACTTGTTATAATGGAACACCAGTCATATTTTTCTTCTGGAAATATTGTAGTCGTAGTATCCATGTCCGTACGTGTGTCGCAACAAATGTTACACTACAAGATAAAACTAAAAGCTAATTTTCGTTGGGCTCATCCTAGATGCATTACCTACCCTGTTTCTATCAAACATCAACATTCAGTTTACTCAACAACGTTATACGTAATACATTATGTAATAAAAATATAGAATATATTATACAAGGGATGGATTTGAAGCACATATTGTGAACAAACATATTCACATTTAAATCACTCAAGAGGATTGTTACCAAAACGTGTACGATTGTGTAATCGGCTATTTATATCTTGTGGGAACTGAGACGAACACATTTATACATAAGACAAATAATTACGAGGGTAAACTTCACCTAAGTATTTGTACATTTCTATTAACGGTATCACGTCTTAGACATGGAGTGTGGTAGCGTTATTGATACGACACTAAAGCTGCTTTTCCACCAGAGAAAAGCTTACAATGTTTTGACATTACCAAAACGAAGCTATCTTCAGGTAGATACATCAGCTCATTTCTGATGGAAAAGCGGCCTTATTCGTGATTAGTTTTGACTAGTGTACGCACTAGGTATGTTGTTGTCCCTTAGGTCTTTCACCCGAGTTACTTGCCTCGATACTTCTCAGTGGTGGCATCTTCTAGGTTGCTGTCCCAATCAAACTCCGTGACTCCAGTGCGAGATACTTCGCCGAGGTGCCTCCACCTGAACTCGAAGTCTGAGTCACGTTTCTTGAGCGCCTCGAATCTGGGACAGAAAAGGCGGTGTTATTGACCACTGTGATTGGCTGCGCGATCAATGGAAGTGCGTGGGATTGGCTGACGTCATCGCGATGCATACGCAGTCCTTCTGAATACATTATAAACGGATAAATTTAATAATCGTGCAAATCATAACGCGCCTTCACTCTTTTGTTGTAATATCATCAAATTTGTCACAATAACTAAAAAAAAAGCCGAATAAGTTTTAAAGGCTAACAATTAAAATACCTCGCTAAAAAAAAATTGACGTTTATATAAAGAAAAATACTCTAGCAGAATTTAATTTAATAAATAGGTTGCATAAAATGTCAGACGCAAAAATAGTAAACTAGTTCATTCCGAGGCCCTGACATAGCCTATACGCGAGCTAGGTCGTCACCGTCGCCTATTTGTGTACCTTTTAGTCGGGGGAAAAGGGGAGCTGTTCCTCTGTTTAATTATGAATTGCCTCTTTAGGAGAGCCTTATTTTTAGGCGTTACCGGACCCACCGGCTTTTTCGCTCTTATTAAAATAATGAAGCGTACCGAGACTGAATTTTTGTGTTCGGTCCGAAAAGGATTTTCTTTTAAATATGCTTGTCTAACATAATTAATTAATATTGGGTTATATTTTCAAGTTAAAGCTAACACTGCCCGAATATTATGTCAGTTGAGTCGCTTGATGCGAGCCACTTGAGCTGGCGTGAACGATACACTACGCACGCTACAGTACAGCGGGGCTCACCTCTTGAACATGAGGTTCTTGGCGAACTCGTAGAGCTCGAGGTCGAGCGAGTTGAGCCGCTTGATGCGTGTCACTTGCGCTGGAGTGAGCGCAGCGAGCGTCGCGCCCGACACCGTCGCGTTGTGCTGCGTGAACGGCACCGCGAAGCGCAGGTTGAACGTCTCTTCGAACACGTACTGGGAGATCTGTGAAGGATAAAGATGGTTAGTTCAAGTGTAGGAAAAAATGACACCAATAGGTCAATTAGGAGCTTTATTGGATACCTAAATAACTAGTCAACGCCTAAGCGCGACGACGCATAATATGGGGGCATGAACTATGCATCTCTATTGCATAGATCAACGGACAACCACAGAAACGAAGATAAGCCGATTGTCAGCGCTCTTTTAAATATGTTATTTTCTAGTAATCATCAAAAGGTTATTTTCAGCATTTTAATGCGATTACAAATTGTCGACTCGTTGTGAATTCCGCCCGCCCAAAGCCAGAGCCGTTCAATATTTTACAACCCCCGCAATAAAGCTTAATGAATTAAACGCTTCTTCGCCGTGATCAGTGGACAAACATTAAAAACAAACGGCCATAGAACGGCGATGAATATTTATAGGGGCAAGAAGGAGCGCCTTGTAGCCGGCCCGACAATTCCGACAAATGGCGTTACAGATACGGGAACAATGGGCTCAATTCTGAAGTGCCACGGACTAAGATTATGGTAAATATCTCTTTCACTTTTGAAAATATGAAGAGTTGTTCACAACCTGTCTTAGGTTGTGAACAATGAATACTAAATGTCATACTAAACAGCTGTCAGTTGCTAAGAAAATTTACGAATACCAATTAATAATTCAAATTTAGTCACGAATTAAATTGACTAAATTAAGTGGAGAGAGAGAGAGAGAGAGACAGGAGACAGACGTCGTTTTTTACAAGCTATTTCTATTCTTTAAAAGAGAAAGATACAAACTAGTCATAGTCGCTGGCACCTCAGAATTGAGCTCATTGATTCAAGTGCGAATAATGGGGGTGCTTATCTCTGGGCGGGTCACTGGGAACGCATCGAGACATCTATCCTCCGGGTACAGCCTCCTTAGAGCAAGCGCACATTAAGCTTCTAATGGCGGCCACTAGACGCAACCACAAGCTGCGAACGAGTTTGTTAATACATTTTGTATATGTTATGGACCAAGTGATAAATTGGGCAGTATACATAGTGCCTGGTTATTATGAAAAATGCGCAATATGAGAGTACAATTTGATAATAATTATTTAAATAATTACTTTTGGGCAGAGTAATACAAACATATTTATTTACTACTTTTTTTATTGTTATTGTCATTTAACTTGAAATAAACTAAATATTAAGTTAACTTAAGTTGGCCTGTAAACAGTGAGTGTAAATAATGACCGTGCAATGTGATAAATAATGAAGTTAAGATAGTAGTTAATCACTTAGCCCGATAAAGCTAGACATTATTCATAATGCTCGTGCATTATAAATAATGCCCGCATTAATCACCTGGTCCATACCATAAATGCTCCGAGCATTGCATTGAGCATTGTTTTGTGGCCAGTATCGCGCGACCTTCTGTAATAGTCTGTCTACATGGTTCCTTCTAGTGGTTGCCACTAAGCGTCTTGAATAGTGGCTTGACTGATCTACTATTGGTCGCATTTAGTAGCCGCGACTAGTGGCTCAATGTGCGCTTGCTCTTAGAGTCCTATCAAACTGCCGATAGAAAAGCGCAGGTGGAACTGCGATGGAGCAGTCTTGATATTGCGACTTCACACATAAATTGTGCGATTGTCAGATTCGCAATATATCTATCGGAACCGCCTCTGTGCGGGGTTCCTTTGAATCTACGATCAAAGGGACACGAGTTTATTCGAAATTCAAACCAAGCGAAAATCTTTTTTTAGAATACAGACTAGGTATATTGACAAACGCAAATATTATTTCAGTTTCGTTTGCGAAAACAAAGTGTGTTTGCGTAAGTATAACTTTATTTCTCGCAAAACTGTCGATTTTACGTTCCCACAAAAACATTCTTTGTTAAAAAAATAAACCCTGAAACACGGAATTCAGAGAAGAATGAAAATTTTATCTCGTCATTTTTAAGCGACAGCGGTTTCGAGACGGCCGTTCTGGTGCTTTGACGACGTCACTTCCCTCTAAGTCGGTGTGTGGGGCTCTTAACAACATCCCACGTCACATTATCCCCGTGAACCTCGCTAGGACGACACGTCCCATTTATTATTAATCAGAGCTGTTCATGGGTTCTTACAGGCTATGCAGTTTGAATGCCTTAGCATTGGTATAAATAGAATTATTTATTTTAGCTTTAGACTCCGAAGTGCAATGCTTTCTGACATTTTTAAGAAAGCTTTAAGCACTGTCTGATTCGAAACAGATCTTACTATGCTGATGTGCTTTTAGTTGATTCCTCAGACTAAAACAAGTAAACTAATAAATATAATTATTTAAAAGACTGACCTCTGAGATACATTTCTATAACCTGCTCGTGCAGAATTCATCAAATGTCCCAATCAATACTTTTCAACTTTCAACGAGTAGCGCTACACGATTGTTGAAATCAAGCCATTATTTTTCAAGCGCCCAGTCACATAAGTCGAAACTTAAAGTAATACGACATAAGTTATTGCAGCCATTTCTCATTGGTAGCACGGAATTCTTGCACGGAGCGAACATGCTTCTTGGCCACATGCTAAACAACGAACGCGTAAATAATGATTTGTTGTCCTCACCGTGAGAACTAATTAACGTGGAAGTGTGAAACACGTAACCGCCTTGATAAATAGGTACTCGTATCTCAGCTGTGCAATCGTTATGAGTTCAGGCCAACATATGGTTGGTGCTAACATCTGGGTCATCTTTTTTAACTGACATCAAAAACGAGTTTATATGTTAGTCACATATTATGTTTGTATGTGTCCTTGAATAGTCGCACATTAATGTTTTTAACATAAGAAAAATCTCCATAGCTCTAAAAGTGATTTCAAATAAGTTACTGAAAAAGGGATTCAAATCATTTCAAAATCTGTCGGACCATTGAGTTTGTAAGATGATCGTTTACTTACAGACTTAATAACGAAACGAGTAAGGGAAGTTGTTATATATAAAATATGCTAATGTAAGCTTTAATGTTTATTAGAGGTTTTAAAAAATATAACTGATGAATCGTAAAAATGGGGCGGAAATCATACCTCTGCGGTTACAGTCAGAAGCAAAAGTAATAAGTCTTCTTATCGCCTTATATTAAAATATCGGTCATGTTACGTAATATTTCTTCCAGTGCCCATTTTTAAGAATTGTAGGATTTATTCTAATGTTTCGATTACCAGTTATTGCATTGCAATCTTTTTTTGCAACTTCAGGTTGGATGCAAGAACGTACCGTTTTAGAAAATCATGATACCATTCTGTAGAAAACTATTTGGGGATTAATTTATTAGTAAGTAGCTACGGCTACTTTAGGAATTATATTTAGTGAGAGTTTTTCCTGACGATAATTTCTGATGAAGTTATTCCAGCTATTGTACTTGCCGTTAGAAATTATTAAACACTGCTTAGTTCGTTCACGACACTCATTATGGTATCACATGGTTTGATTATTGCGTTGCTCTAACGCGATAACGGCAATTAGAGCGTTTCCACACGTACGATTTCTCGGCGAGACGAGATCACAGCTTTTGCCACTAAACCCCAAAAATAAATCCACTTTGACCCAAAAGTTTTTTAGGAAGAAATCACTTATATCACTTTGTGGTTATAGTATTAAAAATTACGAACTATGAGCTTTGGGGTTAAGTGGTATAAGCCATCACAGCGTCGCGCAGCGAGCATGCTGCGAGCTCGCGGCGTACTCGCTGAGGGTTCGAGCTTACTCTGCTGTGACCTCGCAGTGTAAAAAAAGCATGCACCCAGTAAAAAAGGTAGGTGCCACAAAATTGCTGCAATATCGCGTGTAGGTGTCGAGCGCTTTTATCGCCGAGGTGACGCCGTAAGCTCGCAGCGAGCTCCCAGCAAGCAAGCTGCTGCGATCTCACCCAGCAGGGAAATCGCTCGTGTGAAGTCGCCCTAAGATTTGCTTTCCGTTCGAGCCAGCAATTTATTATGGTGTGGCGGTAATTTGCTGCACGCATGCGCCGTAGATACACTGATAACTATAGTCCGGTTTGTCGTTTCATGGAACCGGCCCGGAAAAGTTGGTTTTGGCCCTGTGGCGCGAAGTGCACACAAAAAGTATGCATGCTGCTAAGCAAGCACTTCAAATGAAATGACATGAGTATATGGTCTTTTGCTTTAACTAACTATGAAATATTTACATAAATTTGCATACATACTACAGATCTGTTGTTGCATTGTCTTCTATCGTATTCTTTTTGTACTTTACAATCAGATCAGTCAATCAGAAGTAATAATAAATAAACATATCGCGTGTCTCTGGTCATATACCGTTTAAATTTCAATAAGGTACAACATTAATTAAACACGTTAGCGTTCACCGAGTTGTACGAAACTTTTTGTTATGTTAATATCAACATTTATCACTCCTTGTTCCAATTACGAGTACTTCAACATTAAGGATCAGTTTCGCAATTGTGTAAACGCGAATATAATGTAAATAATTTAACATTTCCCGACGTGGGTTCCGCGGCTCGACCCACACCTGTCGGCTGACGGAACCCAGGCGTATTTACTAATTAACATGATATTACGCAACACTAATAAATCAGGAGTTATTATCATTCCCGGTTCGCGAAGGCAGATTTGATCTTTTTAATGTCATAAGCATTTATTTAATAAGCTTAGCACAACATTGGATGTTGAATAAAAGGTCTTATTTAGGTATTATTAGGGACAGATAAAAAAGTGTTCTCTCAGCTGCATAAGAACGAGAGCGACTTCAAAGTTTCGCTTAATTAAGGCACACCTTACAGCAAAAGCTCTTTTGTATACTTATAACTTTTGACGTAGCTTTTCCACCAAAATGCTAAGAAGCTTCCTGCTTACTTATATTTTAACATTTTATGGCAAAAGCTCCTTCAAATGATCGAATTTCATGAGCGGAAGAGAGATCACGTCTAAAGATATCCACGAAATATAAAACTCGAAGAGAAGCCATGATCATAAAAATATTAAATTGCACTTGCAACGTATAAAAGTTTTCTTGTTTCAATTCTTCATAATGACCGTCATAATATTAAACTTATGGCTGCAGCGCGAAATTTTTGCAAGTAAAATACAGGATTCCATACAGTTATGATAAAAAGGATGAATAATTAATATCGCTTGCATAATCTTACTGAAACTGGGGTAAATTTCTTGCTCCCTTGTTGTGTAACAGCGTTGGGAAATTTTCTACTACCTTGGGTTATTCTCACTAAGATACCTATAGTGGAATCGTGACAAGTCACCACAGTCCACACCAGAAAAAAAC
This sequence comes from Pyrausta aurata, assembly GCA_963584085.1. Taxonomy (NCBI): domain Eukaryota; kingdom Metazoa; phylum Arthropoda; class Insecta; order Lepidoptera; family Crambidae; genus Pyrausta; species Pyrausta aurata. Next base: position 5,417,326 of record OY757254.1, on the reverse strand, counting down.
CATTAATGTGCATCCAATCGTGAGCCAAAAAAAATGTGTCGCTTATTATTTCAAAACATCTGCATTTTAATTACCACACTCTTCTGCAAGTTTGTAATTCAGCAAGTGATCACAAATATTGCACTAACAAACATTTGAATATCGATGCACTTTATTGTTGGTGTGGTGACACAATATCAGTGCATCTTCGTAACACAAGGAACAAAATTCCTTACTGCGAAATCAGACGATTGGTGTATTGTCTGTCGCATATTTATAAAATTTCTGAAAAAAAATCTAATAGTTTTACCCACGGGTAAGGACTGGATACGCTGTAGGTCTAGTATCCAAGGCATCTAAGTGAGGTCTGCCTCCGACAATCCCTGTAAAGGTCTCCAAGACGGCTGGGTCGGACCCGCCTAATTTCCCGTCCGGGATGAGTTATTGCTCAAACTCTTTTACGACAGCATAAGCGAAGTGAGATATTTTCCACTCGACTTAATGTGACATGTACAACTTTTTGACGGTAATAAGTTGGAACGCGCGTTTATAAGCCCAGCCAATCGCAATTGTGAGCATAAATTAAATTTGCTTTCGACGGGCTTGTTACAAAATGTACACCCTACTTTTAACGACTCAAAGGATCTTTATGACCCAATCTTGAAGTAGCTTGGTCAACTTAATATATGTAGGTACCCAGAAGCTAATAAAACTACTAATAAATAAATTAACTTCATTCCTCTTGGTCGCTTCCTTTATTTATTACCTACTTATTATTTATTTCTTTGGAAGCGCAGCACTGTCTTACTACTACTAGTAAATGTCAGAAACCGGTACATAAAAGTTTGTTCTTTCGACATACTTTAGAATGCTGTCTTTTGTAAAATCTGGCGAGAGTAACCCTAGAATAGTCTGCAGCATTAGTCGGTGAATACTTTTGCATGAGTATGTATACCAAGTCAGAGTAACAAGAGAAAAGTCGAATTGTTATTTTGATATGGTACATAAGCGTTCAGCGACCTATAATGCCCACAGAACTACGGGTCTACGGGTACAAGGTACAAGGGTACAGGTACGATACCTTTTGGTACTCAGTGAGTCCGAAGTACGCCATCGCGGCCAAGTTCCTCTTGGCTGAAGCCAGGAGCACTCTATCGCTGTCCGCGCTCCGGTGTCGCAGCGTGCCGTTATAGCACCCTACAAGTGCCAAGTCTGCCAGCATTCGCGTCTGCCTGTTGTTCGCCAAGTTCCACGGACAAGACGCGAACTCTTCTAGGGTCACACCGCGCCAAGACTCGCCGGTGTAGCATGGCGGAACCTCAGCCGCTGCGAAAAATATATTCTTGAAATATGATACATAGTAAGTTTTTACCCGACTACAGCGAAGCAAAAAGGAGGGTTATGATTTTGACCTGTACCTATGTATGTATTCGATAAAGAGTAACACAAAGGGGGTAAATATGACCATCAATACCTATATCTTTTACGATGCGGTCATGGTCGAAATTTTAAATAAGATTTCAGACGTCCCATACAAACGAAAACCGCTGTGGACAACCGTGGGGAGGGGGGGAGGGGGCTTTATTATGTATGTTTAGCAGTGTACGTCTTTTGGTTGTTAATGGAGGATACAATCGAGTCAGGTATGAAAATAATAGGACATGAAAGTAATAGGGAATTAAAAGTTTTGTCAATATTATCATGATTAAAGTAGCTACAGATAATTATATTCACTTTCTTGGATGTTGGCAAAATATTAAAAATAAATCGTGTACTCGTATAAGGCAAAACAGATAATATATTTTCTTTCATCAATAACAAGAAAATTATTAGCTCGAGGAAAAAACGTGATTGATATATCTTACTGACAATATAACAACGCTTAATTAGAGAGACAGTTATACAACTTTTTATACCATTCACGTTGATAACTACAAAAACAAAGGTAACAGCTTATTGATTCTTCGCAACCACGCTTTAAGTAAGCGAAAAACTATCATTAGATCCAATATAATTAGATGGTTGTGACTAGCAGCCATAACAAAAACAAATAGAGTTAACCGTTTAATTAATATCGATTTATAAGTAACTGTAAACAGACACAGAGAGAACATAACATAGTTTTTATAAATTGCACTTGTAAAAAGCAACTGTGACACTATGACAGACGAGGAATTGAACCCCGTGTCTTACGCTATCCGGGCGTATGCCTATACAACTCGGCCACCGTCACATTAACAAGCCTGTTGAATTTTGCAAGTGCTTTTTTAACGCGTAGGCTGTTTTATATTATTAAGTTTGTATGGTGACAAAACACTATAAAAACAAAAATAAACCATAATATAGTTTACAAAGCCGGTCTATAAGTAGTTATTAAAATTTTGAATTCTTTTTAAGAATTAAGCCGTTTCGTTCAAATAGCCTCACGCGATGTGTTCTGTGGTTGTGATAAAAACGACTCTTTCATATTTTTGTTGTAATGAATGATAATGGATACAGCTAACGATTTAATTCCATTCCTTATCGATGGCACGCACCTCACTTACTTTCTACGTGTTACTCACTCTTAGCACTCTTGGTAGAACATGAGAGCTTATAGAGCGTACTCTAGCACCATCAAAGAGCGTTGTAATAAATTCAAGTGTTGCGACTGCACATCAAAGGAGCAGTAAGAGCACGCACGGAACTACTCCTATTTGCCAATATGGTATGGAACGACGTTATCAAACAAAGGTACATTTTTAGCTTCATTCCCGACCCGATGATTGAAATGAAAAACCATGTTTATTGAAAGTTAAACAACTGGAAAATACTGAAAGCAACTTTACGGTGGCGGGACCGCTTTCAGTGTTTTTGTTTATAGACGTGTACAGAGTACGCTTGTTGTACTTTCGACAGTTGAATGGATGAGTTTACATAGTTGGAACTTTGGACCTTACTATGCGTTTGTTTGAATTCATATTTAAAGTTAAATCTTTTTTTTTAAGACACGCGTTTGAATAGTGGCAGGAAATGTACAAGAAAAACAAAAATAGCGTGACTTGCTGATGCGTGTTCTTTAAGTTTTTCGAATATGGCAGCTCATCATTCATCATAAATAACTAAAAATAGACCAAATGTAATAAATCCAACCTTTCATGATCCAGCCAAAAGAGATATGATTACGTAAAACTTAAAATTTCAATACAGTGGTACGCATAACTAACCAGTCGACGTAATACAAACTTGGATAACAGATAAAATATTTACACTGAATTGGAAGCACGGTTGTTTACAAATACCCAAATTAACCCTTCGGAATGCTAATTTAACCAGAACTTAGGGTTGCCAAATTATAAGCTGACAAAAATTCGGATAAAATCCGTTTAGTTAATCAGTAAAAACTAGAAGTACTCATCTAAACAGGTATGTAATCAGTTGTTTTTATTATTTTAGAGTGTTCGATACATCGTGTGCCAACTTTAAATTGTAGAGGTGGGTTATCTGCTACCCTGTTTATTTCCTAGCCCTGCTTATCTTTCTAGACCAATCAGTAAGAAATCTAGACAGAGAAATCCCAGCACCATCTCCGACTATATTATCGGCTGTAGTCATCGCGATTGATCGTGCTTAAGTAACAAATAATGCTAGTCTTAAAAATAAGGGTCAACTAAACACTTGTCCCATCAGCTCATGATGTGTGTGCAACCTACCAGTAGCGGTGCGCCCTTGGCACCAGTGCCGGGAGCCCTTCCACGTGGCGCCCCGTTTCACGTGCCGGTACTCGGACAGATACCTGTGTAGAAAACATACATTTATAGGGTAAATGTCACATTGGAGGAAAACGAATAAGTAAAGTCATATTATCATTATTTGACGACGCGTTTGGTGTATTGGTTAGCGCTCCTGACTATTACGCCGGCCGTCGCGGGTTCGATCCCGCAAGGGGCAAATGTTTGTGTGATGAGCACGAGCATTTGTACCTAAGTCATGGATTTCATATATATTTAAGTATTTTATGGGAGACGCCCCCGTCATAATCGTTGTCTGGTACTTCGTAACACAAGGAAGATAATTCCTTACCACGAAACCAGGCAATTGGTGTGTTGTCTGGCGCATATTTATTATTTATTTATATTCTAATGGATGAAATAGTGATTGGACGCTGACTCTTATGTACTCGTATGTACACTACGATACGTTCCACTAATAAATATTTATTAGTGGAAGTTGCACTAATTTATTGCTAAATTAACTGATTGCTATAAAAATGGCAATGTAGAAGTAACTTAAAACAGTCGAGTTACAGGCCGCTGTGGAAAACCAAAGGGGAGGCTTATGTTTAGCAGTGAATGTTTTTTCACTGACGGTAAGTCGAAGTTAAAAATATGCTCAGCTTATATCCTAATTACGAAGTTATGTAGGTACACCTTGCCGTGAATAAAGGTTTTTGAAGTACAAAAATATGGAACTTTTATCGTAGAACACCAACTTTTAACTTTATAGCACCTTACGGCCATGATCCACGTTAAAAACCTTAAGCTTTTTATGAATTTTTAAAACTCTCTGTTCTAGGCAAGGCGTGTTATTATCGTCATTAATTTTTAATATCGCCATTACCAGTCTAAATATGAAATTAAAAATTGTGTGGTCTATTACCATAATTCAAAAGCGGCTAACCAGTCAAGCCTGTATTGCCGTTTATGTAGATAACAGCGCAATAACATTAACGCGTGCATTTTATTATCATGTACGGATAATGCTTGTGCGACACGAGATTTAATAACATGCTTATTTATATTCATTGGAAATAATGATACGGTGAAAATCTTAAATATTCAAGCTAACATGTTATTCCATTACTACTAATAATTAATAAAAGTCTAGTAAAAAGTCTATTATATTTATTTTCAACAGTTAAGAATGGGCCTGCAAAGTTTCTATAAGCCCTAAATAAAGCTTTTTAGTTATTTAGGAAATAAGCCCACCTTCACCTTCTAGCTAGACAAACATTTCAAAACGAGGTTTATTTTTAGTTGTTTATAAAGCTAGTACATTATTTTATTCGAGCAGTTTTATTTCATTCAAAGATACTAGGTTACCGCCTACTCGTGAATTGTGCTGTCTTTGACACTTCGTAAACGCAGTTTATAAGCTGAAAATTGCGAATTTGTGACAGAGCAATAGGCTAGGCAGAAGACAGATGGTACATTTATAAAATAATTACGGACTCTTACCATAAGAAACGGTACCATCATACCATCAATCGACAGGCAGAGAGAGACCATAAGAAACCCGAAGGAATGGGATTCGTATTCGGAAAGATAAGATTTTAAGATCCACGTCCATCGAAAGGTTAAGATCGTATTTACCTAGATACAGGCTCCCTCAGCAGCGTGATGTAGAAATACCGGCGGTGGACAGCGGACCCCTCGTGCCGGTCCAGCTCGCCGCCCACGCATGCCGTCAGCTCGGTAAAGTCCGCGTGGAGACCACACCTGCGAACAACAGACCAATCACTGTGATTAATCGAGTTAACAAAGAAACAATTAGATCCGACAGACCGGTTAATCGGCTAATGTTTTGTTGATTTGCACGAAACGTAGATAATGACAAGGATAACGTCATGCCAGTTTATCTTAGCTTAAATTGTGGGCAACATCTGCAAGATATAATCAGTGCAAGATACAACCAGCAAACAAGAAAGCTAATTTAAAAGTAGTTCCTTAAACAAAAGCCGTTGATTAACCATGTTATAAGAGACAGAACAAAGAACCACTTAACGAACGCTCAGAAGTCAAAGCAAGACAAAACATTTTAAATGTTTTACGGATTCATTACCGGTTGTGTAACAATTTCGGAATCGAGTCCATTTCCATCATCCATCAAAGTAGCGATGGAACAAAACTGTTTAAATATATCACCGGAACTGACAAACTTTGTGTAGGGCTCGGCTCATTTCTTATGCAATGATCGATGGTCCCTAATTTTCATTATTATCTGTTGTACAAATGACTAAGACATAATAAATTAAAGATATCAAAGGGAAACTGAAGTGTCGAGGAATTCACGGGGTAAGATACGTTATTCCAGAGGACAGACTACAAAATGTTTGTCGAAGACAGAAGGCGGGTTAAGCGAGGCGTGAAGACACAGATAGGTCTCGTCGGAGACCACGACCGCCTTACAAAGCTAATCCTTCGTCCGATAATACCCTTCTGTTGTATTGAGCACCAGATTGAAAATTCATAATACCGCGACAAATCTCCATTCATACCTCGCGAGCGGATTAACCGGTATAAAGACTCTATATCGGGTCTTGATTAATGCCCGCAATAGTCGTTTCTGTGTTGGCACTACAGCGTTGGCGTCGATTGGCTCCGTAATATTGAATAATGCTGTTTGCTAGCGAATCGCTCTCACAGTCGTGCGATTAAGCAGTAATGGATGTTATTATGCAAATCGTTATAATTATAACAGCATCTATACCTCCGTATCTCATATAAATGGACCGTTCTTTCGTGTTTATAATATAGATTGCATACGAAATGAGACTAATGAAACCAGATTGGGTGTGTATCAGCTTTTGCATATTCTCGGTGTTGAAGCCAAGGTCGAACGGTATCGAGGCGAGAGGTTTGCCTTCAGACAGCTTGGCGACGGACATGACGCGTGCGCCGTGCTTTTTTTATTTATAAAACGATCCGTTTAATCGAGAGAGGAATAGATAAGTGTTTACTGGCAGTAAGCCACGGAACGCTTCCCTGTGCAAATTAAACTAATTGCATTCATTAATATTTAAACCATTAGCCGAACCATTGGCTCGCGAATGGTATGTAATGTTATTAGTCTTATGATCTTGATATTTCCACAAGCTCAGGATAAAACTGAATTTTTGAAACGCTGTGAATGACGAGTTTACTTGACAAAAATAATTTCCTTCAACTCTGGCAAAAAGCCACAAGTCAATGACCAATGGATCAGTATATTTAGGAAGTATTGTACCGTGACATTTTATCTTTGTTCTAGAACAGAATACATAAAAACAAATTTCAACGCAAACTGTGTCCGTTTGAGACACATAAATAAATATTGACTTGACCTCATGGCTGTGATATTCAGGTTCTAAATAGCAATATTAATATATCAAAGCTTCGAACACCATTAGAGCTAACGATGACCAAATTGCGTGGGTTGGTAGACTACCTATTTTATTATTATGTGGATTAACACAATACGTACTAAAATATGTAATATGCTTTGCTGCCTTGAAACTAGTTAAGAAGAGATCTTCCCTTCGATGTTATATCTGTACTCCAACCTATTGAAACACTCGTAAGGGCACTTTTCTTAAATTGTACCAAGTTAATGTCAAAAGGTGTCATTAATTTTACACGTGATCATCACACAAGGACAGCTGAAGAATGTTTGAAAGTGTGCTTTATTTTACAAGTATTTTAATTAAAAGTTTAATTGATGTGGGCAAACAACGACACGTTTACATGTTTGTTTACGTTGAGCAAGAAAAGTTAATGAATTTTGAGGAACTTGATACATATTATTATAAATGATGATTATAATCAAATCATATACGAGTTTTAGAGTAAATTCATAAAATTAAATGATTACACAATAAGACGTTGACCCAAGCATTATAAAAACAGCTGTCTATACATCTTCAATTTCAAGCCACATCATTGACCAATTGTCATCCACTTTACGATCTAGCTTTCTACGTGATAAATAACAATTTGTACTCAATGCCAGTGTCAAATAGTTACAGACAAATGTTTATTATGAAGTAGTGGCTTTAAAGCGGTTGTATAATGTAGTTGGAAGTGATAAAAGCCGGGTCGGGTAATATCGTCCACGGCTCGGTCTGATGACAAACGTTATTGACCATTAGCCGCTAGTACAAAGTGTTAGGCCCCAGCGGTTTCCAAACTTGCTGGAAGCGAGCCCAAACTTTTTCGAACTTTTTAATCAGCCAGTCTCCGCTCGCACTACAAATTGTTTTCCGTGCAAGCAGCCCTGACAGCGAACTTTGTGTTGCTTGCAGTTTTTTAATAAAAGATGTCCAATATCAACAGTGTTTTTTAGAAGAATCTGTTTGTTTTATATTACATTTTTTTTAGACAACAGCAACAATTCTGTAGTTAAGAACTCTATATAATTCACCTACACGGAGAAAGCTTAAAAATTCAAGCATATTATTTTCCGTTCTATGTGTTTATGTAAACAAAACTTCATCAAATGTCTGACGTAATAAAATAATCCCTAATTAGGACAAATCCCTTTTAACGACGATAAACCTACAGACCTTTGCATTTAAATAACTTCAGACGTTAACTATTCATGAAACAGCACTGTCCTCTAAAATATTCCGTTTGTCCGGTCAAATATTTAAGGTGTGCTTTGATGGTTCATTAATAAGACTCGGTGGGGGACGTTTTAAGCCCCGTGGATCTCCTTATCGCCCACCGAGGCTAGCCGGGAACCGCTGTGTTTGGCGATAACAGAGGGTTTACTTTGGACGACGAAATCACTTTACATTTTTGTCTCAGTCTTGTATATAAGACGGTAGAGTGAGAGAAATGAAATGAACATTATGTGGTCCAGCTTGCACCAGCACAGAGTAGGCCCTCTATTCCCATAGGATGCTATGCGACCAGGGATTGGCAAATCGCCACTTCGTTGTGAACACGTTCTGTTTTCACATTAGCCGATACGACAACCGCCACCGCCGATGAGCTCTCGAGCGCATACATTCTAAATTATTGAGCAGTTTGGGAATTTCGGATTTTATATCCGCCATTTTATCAGCTACGGTCGTTGTGGTGGCGAAATGTACACCGCGTTATGCAATAGCACGTTGTGGGGTAGATTTTGCTACCATTTAGGACAATGACATTACGAAAATTTTGTTTATCTGTGCCGCACATACTAAAGTTTGCGCAGGTATATTTGCTAGCTTATATTTTGAATCACAGGTTTTAAATTTATTTAAAAATGAGTCAAGTCTTGTGAGGCAATTTAAGTAATACGCCTCTAATAATACTGAAATTACATAGAAGATTATTTTATGTACAGCAAATTCGCATCTCATAATATCGTGCATAAGCATTACATCCGCACTTACACACAAATTTCAACAACCTATCCAGATTATTTATTAGCACAATAAATAACCTCCGATAGCATGCTATTAGATTGTGCTGTAAATCATCCGAGCATTTTATATTCTGACGGGTATTGTACAGTTCCGTGCGATGTCGGCCCAATATCGGAGAGCTGTCGTGTCGTCGCATACGAGCGTTCATTCGCACGTGACACGTTGTAACATAAACTGGTGTGAGCAACTTCGCCCAGTTACAGCAGAAGTGAGAACAGCAGGTTATCTTGAATGCACATAGGTAGCACAAGGTAACATACTCATTACTGGTACAGATCACGTAGACGCAGGCCACATGCGCAGATGGCAGATGCTAAATGGCTAGATATTAAGTCGATCGCTAAAATCGCTAAATGATTAATCTTAAATTCTTATAAGTAGCAAGAATATGTTATAACTAGCTTAGCAAACTTAATGCAAACGCTGTTAAGTCAACTATGATTGATCTCAAAACAGCATGCATTGTGCTATTCACTAAGAATATGGTATGCCATAAGCGTGCCTTTGTGGTATGGGAGAAGATACATGGATAATAACATACGCAATTAGCAATAAGTCTAAGTATAACATTTCTCTAATTAAGGCTAGGTTAGGCTGCAATAGAAATCATTACTTAACTCAAAAATCAACAACATATTTCAGACTATGGACTTATATGGTTTCATGCAAAATTTAAGAACATTTGGATTTCCACATTTTCAGAATATTTATGTATGTAAACCTTCTTCATATTTCTGCATTGTAAGTCACCGCTGCAGTTTAAAAGGACGATAACGGAATCGGGGATGCGCGCTACACCCCGCTAGCATGTGGAAAGCACATAGCCATTCATTTAAATTAACTTTTATAGCGCGGACGAAACAAGCAAAGTTGGGCACGCCGGCTGAGCCGGGTTTCACAACTTAAAATATTACACAGGAGGAAACATTTACTCATCACCAGGGGACAATCTATGAAATTGAATAAGATGTTAGTCACATTATCACAGATTGGTTGGATTTTAACATAAAACCAATGAACAAGAGAAGAGCGATAAAGTGCTCAAGTTCACGTCGTCACGGTAACCATTTCAAAGCATTCAAATACGCATTATATCGATAAAACACATTAGGGGGCACTGCTACTTCAATACGGCAGCTAAAGTACTACATGAAATGTTTATGGACGCTGACGTTTGCCAACGGCGGGCATTTGGTCACTCATCGACACAATTAAGGCTTCTTATTTATGGTGACCCATGGACAGCTCTAAATTAGTCGCAACGTATTTTATGATATCTTTATTATTTCTATTCATGACATCGACGTAGGAAGACTCATTAATAGAATCTTGACAAATACCACTCTAAGCTCACAGCATAATTTTTGCCCACATATCTCGTATCTTTCCGAGCCTGATGCTCAATCTACGTTCTTCCTATCGATCAAGTAAATCTACCAAACCCTCCCCAAGTTGTAGCTAAATTAAGAGGGTTCGATCTTATCTATTGTACAAAAAATCATAATGACCCACTGATCGATCGCCACCACAAAATGTCAGCCCGCATGATGGACATAAATAACGAAAAAAAGCTCGTTTTTTGCTGAGTATTTCGTGCAAAGGTCTCTCGGATATTCAGGTCAGTGCAAGGCCCAATGCAGGGCAGACGGCACGATCGTGTTTTTCTTGATTAATCGATCGTTTCGGCGTACATTGCAAAATTGCTGCTTACAGCCATCATACATCAACCCTCGCTTCATAATTACCAGCGTGCAAGTGCAACTCGACTTGTGGGGCGACAAAGACTAATGGCACTCGCTTCCGCCCAACTGAATAAAAGATAGAAGAGCTAAAATAAGTGTTTAGTTACAGCTTTACAACAAAGGCGGCGCTGGCCGCGTGTCTTTGTTTATTTTTCCATTTTTCCAGGCGCGTGTTGGATTGTGAAGCCAGAAACTTTGTTTTCAATTTCTTCTCTATTCCGCCGTGACTTTTTCTTCTTTTTTCCTCAAAACAAACAACGAGGTGATGTACAAATGTACCAACTGAATACTCATTATCTTGTCAACGGCCCAACATCTCCAATATAACGGATATTTAAGAAATAGATCGAATTAGAGATTGAAAACAAATCCTCTTAGTGAAAACAACATGGCTTCCCGACTAAATCGCCATCAAAGCACGCCAAGAATCAATTAGGACAGATAGGAACGATTGGAGATTCCAAGCTTCGCCAAATAAAATGATCAGATTGTTCGGGGACGAAATTCCTGTTGTTTGTCTACTTTAAGTAGCTTTAAGGTTCATTCCGAGCGCGATGTACGAGAAGGTGTTAATACAATGTTCAGCAAAGCAGACTTCAGAACCTACTTGCTTGTTCTAAATTCTAATGACTATTTAAGCTCCTGTTTCATCATCGACAAATACCACTAACCAACGAATAATTCAATTATGGAACCTCTTTTCGTATGAGGTAGGTATTGGACATATAGCGCTAATGGGAACTTATTCAGACATTATGAAACAGGCCGTAATTGTAACGTCAAATACTTGCTTACAATTTATTGCCCTGTAAAATTTTTGTAACTACTACCACTAGTCTACCACTTTTTCACTTATAAAGGTCACGGTGTACCAAAATAAGTAATAATATCGTTGTACATACATTATACTTACTCTACAAGTTAATGTGTTCGTAACGTAGACATCCTAATTCATTTACGCGCACGGTAACAAGATTAATCTGGGTTTATTTTGTATCAAAAAAGCTAATTAACAAAATGGGATTACTCGTAATATCGTCGACAAAAGGGTTCTTAGATGTGGACGTGCGACTGAGACAAAAAGCGCTGAGCTTCCATCCCTCTCTTCGGGGATAGATGATTAAGAGCCCTTGTATACTAACTGTGTTTTATAAGTATTTATTATTACGAACACTTATGTTTACTATTGCAACTACTTGGAACAGGGCAAGGAAATGGTTAAGTTTACTATTGTTTAAATCTCTATCTTCTAGTTCTATTATAACAATTAATGATGTCATATCATAACACTTACGGCCTGTTTCGCAATGTCCTAATAAAGTTCTGGTTACCGTTATCGGTCCAATTCTTGATACGAAATATGAAAACATTGCCGACTATTAAATAATACAAACTTTGATATACTTTAATAGTCGGCAATGTTTTTTGTATGTTTGGCAGCTATTTGTTTGTTTTTAAAAGAAAAAAATAACCGAGTAGCTGACAGTATGAACTCCAATGCGTGTGTAAATGGACCCTTATAGAATGTGCTCAGGGTATAATCTCCTAATCCTCCGTGGACATCCTCCTCTCCCACCCCTGCTACTAATTTTATCTGTACGAAAAAGACTAGTACTTTTACACGTTTTTGGAATTGGATTTTATAAAACAAAGATAATTATTAAGAAAATACTTAAAATTAGCCGTCGGTGTTATCAATCTTTTGCACTTGTTAGTTCACAGACGCCTAATCATTGTTCGTAAATAAATAATATGATGTTTTCGTCGCAATTAAACAGTTCAATTATTTTTAATTTAACATAAAGAAATATTAACGTACAGTTACAACTGTTAGTAGTAATTGACACTCCACTTAAAAACTTGAAATGTATCGAACTGTAATTACGAACTATTTTGTCGACGCAGCTATGGGTTGATTGGTACCTTTCAAAATATCCAACAGTTGCTGAACATGAACAATACTATTTTTATTCTCACCATTAGGTACACACACAGCGTATTTGAAATGAAGTACTCACTGCTTATTCCAGTCCGCAAACGGAACGCATTTGATGAATCGATGACAAATGCCAAAACCAAGACGAAGAAAGTGAACAAAAAATTAAGATCAAATCCGTGCCAACTACTTACTTGAAAATTCAATCTAGAAGTTGAAATCCGGCATGAAGTCGCCGTGGAAGATGACTTTAATGATGGCTTAGGTATTGCTGCCAAAAGATAGAGCATAAAATAACAATTTCTCTGGAAAAGTTATCTGCGGAAAAGTGTCACAATTTATAATATTTCAATAGAATTTTCCGATCGAACATCCCAGGCAGTTCAAAATTAATATCACTCAAACTTTATATGGATCCAAAATTCCGCATATTGGACCGTAAAACTTTTGAAGGTAGATATTTTCATTTTCAGCGACGGTCAAGTATTAGGCGTTCGAAATACTGTAGCACATTCTGTGATACGGAAAAGCTTTTGCTTTAAACAATCAATACATAACGAAAGCGGCCAAGTATACCTATGTCTTGTTTTGCGAAGCTGACGAGGACTTTGAATTATAAAGATTTTGCTCAGTACACAATCTAGTTTCGGGATTGACTTAATTTGTTATTTCTTAAGTTCATAAACACTTCTACCTAACATACTATTCTTATCGCGAACGTTTTGGTCAAACCCCAACGCCTCTAGCTAGGCAAAATTACGTGACCCAGAAAATCAGTTGATTAGCCATCTCACAAGGCGAAACGAAATTCGGGAAAACCCGCTCGCATCTATACCGTTAACACATACTAAGGCTAACGCGATGGCTAGAAAGGATTTCGGCGGCCGGCCGTATCAACGCCGACATGAGAACAGAAATACATCCCTCTTTATTTCGCCCTTTCCCGCAATAAAAATCCTCATTACATAATCCGCGCGTGGAGAGGATTACTTCTATGTCACGGCTCTGTTCTTTTCGGATGAAAGACAAGTATTATGTATTTACACAGAGCGAAATGAAAATAACACAATGGCTAAGGAAATGATTAACAATTTTGAGCCCATGCTTCGACTTTTGCTGTCTGCCAAATAACAACCAATTTTACCTGTGATTGAAAGTTTTAAGGGACTTATTTATTCACTTTAGTTTTTCTGTGGTAATTGGTAAACGTTTAATGATTATTCCACTACCGCTCACCTAGAGCTTTATTTGTTGTTTTGTTCGGCGGGCTGCCAGCGTGCAGGTAAGCCGGCTTGGAAGTATACAAATGTTATTCAAAATCCATTACATATTTCGATCCACAAGTGTCTGCTCAAGTACCAGAGTTTCTAATATCTTATATTGCTGTCATATTTTTAATATCGCAAGATTACAATAGCTGCTCAAACACAATAAAGAATGAGAAAACGTATAAACCTCATCTCAAGTGTCAGACAACAGTCCTCGGCTAAGGTCGGCCATCATTAATGCCCACTTGACCCGCCTCATCGGCGCTTGCTTAGCCTTGCTCTCTTTCGGATCGAGGGAAAAGATCATTTCAAATGTCAGCGGTTCTATTATGTGACAGTTATGAGTCCATTTATTCAGTCAGCTGCGGTCGAAAGTACCATTAATATGTACCTTTTATCTATCGATAGCGTTCGGCGCTATTATGTAAAGTATGAATGGGAAAATGTGCAATGAAATTATCTTATGAATTTTCAATGAGTAGGAGTAATCGAATAATGATCAATCAATTGTGATGACAGTTATTTTCCAGAACCATATTGATATGTAGCATGTGAGTACCTACACAGATAGATAGATAGATAGATAGATAGATAACTCTTTATTGCACACAACATTAGTGAATTTACAAATTTGTTTAATGGAAATGTACAATTTAGGTCTTATCGCTTAAGCGACATACTTTAATTTCAACTGTGATGTAATCATCTTTATAAAAAGAGCTCAATTATTGAATTTCATGAAGAACTTTTGTTATACGAGAATTTTATTTTTCAATGTAAAGTTGCGGCAGTAATTATTTGTATCCCAATTATCAGGATTAAGGGATGACAGCTTTGGTTTAGTGGTAATGGAATGTTGAGACCGAAATTCTGCCGGCTTTACCAACCACAGAGATTAATTTTACGGACTGATGGCCAAATAATTTTACATCCGTCATGACCGCTTTTACAAAAGCTATTTATTTTGAAGGTTGGTGATAAGTTGACTTAGCATAATTTAAATTAAAATCATGCCATAAACATCGGACTGCTATAAGCTGGTATTGCCTTATTAACAAGTACGTAGGCACATTATGTAGTAATGTGCACTATTAACGTACCTGAATCGTGTTAGAGCCACAGAGCAGGTAAGAAAGCCAGATCTTATCATACTGAGTATTCACTTTTAATATGTTCGTGTTATTGTACTAAATCTGCGATCGCTGTGGAAAACCGTGGGGTAGGCCTATGTTCATCCTTTGGCTGATAATGATGATTCATGATGATTGAACTAAATCTAAAACAGTATCATACTCATAGCTGTACTAACAATTATTTTTATGTAACATCCTGTAATACCTGTATATCCTAATATTTTATATTAATGATTGATTGTCTTATGCTTAATGATTATTACATGCTTAGCCCATAGCATTCAAAATCAAATTTCCTCTTCTACCGGATCTCTTCTGTCAGCTTTGAAATTATTCATCCGACACATAGTCTGTCTATAAGTGCATACATTATGTAGTATATGGTACGTTAGGTGGCTGTTCACTTCGGTCTGGTCTGGCAGGCATAATTCTGATTATCTCAACTGAATGTTGAGCAGCACACGAGTTTACCTCCACAATGCGTCGGTATGACTGACATCCCGCAAATTTCAGCCCCAATTATTTTAAGCGTTTACTCTGCCTAGACCGCAAACGTCGATATTACAATGCCGCCGCAAATTCATCTCTGGATTTATTTTTTGATACGTTCGGACAATAGAATTATGCAGCCAAACGTGAATGTTATTTTTAAAATAATTCAACGATATGGAGTAGGTACTGACTAGTGTTCAAGATTTAGGTAGCTATAATAAATATTCTTGAAGCTACCTTACAGCAGTAAGTAACATCACGATTCGAACTCATAGACAAAATTCTGAAATAGCAACTTAAAACACCAAAGTGCAATTCAGAGCACTTTCTAGAAACAAATTGCTTAAAGTGGCAATTTTTTCCAAATGCTTTCAAGGCACTCCGTCGGCAAAGCTGCAACTGTGTACGGATGATAGTAGAAATGTAAATGACTGAAAAGCGTTCACCAATTCGCGAATATGGAAACACAAACATTGCAATAGAGTTGGAGAACCGAGAAATAAGAACAATGTGAGGGCTACAAATGTTACAATACAGCATATTGAAAGGCAGAGTGGAAACAAAATACAAGTTTGTTTATTCACACAGCGAGTACGGGTTAGGGATGGGGCTAGTGGAAAACGTTCCTAAATTGAATACAAAGAATATGGAACCGCATTCTATTGTGCTCAGTTTTATCCGATATTTGTCCAGCACTTTTGACTTTTCCGCTCAGTATTATTTTACATGAAATGTAAATATAGATATGGGTCAGTGTGAATCGAGTCAAAATACGTGTAAAGCTCTGAGCAGACTTAATTTTCGTACAATATTGGCTGCGATGTTGATTACATCAATCAAATTGTAAAATACAATTCACGTTTATCGATTATAAGAACTGTTTTAATGCTTCGGATAATCGAAGTGAATACAAACGATTGCTCATCCTCTTGACTACTTTATACCGGACCGATACCGTTACAAGGGGTTATCAGAAAAGCAGGTAGCGCACTTAATTTATTCACCCATGTGTATCGAGTTTAGTTTTCACAGGACCCACCACTAAAGGAGTCTGTTTATTTTGTGACAGAATCCAGGGTTGTTTTCCGAGCGGGATCCGCATTTCACGTAGAAACGGTTTAACGGTCGCATCTGCGAAGTGCCACCGTATAAGTTGTTTTCGTCATGTTTGACGCACGGTTTGGACGGCACCCAACATGGAAATCCTGACGGTTTATTCAGTTGACTACGACTACAACCATAGTGATTTATGTTCATGGATGCAAATGCGTACGCAAACGAGGATTCGCCAACCTCGACTCTTTATTTAGTTTTATTTTATGCAAACGATTGTGTCACATTATATTGTATAATCTATGGACCAAAATAGGTATTCAATGCTGATTCTGTAAAGATAAAAAGTGTTCTTGAGTTTGTATCTGAGTCGAAAAGTTATGTAAATAAAATAATACATAACCCACTGTCTAAAAAACAAACGAGTGATAACTTTGGAGATAAATATTGCGTCACCATAACAAAATAATCATTTTTTAGACCAGTGACTGGACAAACTTTCATTGACTATGTTCACACTTATCTCTCAACTGCACGAGCCATAATATGGCTGTGCGTACATTGAAGGAATATTATTTAGAGTAAAGCCCTCGCTCCGGGCGGCGATAAGACGTATCAGCACGAAATGCTGCGGCATTATCCGGATAATCCCGACAACTTGTCTGACTGTTCATGTCTACCACTCAGCCTCCCATGTTCAGATCCGCCGCTCGCTCCTTCAACAAACATCCCACAAAATAGGATCTGTACCGATGAAAAATAAACGGTGAAAGCTATTGCTTCCCGTTGTAAAACTTCGCTATCGGTCTATAAATTACGACGTTATCGTTGACATAAAGTTATGTCTGTACCGGCGGCTACTTACAGTTTTATGAGAGCCAATAAAAGTGCTAAATGAGCTGTAACCGCACTCCCGAACAGTATTACAAAGCTTACGTGGCCGCAAACAAAATATTCGGGGCATAAATAGTCCGGCGCCAAAAGAGCGTGGAAATTTTAAAGTCATTGTCTGGTTTGGGCGTTAGTTACGTTACAAATACCTGTCGATGGAGCGGACAAAAATACCGAGGTGAATGTGTGCTGCTATTTCGGGCCACGCGCTGTCAGCACTCGTCTGATGCATTGCCTGGATGAAAGGAACCACATATTTCATCCCGGAGTAAAAACGGCGAGCACCTTTGTGACGGACGAAACCAATTATGTAACCATTAGCTTACAAGAAACTAAAGTTTTTTAGCCTTTTCATTGACATTCATCAGAATAAAAGGACATTTTAAATTTATATTAATGCTCCACTAAAATAGCGATGCATAACTTGTGCGAGATACAGTTGTTATCTCTAGGTGTTTGTTAGATTTCTAAACTTATTCAGTAGTACGAAAACATGTGTAGCCATGACCCAATTGTAGCCGTAGTTTCATGCAAAGATTAAGAAGGTCAAAAAGCGTGCGCTCCAACTATAAATTCTAACTTCCCAAATCCAAGAACCAGGTCAAACCCAGCCTTATCAAAACGGAATAACGCAAGAAAAGAGCCAGATATCCTTGACAGCATCTAAATGCGAGTACGAGTAATATTGTTGTATGTGTTAGGTACAGCACAAGTTATAAACATATAATAACAAGAAGCACAAGCCTTAAATTGCCCTCGAGACTCGAGCAAACAAACAACAAACTACCAACACTAGCTAGTGTATAAAATCCTAGATTCACTGCAACTACTTTCGACCGGGTCCAACGCGAAAATAAAAAGGACTTATTCGGAACTGTAAATTTTGCCGATACATTAAATCAAAGGGTTTTCTGTGAATCAGTATTGACCGTGCTGATGTGATATCAAATTCGTTTAGGGTAATAGAGTAGTGCTTTCAGTCTTAAACCAGTTATGTAGTCAATAATACTGGCGATCTATCAGGTTTTGGTTAAATGTTTAATCCGGAACTGTCTTCATCGTATGTTTCATTTTCTTTAAGTACATATTTACTGTTGTTTAGAGGATACAATATAAAACTTTATATACCTCTACTAGTCATGTGAAGTCTATATTAGGTATTCTAGATTGTTCTATTTGTTATTGAATACCCTTAAGTACGTACTGACATACTTTATCAACTATTATTACAAAGAGTCAGATCCATAACAGAACATTTCTATTGACAAGGTCCCTTTGAAGTTTCGACTCAATGGCACACTCCAGCCGAGCGCTAATTACTCTTCTAATCAACTGATAATTGAATATTGATAGTTGAGTTGCGAGTTATTTAACCGTTAGGTGTTCGGTTAAATAGGTACTGTAAAAGCCCCTTTAATTATCGAGCTTTTCAATAGGCTTATTGAGACAGGCTCGACAAGAGAACAACATTATTAGGTGCCTAGAGGTTAATTAAATCGATATTATCTTTTTGTTATGCGATAAGTTTTGAAGGGATTGTTAATTTTATTATTTAGACAGACAGCAAGACTTTTTAAAAGGAGTGTTATTTACAATCACAAATTACAGCAAAAAATTTAAATGCAAGATGTCAATGTTAATTTTTATCTTTCACTGGTTATGATTCCAATTTAGATTCCGTATAACGATACAATATAACTAATATACAACGGTGATTAAGGCAATGTTTTTGATGAAAACGATAATTTAGAATTGAAGGTTAATTGTTCATCAGCCGGGAAGCAGTATAAGTATAACATTGCGTGACTGGGTGTCACCAACACAATAGAACAGATTTCAGTTACATAACAAAGCCCATGCGAGAACAGATATTTGAGATATTTCATTAAAAATATTCGTACTTTCCGATGTCCAAGAACCAACTCTTATCGAATAGTA
Organism: Pyrausta aurata; assembly: GCA_963584085.1. Lineage (NCBI taxonomy): Eukaryota > Metazoa > Arthropoda > Insecta > Lepidoptera > Crambidae > Pyrausta > Pyrausta aurata. The sequence goes on along the minus strand of OY757254.1, from coordinate 5,397,743 downwards.
CCTAACTGAATGGTTCTGAATCGGGGGCCTGGGAATCTTACTGAATATTTTATTAAGTGCCTAGAAAAAACGCAAGGGGAGATTTGCAGCAGGCAATAAATAAGATCAAAGAGTTACAGGTAGTTTTATTTATATCACCACGATCTTTTAAATGTTTTGTCACCACACATCGTAAAGAATAGCCTACTGACTACTTCTTTTGTGTTTTATAAATAGTTTATACAATTTATTCAACGATGCAAGAACACAATAGACTAGACGACAAGTTCTATTTTTAATAATTGCTAGATATTTGGCTGAAATCCCACCTAATCGTAAAAACACTGACAATAGAATATTAATATACTTTACATTTAAAATAACTCTTTTCTTGATAATGTTTATTGAACATGAAATTAAGATATCTAGTGCAATATAGGCTAAATATCGGTTGATATGTGTCGTTAAGCCTAGTCGGAGGCCCTAGATAAAGTCTGACAGCAAGGTTCGTCGCTTGCCTTGCAAACACCCCTCCGCCAATCCTCGAAGTATGGCTCGTACTACCTCACATTTGAGGTAAGGCTTTTGCCCAGCAGTGGGATGCTTACAGGCTAACTAACCTTTTTTATCAAGATATGATTTTATGAGCTCTACGACTAATTCTATTTCTTATCCGCTAGCCTTAGTTTATAATTATGATGAAGATAAATACATGTGTTCGTTGCGACGAGATCGCCCGTAATGGACTGGTTGGCTTATTTGAGCGCTGGCACGCGGACTCGTTTCCTGGGCATAATGAATTCATTAACAAGTTCGTGCTGGAGGTACAGAATGTAAGCATTAATGATACCAAATTTGTTTATTGTTGTGTTGATTGTGAGCCATGATCGGGCACGGTCCGACGATAATGGCTCGTGTTCACGGCTTTAACTTTTGGGTGCGTCAATACTGGTTCATTGCATTCAATGTGCTAACATACTCTATAACTACTATATGGTAAGTATAGCGATGGATAGGTCAGAAGTTTTTGGATTTGACACACTGGATGCGTTTTGCGGTCGGACCCATACGAAATGTACCGGAATTGGGCAGCGTTTCTATTGACAGACCGCAGAACGCACCCATCAGTGTATTCAAGCCTTTATGAGTTGGAACTGACTTGAATAAAGAATATAAGTCTGCTGGAAAGAAATGTAGGAGTGATATATCGTCAAGCCTTGTTACTACCCCTGATATCCGAGGTATTATATTTTAAGAAAGTAAATAGCGAATACTAGTACCTAACTACTAGTGTTGCTATCTGTTTTGTATTTGATTCCAGAATAAAAGGTTGTAATTACATCATCATCATCATCATTATCAGCCGAAGGACGTCCACTGCTGAACATAGGCCTCCCCCATGGCTTTCCACAACGACCGGTTGTGAGCGGTCTGCATCCAGTGCGAACCTGCGATCTTCACAAGGTCGTCTGTCCATCTTGTCGGCGGACGTCCTACGCTGCGCCTTTGGTCGAAGGGTCTCCAATCTAGAACTTTTCTGCCCCAACGGCCATCAGTTCTTCGCGCTATGTGCCCTGCCCACTGCCACTTGAGCTTACTGATTCGCAGGGCTATGTCCGTTACCTTAGTTCTTCTACGTATCTCCTCGTAATTACATATTTAATAGAAAAAATCTTGATTGAAAAGCCAGTTTCATCACCGATGAGCACCGTGTTTTGGCACGTCAAGAACGTAATTTAATACAGATGTAAGACTCTCGAACGTGTGTCAAATAAAAATAGGCAATATGCAGTTTCAAGCATGGTCATAAGTTTTTTGACTTCCTCTCAACGTGTCAACGCGCAGAAGACCGTCAAAAAAATGTTGACGACACAGGACGGCCTGCATTTTGATAAGCACAAACGAACGCGACTTGAAATTTCATTATCATAAATATTATGGTTAGACACATCAAAAAATCATTTTTTATACATCCATAGGTGCTATTCTTACCTAAGTAACTCTTACGCCGATATAATGACAAATACGGGGCAATGATTACGATAACCTTTTAAAATTATGTTATTTTTATGACCATTGTGGCTCATTAATTTACACGAAACGTTATAAACACGATGTACTAAAATAAATAGTTACGATTTCAATGTTAAATCGCCTGTTAGTAGCACTCTATTTTTATCAAACCTAGTAAAATTAATTACAATGAGTGCGTTGAGTGTAGACATTTCCTTGTCATTATAAATAGAACATAACGAATTGAAAGAAGCAAATAAATAACGCCATAATGGAAAGAAAATGCAAATGAAAATGAAATATTCATCTTTAAAAAGAGCGCGTGCATGAATGTACAGTAATTGAATACTACGTCATAAGTAACAAGGAGCGTAATAACGATTATTTATTTGAATGAGTGGCGTTCCGAGTTGAATGCATCGTGGCGGCGTACAAGTCATAATTTGCAACAGTATTTACATAAGTGCTGAAGCTCACGAAGTTTCAAGTGAATCGTCATAATCAGCGCCCGTCCACGCGGTAACTCCATTTTCCCCTATTTTCCCTCGCGACTCAACGGTCAAGGTTAAAGATTAGTTCCTGCGATGTGGCCTTTTCACATGCAAGAAAACTTGACTCCGCGACGGCCATTCGATACACAAATTATAGCCCGCGTTAATAAAGCTTATGAAATCCGATATCCGACTAGAAATTCAGTCAAGGCTAACGAAAATGTAATAAAATACTCTAATATAAAAAAAAGCTTTTCCGTGAATAAGTACCTCTTTGTTCTGGTTCGTGCTAAGAGAGAAATGTTATTTTATTATTATGAAATACTTCTGCGCTCACGTGTACGTACGTACACTCACTTCCCTCTAATTTATTGCACTACCGCGGTTCGGAGAATACTTTCATATAAACTTTTGAAAGAAAATCTAAGAAACTATTATAAACGAGGCAGTTATTCTACGAAGTTTTCTATTAGATGAATAAAGTGCGTGAGCAGTATATCACGCTATAGTCTTAATTGCTTTCCAGGGGAATCAATAGAGCTCTAAAATTATTGGCGATACATAACGAAAATCATTAACTACTGAAATGAGGTATCCCGATAGCTATTATTTTCGGTTATCCATTAACTTTGTTTAACCCTCAAAGTTAATAGCCTGAACGAAATATCCACGAAAACAAAATTCCCCAGGGCTGTTTGTAAATTTTTAATTTTCTGCTCGTTGAACAAGCATCACGAACAGTGTTTGCCGTGGAAAAAATATCTTATTATGGCCACAAAAATGGGGTTGTCACGATCAAGAACCCTTCTAACTTCGGTTATGAAAACAGTTGATGAAAACGGAGGTTTATATTGAAATGTTTTTTTGTATTCCCGAATGAATGGGTAAGGATTGAGAGGTATAAGCGTGAATCGTGTAACCCCAATGTCGGGTGGGGTTACACGATTCGATTGAGCCACAGATTTAGGTGTAATCTTGAGACCGTTCGATCAGTCGGAAAGCGGCACCGGTTTCGAGCGATTCCCTTTTGCTAGGAAATCTTATTGGGTATCAATGGAGTCGGTGATTATTACTCTGCTACCTGCATTTTACAACGAAAATACGCTATCAGCGTTTTAAACAAAGATGCAGTATTTGTAGCAGATTAATTAATATATTTTTTTATTGCACAGACAAAGGAATTACAAATGGCGGACTTAATGATTTAAGCATTCTCTACCAGTCAGTCATGAGAGAAGCAGAAACGATTAAAGCGAAGTAAAAGAACACAAAAAGGAACAAACTAGTTAGAATATTAGTTATAATTTTTTTGGTAGATTAATACTCGGTATCTCTTTTTCTGCTATACCTACTTAGTACCTACGTCCGCTCAAACACTTATCTATTCCTATTAGAATTCTGGGTAATGCTTTAATAAGCACATGTAGTTAAATGAAAAGTAAAGGTAATCGCGTCGATCAAGGCTAGTTTGAGAACCGAGCACCAAAGGGTGAGCCGCAGGCTTGGGTCATTATTACAACTTGTCGGATCCCTTTGTCAACGGGCTTTATCTATTTCGTTCTAACTAAGCCAATAGTCAAACTTCGAAATAACTAGGTGTGCGAAATTTTGTAATTTACTCGACTCATCTAGTGGGGAGTGACCTTTATAATGATTTATTGCCTTTCGCAATTTCTGGTTGCGGTACCTTTTAACATTGGAATTTAGTGTTCGTTTTCAATTAGATTCTAACTTTTACCTTTCTCCATAGGAACGGAGTTTGGTTCATAAATATCAATTTGTTGAGGATATTAATGACCGCAGTGTTCATATCGTGCGCATTGAAATAGTGACAATGGTTGTTTTGTCTATCCTAGCTTATTAGAGCATTAGCGCTGTCGCAGTATAAGATTTGTTATTGATATAAATAACTCTACAGTCCCGGCTGAGTTTGACACTCTACATTGAAATGCACTTTGTGAGAATTAAGATTATAATAATAGTAAATACACGAGGCATTTAAATAAATACAGATATTTTTAGAATAGCCATGATCACGGAGTAACTGATACTCCGTGATCATGGCGCTTGCAACAGTGCCGAAATATCGGAAGCTCATAAATAATAAGGTACGTGGTAGCAATCCCGTATCTAACTATTCTAATGTTAGTGACCATGAAAGTTTAAAACAATATACATGTTTTTACTCGACATATTATTCAACTAGCTTTTGCCCGCGACTTCGTTCGCGTGGACTTCAGGTTCGTCCCGTCTAGTAGCGCAAAAAATTTGTTTTTTTTTACGACCTCACATTAGAAACTTCAAAAATTGTAGCCTATATGTTATTCTGATGTATAAGCTATATTGTGGTAAAGTTTCATTCAAATCCATTCAGTAGTTTTTACGTGAAAGAGTAACAAACATCCATACATCCATACTTACAAACTTTCGCCTTTATAATAGTAGTAGGATTAATGTACTTGCATTAATTACTGCCAGCTCTGCCTGGACTCTTTTTGTGGGCAATAGTAGTACATATGCCAAGCCAATGGTGAATTGAATGAAATATTATTTGAAATTGAGTTGATCTTCTTATTCTAAGAGTTTATGATACGTCAAATTAATTTCGAACCAATGACCCAAAAAGGTACTACCTTCATATTGATTCTCAAGCCTCAACCCTGGTCCAGTACCGTATATCTTGTATCCATAAACATTAACGCCTCTTTACGCTTAGCTCGCGCGTGTAATCACGCATGCCTTGTCAACTTCAAAGGGCGGCCGCGTCAGTTCAATCCCTAGGCATTACTTCCGAGTTCCGAGCAGGGCATGCCCTAGTCGGGGAAATGCAATAATAGAATGAAGTGTTGCCGCTCGATAGGCCACATTCGATAGTTGAACAAAAGCCATAGTATTTCAATAGCATCGTTATGCTTATTGATTGTATCGATTGATAGCTGAGTTTGACTATTTATCAATACTATAGTTTTGACATATCGATAGTAACCCAATAGCGTAAAAAATATAATACCGATAGTGCATTTAATATTGAATCAAACTGAACTACCGATACTGTTGATGGACCTATCGATACTAAAGATGAGTTTCGAGCTCTACTATCTATAGTAAAACTATCGACATAATAGTAAAAATATCGACAGAATACTTGGAGTCTCGAGACACGGAGAAATTAAGGCCCTGGTGACGATTTTTATTCGCACGTGAAGCTAGATTGCCTGAGTAGTGTACGAGAGATGCGGTTGCAATTTACTTATCTAAATAGTGCATTTTTGTAGCTGACGTCTCTACAAAACAAAAGCTCACATTGGGAGGTACAATAAATAATAAATCAAGTTTAAATAATGTTCATTTTTCAACTAGGGCCTCCGAGGATTAAAACTACAATATCCATTCACCTACTAATCCCTAAAACCATGCCACGCCTGAATTATCAGCATTCGATAGGCTCCATTGGTTTTCCCATTGCCATTAAATTAATAAATAGACCTTACTAAAGCACTATCACTTGTGGTAAATCATGCGTTGGTTGGTATTTCCATAGGCTTTCATGCTGAAATGAATGGGACAGGTATAAACTTACATAGCTCCGTAATCAAAGGTAATCGCGCGTGCCGCGTCACCTCTAAAGCCTTACTATATTTCCAGCGAGAAACATTACTTCCGGTCTTGCGTCCGCAGGGGAACTGAAGGTCTACTTTGCGAGTTTCCTTGTATTTTCGGATATAGCTGCTCTTTTATTCGCAAGGTAGCGAGCGACAAATCGGACACGAAGCTCAATTTTTAAATCACTCGCATATAATATAGAGGTATTCTGAGTGATTTTCGTTCAAAAGACAATTAAAATTCAAATTCAAAATGTTTATTTGCATACACATATCAACGATAACCACGCTAAATATAGACGTTTATAGAGACAACATTGAGTTATCTCATTCTTACTTGCGTAGTCACTGTTGTGTTGTTTTTCAACTGATTTTCATCCGAAAATCGTACATCAATCGAAGAAAATCACATGCCATATTGATGCTAGTGATTTAAAATAATCTAAAATGTTTTGCTACGGAGTAGTAACTGCAATATACACCTCCGACACTCGCGAGCATTTCGACAGAAACGTATGTTATTTCTCATTTCCGAAGGACTGGCCGAAAAGACGCTGCGAATATATTTTATTGAACAATTTTGTGTTATTTAGAGATTAATCTCAACTTAAAGTAGATCAAAAATAAACTTTACAATGGCGTAAAGCCATACAAATAATCAAATACGGCTAGCTGCTGTAAAACAAATAATACATTACTTATTTACGGCATACCACGCAAAAAACTGTGTAAAATTTTATTACGTAGTACCTATCACACGCACAGAGAGCCTAACAGCTCATTTATCAAGTTGAGAGCAACGCAAACATTAACTCTCATTAGAGATGATTTATTTACAGAACGAACATAAAGCCATTTGAATTTGAATGGGAAATTGTAATTTTGTTACAAGTTTCAAACTTTTATTTGGAAATGGAAAATTATGGAGCTGTTTTTGACGACGATTCGTGTGAACTGGAAATGTGACTTCAGCTTTATAACATTCATAATTCGATGCTGTTGACGTTGTCAGGTAAGAAAATTAACCAACTGACAGTCTAGTGAGTTCTTGTCATCAGCATAATGTCTTTGGATATAACATTGATATAATAACGGACGCACGCAACGGAAGTTGAACGCGTGACTCTTGTCTCCTGTCTCAAGTCTGAACGCACCCCAAAACGTGACCCGTTCGTTTAATGCACCATTCTGAACCCCGCCTTACGTCCTACATACAACACAGGTGCACGGACGTGATAGGAAACACCCGTTGAGATCCCACGACACGTTTATGAACATGTACCAAATATTAACACAAGCATAAAATATGACAGCGACAACCTAAACGCATTAACCACGAGCACCAACAAAATCATTTCTCCGTGCGATAAACAACTTAACGGTGTTTGTCATTAATATAAAACACCTACCGACACCGACACTCGATTCCCTGAGAATTTTTTTGTCACGCACAGAAAATATATTCAATTATAAAATCGAAGCTCGTTAGGCGGAGCGGATAACATAAATCTTACGGACTCTATGTCATTTTAAAGCTGGATACTTACTACCATTAGGCAATACGTTGGTTTATTTGTCTATCATATAACGATTCAGTATTATTCTGTTACATACACATAAATTGAAAGAGAAATACACTCTCCAAAAGCCCCACATAATAAAATATCAATAAATTATTCCAACTACAATTTCGAAATACGAGTCGACCAAAATGTTTAACCTTTGCCATCTCGAAATACAATAGATTGAATCCAATTATTCGTTTACGCCCGAAACACGATATCATTATAAAACCGTCATTTACGATATTCTATTATCACAGCGTCAAACGCATCAAACACATCATTGGTTTAATTAGTGAAGTTTAGTGAAACATGGTGGTTCGTTTGTGTTTACGGTCGGTGGGCGTTAAATAAATTGATACTTCCTCGCTGGGAGATTATTATAATGGAGAATGAGCGTCGATATCGGCGGAATAGCTGTTTTTTTCAATCGGCCCGTGGGAAAGCAATGTCGGTGCGCGCGCGCCGTTTCACATGCGTGCCGGGTGCCGATCGCATATGGAACGCAGAAGAACTTAATCTTAACTAGGGACCGGTCCAACCTGTCATTATTCCCTTCTTTCGATGGTAATGGTAAACGAAACAGTGAGCGCTGCTTGATTACCTTTATTGCATTTTTACACGACATGTTTACGGTAAACACATTTCCCCTTGAACTCGACACGTTCATTTGTATTGCATGAGCTTAATGACGATACAATTAACGATCTAAAAAAGAAAAATACAATCCTTCATGGACTTTTTTTGTTGAATCGAGATTTTGCTGATTTCACTTCGGCGAATTTCTTTAATTTCCGTTTTTGAACACAATCGATTGCACGAAACTGATAGCGAACGCTGATGATATACAGAAAAGTTGTAAACAATAACGAGCTCTCATTTAGTTGTAGCGGAAAGTTCTTATTGTTATGTAGGGAGCAATAAAGCGAATTGCTTTCCATCCTGTTTCCGAAACGTACGTATGGGAACGCGTTGCCGAAGCTCAGAGAAAGCAAACAGTACCCAAGTCAAATACTACTTCGGCAAATTGAGTGTAAAAAATTTAGCAAACGGTGAGCTTTACCTAAACTAAAAAGTTGTTTCTAATAAGCTTTGATCATATAAGTTGGTAATTATTGGCAAACATTATTAGAATATGGGAGCCTAACAGGCTAATACATATGCCACCATATAAATAACATAATATCACAATGTAGGCAGTCGCTATTTAATGTGTGTTCATTTTATTTGCGTGAACTGTGGCACTAGGCGGCAGAGGCATGGAGCTATCGCTCGCGGTGAATTTGTGTGCCCCAGTTGATTGATCACCGACATCACCGTATTATCACTCTGCCAGCCCCCATACATTGAACGTAATGAAATTTCTTTCGGCGATCTCTACTTTTGCGGAAGCATATCTATATTAGGGTGGTTACAGACGAGCGATAGTTTTGACTCTCACGAGCGGTCTTTGTCACTCCTAGTATTATCCTCCTAAGACCCAGACTTAAAATAACTAGGTAGTTGTAAAAACCCACTGTACAAAATTATGCACAAATTAATTTATTGCTGTCAGACCCAGAGACATAAATGTTCAAAAATTTGAAGCTATGCCTCTGAGGATTTCAGGAGTATATTGACCATATTGCTAGGTATCGAAGGGCCATTTTTGGTTAACTTACACCGTTCTATCTTTTGTACAAAATATTGAACATTGGGTCTTAACATTGCGGAGAAAATAAAAAATGATAGTATACATTTAAAGATTTATTAATGAAATAATTCAAAAAATGACAGAAACAGGACGAAATCCTTTAGTCTAAAATTGTTTACATATTTAAAATGTGCTAAAAGAGCTCTTTCGTCACGACACCGTAAAAAATGTATTTTTTAGTTCTTTACTTTAAGTCTCCTAAAGGGCGCTGCAGTCAATTTAACGTAACTTCATGTAGCCTTTAACCAGCGGACAATCAAGAGGCTTCCAACGACACCTAATTTGTCTAATTATGATAAATAGTTTAGTAGTTATGGGGGAACAGATGAACATCCAGACCCACATACATACATACGGGTCAAAGCCATAACCCTCCTTTTTGCTTCACAGTAGTCGGGTAAAAATGGTCCTCTTCCGTGTTTGAGTCGTATTCTAAATCATTGATGTCATTTTCAGTAAGATCTAATAGTAAAAACAAAAATAAAACATATATAAACAGAGAACGAATGTTTGATACTGCAAACCAATGTACAAAAAATTGCACAAAAGAATTGACAACTTTGTAAATTAGCTATGATTAATACTTTCACGAAAATTATTAAAAGAGTGTACTTTTTATACCTTTAAATTTAAAATAACATTAACAGTTAAGTGAGAAAAGAAGTGATTATACTAGTATATTCGGATTCAACTTACTTCTAGTACGAGGCCGCGGCATGTCTCCTCGTTTGTTGCAGCTGGTTTTGAGAGTTCAAATTTTTTTTGGTTGGCGGCATTGACATCATAGGCAAAATAGACTACTTAAGTCATTTTGACATTTGAAACTAGTCGTGGACAGATTGGTAAAAAAATAAAAGAGTTCAAAGAATATGTACAAAATATTGTACCGTGGGCGGCAAGTACTACAAACTTTATTACGAAGCTGGGTCTGACCAAGGTATTTTATTTTGTCTATAATTTTGTACGCGGGGTCTTAGGAGGTTATGACAGCAGAATCAGCGAGCATGATGGCTATAGCTGAATCTTTGTCTGACAGAGTATAGCTTACGTTTCCGTCTAATGGTTTAATGGTCATTCTAATGATTGCTTAAAGGGTCTTTATCGCCTTACTAAAGTGCAGAGGTTGAAATATTGTCGCTCGTCTGTAACGTCCTTAGGATGTAACTACATCCGACGAATATAATATGCTCAACGATTTTCTACTCTCTCTGCTCTACAACATGGGATCGGGAAGTGTGATGAAAGAACTCTGAGAAGCTGCACATATTTATCAATTTACACTGAAAGTACTGTTGTAACAATCGTTTTAGCTCTTTCACGAGTCAATAACAAACTCGACATATTTATGAAAAGTAAACATCCACGCAGACACGCACTAAAATACTCTAGCAGTTTAGTGAATACCTAGATGAAATGTTTGGTTACAACGCAAAGTGTATAGGTAATAATAGTGTAGATAAATTTCTTATGTTGTGTAGTTAATTGATTCAATTAGGGGAAATAATAAGCCATGTCAAGGGTAAACTCATACATAACAATGTCAATAAATAAGTTATAAATAGATCCAAAAAGGTTTCTATACACCAAACGGTAAAAGCAATCACGTTTATACATGATCCGTGGGCACCCGCGACGAGATTAGAAATTCAATATCGCTACCAACGCCCGGAATCTAGTATCGGAACTAATATCGAACGGAGCACATTGTTCGTAACAAATCACAGAAGCAGGACCGGTGCCTCGGGCAACTACTGTTTATTAATCGATTCATGAAGCCCTTCTGCAAGATTTTGCCCTTACAATTTGATTGAACCAAAAGCTTGTCGTCGTGGAAATGCCATAAATAACTAAAGGCGATATAAACAGACAAGTCTCAAAATGCAACACCATATTGTAATTTGCTGACGAAGACACTGACAGTACAGCATAATTTACAATTTCTTATTCAAAATAACATCAAAATATGACCGTAGTTAGCGCACCAGACAAAACAAGAATAGTATTCACTCTAACGGGCGTCAAACTCAAAGTCAAGAGAGGCAATTCGTAGGCGGGGAATAGTTAGGACAATGACAAATGACTGTATCTCCAATCTGAATATGCGCGAAAGGCGCCAGGTCCCTTTTCTGTGACCAGCTTTCGGCGATCGGTTTAAATTAATCAAGCGGAATGTTTCGATCTGGCTGGTATCTTCGACAAAGTGGGGTCTCGGTCCCAGAGGCCCGCCGAGTGCCGTCTGACCTCCCCGCCCCTCCCTCTACTATATTTGTTGACACAAATCCAATATATCGCCTCAAAAGATCCTGCGCGAACTTTGAAAAGACGTTCTTTTACTTCGTTTGGCAAGTTTGTGTTTCGGAAAACAATTGGCCGATATAAGTTAATAACCGTTTGCCTTGTTTGACTTTCAGACATTGTTTTTTACTGGACAGGGATATTTAAGGGTATATACATACTTCGAAAGTGAGAAAAAGCTTCAATAGGTTATATGTAAAAAATACAAAAGTTCAAGAATCTTACTAAACTACTTCACATAAAAGCAAATAAAGATTCGATGGTAAAATAAGACTGATTAAAATACGCGTTACTTTTAAACATAAATATCCTAGCAACTTGAAAAGTTAAGTCAGTCAAGTTACGAGGTAATCTACCTAACCTAACAAATTTTTGCTAAGCAGCCAAATCTGCCGACATAATCACTAAACAAATAACGCATTCAATCTTCCGAATATTCATAAAGCGGAAGAAAAGGCGGAAAACAATGATGCTAACAATATCATAGATTAGGACGCGCCATTAAATAAATGCGTGCTCTTGAAGTTGATACATCGTCGCAATAAAACAAAAAGTGGTTTGCATTGTAGCGCTGCGCCGGCGTCGCACAATCATCCACTTAAGTGAGGTCTGCTGGAAGCCGGAACGAATTTTCCGGACCTACTATAATAAGCACCCGCGCCCCAAACAAAGAAATTTTTCGTCTGAAGCACCCGGAAACATTACCCCCAAATTATGTATTTGAAGTCGAATTGAACAAAGAATTACAAAAGAACAAAAGGTCCGCAAATTATGTGTGGTCACGATATTTTATTGCCGAGAATATGCGATTTTCATGATTCCTAGAAAGTATTTATTTCAATGCTCGCTTTTTGAGGGTTGGATTGGAAGTAGATACTAGATAAAGAGTAACGTTATTTAAGTAAATTTGACAGAGTATATAGTCATGTGTTGAAGACATTATTCCGTTGATATAAGCTGACACACACACGTCCCACTAAAACGACAGGACGTGGCGCTACGAAAAATGTCTCAATAATTCGGCAACGTCTTAAGTGGCAAGTACTTTAGCCCCACGTGTTCGGGCGAGCACAGAAATAGCGTACGACAGCCAAATCTCAAAGGAGTTTTTTGTCTCAAACCTTATTACAGGAATGTAGACCTGACGCGGCTTTGCTGCGTTGGTATAAAGTTATTGGAGGGCCAAATGAAAGGAAACGTTACACAATGTGTCCTAAGTGAAAATATATCCAAAATAGCTACAAATAAGACGTCACACCCAAGGGACACATAACACTCCCTTATCTCATGGTTCACGTTACATTTTTCATTACCTAATGCCCATAACAACGTTGTTAAACTACTTGACTGTTACGGCCGGTACTAATGAGTAAATGCATTATTCTGGTCGAGACGTTTATGTCTATTCTCGAGAGTATTTACGGAGAAATAACATGGTTAAAGAAAACAAAAGTGGACAGAAACGAAATGAACTGGAGCCACTCTGCACGCAGCCTGCGCACGCACTTAAATCAACCACAGTCCTACAAACTGTTGCCCTAGAAAAACAAACAGTAAACAGGATTGATAACATAAAAAAGTTTGTAGGGATGGCGCGTCTAAGCGAGAACATTTTGGGTTGTAAATTATGTATTTGTATATTATCTCTGTTTGAGTATGTATTTATGTATACATAAATAAATAAGGGTATTTATTTATCTTTTCTACGCCGCCTCGATTACTTTTGCCTCAATCCATGGTTGACTGAGAGAGAATGCTTGGACGCATTCAATCCGCAATTTGGTTTTCATTTGTTTGTGCACAAAATAAATAAAAAATAAGTATTGAACACTTCCAGTTTACCATAAATAGTATTGGTACTTGCAAACAAGGTAAGTACTATTAGGGAATGAACAGTATATAAATAACAACAAATGAACAGTATAAATCGTGTCGTTGCCATCAATTGGTTTTCAGAAGCATCGTTTAGCTAGCCACTACTTAAATCAATATTAACGACACGAGTAAAACCGAAACCTAACATATAACGTAGTTGAAAGTTATGACCGTTTGCGTTAGCACAACCACATCCACCAATATAATGAAATACGAAAGCATCAATATTATACCCGAGGGAGGTCGAGGTTTCACAAATTTACGGCGTCATTTCGCGAGACATTAAACTAACGAGTTCATATCCACTATTGGTAGACAGCCCTATTAGTCGGGCTGCCGCGCGTCGACAACACAATCATGCCGCCGGCGAGGCCCAAACCAAAACAATTAGATCACTGCCGCCGCTTCTTTCGACACGTCCCTGATATAAAACTTCTGGAGACTCTTTAATTGGGTGCACTCAAACGACCCCATTTTCAAATCTCTGTGGGGTTTCAAATTACAAACAGTGAGTCCGTAGTAATTTTTTTGCACATGCTCCGATAAAGGCCCCGATTACATCTTAATCACGAGCGTTGCGATTCTCATTGTGTGAATCACCGGCGTGGCCAATTGATTTACTCGACTCGCCCGAGCGTAATATTGAACGGATAGATGGCGAAGCCGAGGGAGATGTCTGAGCGAATTAATTAACCGCACACATCCCGAGTGGAAACGCACCAAGCCAAAGCAAACAACAATATTAGTAACATCGTCGCAACGCACAGACATGAGCAATTAGTTTCGACTGTAATAAAGCTTAAGGAATTTCGAAATAAGCAAATAATCGCATATAGTAATTAGAACATAAATTAGGGACGGAGATGGAATAAATCAGGCATTGTACTAAAATAGATGGTGGAGAACGTGGACCGTATTAATTTACAGCAGTGGGAGGCTCAGTAGCAGGGCTTAAAATATTATGAGATATTGCAACAACAGCGACGTAATTGAATGTTTCAATGACCGCGGTCGGCAAGTTCACGACCGGGCCGGCCATTCATCAGCCCTGAATCATGTCGTGTATTCTGCAGACGGCATATCATGAGGATGCAGCTAATTTTGTGCAAGCAGGCGTGCGTTCTGTCACAAGGGAATGGCTCTTTATGAATTATTTCATTGCCAGGGTTATTGTTGTGATTTCAAATTGTAAATGGCAGGAACACAATCTGAAGATGGTAAGCTATTGTGTCGAGGGTCATAACGTTAACAATAAGGAAACATTTCCAGGGAGAAAGGAAATGTAAGACACTAACGACACATCATCTCGTCTACATCTCGACGATCCTTTACTATCCCCATTTGCTTGTGCACAATGTCGCGCCGAGTACTAAAGTCAGCGAGTTTTTAATGTGACTATAAACTCGGATTGTCTACTTTATAAATCACATCACAGATTGTGTTACAGTCCTCCCACTCACAAAAATTCAATTTTGCAAGAAACTTTATTGTGACTGCAAACGACCAAGTTACAGTTCTTTGTAACTAATAAGAGCAATTTACAACAAGAAACTGAGAGCAATAAATACGCAATTAAGTTGGCACTGTTACTATTCGGATATTCGGAATAATTAAATGCGAATTGATTTAGAGCAGCGAAGCGTGTCGGTTTTCGTGTCCACATGAATGAGCACACAAAGTTTAATAACTTAGGACGACACGGTTTATCGAATTACGGGAACGAAAAGGATTTTCTCCAATCTAAGAGGCATCAATATTGGTATAGGATGGGGGCGTCCAGAAAAAGCAACATTCGGAAGTTGACGTGACAAATAGTAGAGTTCGGCCGATGGGCGAAGTGGGAGGGCGAATTGCGAGGATCCTCATAGTTCGCAATTTATTCGAAACTCGCAGGCTCGTAGATTTATATCGGCGGTAGATTGCTGGTGCCGCACGCGAACTCCACACACTGAAAGCAATTTCAGTATCGGCCACAGGCGCGTCGGGCTTTCCGCCAAGGGAATATAGCATCACTTATACCGCCCACGCGAGGGTACAACTATGACTACAACATAACGTTGATTTGTACCGCCGGAAAGGAAGCGCTGTAAGTGGCGCCTCGGAGCATTCATATCACGTAATGCAATAAAGAAATACCGGTAGCAAAATATTAGTAGTCCCGGACAACGGGCAGTTGGGAAGCCATTCCCACGCGTCAAATATTTCCGGATCGCGCCGATAAATTATTGCTCGGATAGCGAAGCTAGACAATGCGTCACCGAGCGCAGCCATTAGCTGCACAATTAGTGCAATTGTCGTTAATTTATTGTTTTACACCGGCACTGACAGCGGGAAAAGCTGCAGCATTCTACCGACTCGGAACTTGGCATCCACTTTTATGCCTCTTAGCTAAAAAGAAATACTTAAAAATAAACGTCTTCAAAGATCAACCTTGTGTTTTACGGCTACCGTATTTCGGGATCGGAAATAAGCGTTTTATTTATTATCAATGAGAGTCGGGAATGGTAATATTTTATGGGTAACACCTTTAAAAGCCACGCATCTTTAAATTGGTTACGACTTTATGGTAGATGTATGTGTGTACATACATACTGATATGCTCTGTAATATTTTAAACCTCTATACATAATATACTTACCACGGACGCTCCGAGTGATTGAAGTAAGCCTGGGATGTCCCAGATTTAGCCCAACCATTCAGTGAGTTTCTGTAGAATTCAGATTGTAAACCCTCTCTGAATGCGATTGCCACGCTTTGCTGAACAGTCTACACTGCACCGAGATCCTTTACAGTGGTGGACAGCCAGCTTAATGCTCCCAGCTGTCTTTTGACGAACAATAAAGAGATATTTTCTGCTCCAAACAAAATTAGCTACGAATTCCCTTTCCAATTTCTCCAACAGAGAGCAAACTTTAAAAAGCTAATTTTATACAATGTTCCATCGACAGCGAATATTATGAGCGTAATTATGTTAAGGTATGCTTAGCTTCAGCTTTATTAGAATTTACTCGAGTAGCTTTATTACACAGACCTATTTCATTACACGTTAAAAAATCTAGAGCAACTTGAGAGGAGGATATGGTTCTTATATTGGATGATGCAATGTGTTTAACTTACTAAACTATTCCAATCTAGTTAACGGACGTAAAGCGAAATAAATTTTAGAATCGGTCCCGGGCAGACGAGGTCGCGTTAATAGATTAGGCTTCGAATGAAGTTTGCCAATGTCACACCCTCGTTACAACCCTCCGAGGGACAAATCAGGCCTACCCATATGGAGCTTAAACTCATAATTTACCGTACATGATCAGTAACAACGAAGAAGCCTTTACAATTTTCGTGCAACTAATTTCCCAGAGGCTTGCGTAGACATTTATCTCTATTGACGTTCTAATACTCGAGTTTATGTACTGCAAAAATAACACGTTGTAGGCTCTATTAGTTAAGCCTGGTAGATAAATAAGGGAATAAAACGCCAGTCAGCGTCGACGTAAATCACTGGAAGAGCTCAAGCTAGATTAAGACAACAATTTTCCAAAAGTGTGTGTGCTTAGGGCCAGATTAATAGGCTGTCAAAAACATTGACGTCACGGAATTGGACAAAAAATAGGAAGGGAAGTAGATACTTATTGGCGGGGAACGTGAGGAGACTGTTCAACTTATATTCTTTTGATTTCATCTCCGGGGATGTTTTTTAGTATGAATCACAATTTTGAATTAGATTGTTAGCTATGCTTCTGTCCGTACCGTACAAATGTTTTCTATTAAGAAATTATTATATCCAAAGCACGAGTTACGGGAAAGAATACCTAATGTGCAATTGCAGTCGCATAAACTTTTATTTGTATTAATGACAAACAAACAGACAAAACGTGTTACTAAATACACATGTATAAACCTGAAGCGTGGCCCAGTCCCGTTGCAGCAAATGTCCGCCTTGAAAACGATTAAGGAAACAAAGCCATTGGAAATTGGTCAGGAAGTGACTCGATGGATTTGTTCCGACTGCGAGTACCGACTACCAATACAAACAAGTTAATTAATCACCATTCAACCGCAACTACTCATAGCCTCTACGTTGAATGCAATAGAACGCAGTATTGAACAGCAAATCTAGTTATCACAGAATAGAGCACACAGGTTTATTCTAAGGCCAGTTGACAACTGCTCGGGGGTCAACGAACGATTAATTCTCTTAGTTCTATTTGCTTATCAGACTAATAAAGTTATTTTATCTTGATGTTTTGCTCTTCACACAAATTAATACATAATTACGAACCAGTTGTATAACTATCCCGCTCGTAAAATCATGATATTGATCTTAAATTAATAAATGTTTAATGTATATGACATATTTTTTAGTTTATAGCATCCGGTGCGGTGTTGACCTTTTCTGAGAATAAAACTACTTCGCTGTGTGTACTAAGAAAGACATTGTCTGGCGTAGATTATATTCATTTTTAGTATATGATCATCATACAAAGAATTTAATTTACCAAGTATGAGATCGTGAGGGGTTTTCAATAACATCTTACAAGCGAATAAACGCCGCGCATGAGCTCTGAATGTTAATCGTGTGGATGTCCTGATATAAATATAATGCATAGTTTAACCCGTCAAACATATCGTGCATATAGCATTACAAGTAGTAGTACACTTACGTCGTCTCTGAAATCAAGAAGCTGCATTCAAGCACATGTCAAGGTGAGTGTAGATTCTTTTCCAGTAGGTTTCAAAGTGTTCGTTGGGTTGGGTGTGACACGTCAGGTATTTTATGTCAGAAGCAAGATGAGCACACACCAGAATATTGCTATCGACATTGATCTCTGAGTATTGTTAAGAAATTGTATAATTTTGGGGTGAGTTTAAACATGCTGTTGACGTACATTTTCAACATGATCAGGGAAATCATTGCTGATAATATGAAATGATGAACGATGGTGACGACTTCACTAGGTCCTAAAGGTGAGAGCATAATCTTCAATACAAACTATTCGATCACTTATAGAAAAAAAATCGTAGCGAGGACATCTACGCTGTTTTCTAAATAAATGTAATGGTCGAACGCAGTGCAGTAGAAGAATAGAGCCCATTATGCGTATTTTCTAATTAAAGGAATAAACATTATGCTTTTAGGCATTTTATGTGTTGATAAAGTTTGTGGTTAATTGTTGATAGTTGAATTTGCGTGTCGCAATGAATCATTTGTAGTTCAAACAAACAAAACGGTCGCATAAATTCTAAAACCGCAATATAAATTATTTGGGAGTCATCGATACTTGCTAATATTGTGCACTGTAATACTATTTATAGAACTTGAATCACTTTTAATGTCGTCAAGTACATTATTTTCCACGATAATTATGTAATTCGAATTATCGTCACGAGACAAATTCTTCGTATATGAGTTTGTTGGCCAATTTAGTCCTATTGTAATAACTCCGTCCATACACTGAACTCATGAACGACGGAAAATTTGACAGTGTTGTTTCATAAGTTTTATTTTTCATCTTTAAGATGGAATGGATAAAATTGTTATGATACGATGTTATAGCGACCTAATTGATCATAATCTCTCACCCAACCAAACTACCGAGAACAATGCGATAGACACAGGCGACTGCCAGTGACAGTCTACCGGTTAATTTACGATATACACCTAACCACGCTCACTGCTACTAATATCTGTGATGAACTGATGACTGATTAGGGAGGTGGGTGTGCGATAGCAAATTTTATAGCTATAGGGAAAGTATTAAGAACGGGTCAGGAATTAAAAGCTCTTATCAATGCTGTTAGCTTTGATTCTTATAAAATGATCGATGATTGATTTCAGATAACATGTACTGAAAGTAAATAAATAGTATCTAAAGCGATGTCAAAATATTCAAAAGTTCCAGTTAATTTACAATGTACTTTTTTAATTGGAAAGCTTTGAAAAAACCATGAACATTGTTCAATATCTAGCATCCAACCAAATTAAGAGCTATAATGTAGGTCGTTTGTAGTTATGAATTTGAATGTTAACGTTACAACAACCATACCAAAGCTTAGAGCCAAACCCAAAACAGAATATTGATTAAAAAATAAACCCATTAACTCCTTACTTAACCCATTTGATCACAATCTCTCCACTCAACCGTTCCTCGATCTGATACCGAGAACAATGCATGGGCGCGTCGCGACGAGCCGCCACTGCGACAGATAGTTCCCACTTAATTTACGATCGGCCGATAGCCCACCGCCACCGCTATCGCACCCATGATAGATTGGCTCCGAGATACCCGGGACTCGTTAAAACTTAGGATTTGTCACACTGGATGCCTTCTGCGGTCTACGGTTAGCCACCATCATGTTTGAACCACCTTTTCGGTCTCTACAATTTGGTATACATAGATCTAACTAAGGCATATCTCTAGTTATGCGATCAGCCGTGCGAGCACGACCCAGCCAGCAATTTAGGACAAGAATTGGCACTTATGAACGTCAGAAATAAAAGAAGAACAAAACATTGCCCTTATGGGTCCTGAAGTGAACGAGACTCCTTATCTTTTAGTAGGTCCTACCTTCTACCCAAGAGCCGGAAAAGAACATGTTGTTCGCGATACGGGACCGCAGAACGCATCCAGTATTCCAGCGTGCCAAACCTAACCAAGCGAAATCAAGAACGACAAATATCACATGACAAATATCGCGTCACTAATGACAGCCGCTGAAGTTATCAGCGGCCTAATTAGCATAACGAGGTGCTAATGATAATGCTCGATCAATTAACAGTTGTTCCCGAACGTGATTTAATTCGGTATGGTTCGCGAATTCAAATACCATTTTTGTTTCCTTATAACTGTTATGGAGTGCGAATTTTTCGTGCAAATCTTTGATAAAAATATTCATAATATGTAACAAAACCATCAGCGTTACACGAAAAACTCATTATGGCGGCTACTGCGATGGCTAAATAGAATTACTAACAATCAATACAATAATAATAGTAATCAATATAGGATAATAGATGTCATAAATATTAATGACGATGATTAGCGATAAGAAACGCTATATTCGGCAAACAATTAGATCCATGCACTGAACGGCCTTCAATCTTGCCCGACATTTAAGATCTTAATCTGACGTTTATCCACCATTTAGAAAAGAATAACGTCATTTTGTCCTACCAGTTAATAGTCCGTCTACCATTTAAGGAAGCGTTTACCCGGCCCGTAATGTCTGTTGTATAAGTCAGTAAACACAAAACACAATGAGGCTAATCTCGCTTTAAAGACTACAAGTTGTCAAATAAGGGGAGGAACCCGACCTCCCGCGGCCGGCGACTTGGGAGGTCCACCGGTGCCGACGTTCCTAGTCGAATTAATAGCTTACAAACAAACAGGCGATAGATAGTGACGCCACCTATCACCCCGTGAGAAAGAATCACCGTGTTCACTCACTTACAAGTACAAGCAACGGCTTTAAACACCTTGTTGAAATTCTAAACACTCATTGTGTTGGCAATACGAAAATCGATTACTTCTGATACCCTTCTGAGAACACTCGTACATCTCTTACGATTGTCAAAACGAGAAAGCGTAATGAATATTTTATACGAGGGTGTGGAGTATTTGAATAGGTCGTTGCGAGCCGCGAGTCGAGATCTTAAGAGCTGTCCATCTCACGTATAAAATGACCCTTTGTGACTTCAGTACAAGTTGATGTATCTAGTAAATATCTAGTCGACGGAATATTTTAATACTTGAATGCATGAACTTGTTACTTATGGTCGCCGCATAAACAGCCGCCTCCGAGGCGAAAGCGGCACAATACGAATACATTTCAGCCTCATGGTATAGTAAAAAACAAAAGTCAGCCAACGCCAGCACGGAAAGCGGCTACAATTCAAATTTTGTGTACGGGGTGAGGCATTTTTTTCTGGAACTCCGAGCCCGAAATTGCTGGGGATTTCGCTAAATCGTTACAAATTGATCAAACAAACGAAACTTTTTGCCTTCTATTTGCCCGGCGCGCTAGCTTTCGAAGACAAACATTTCAAGTTTTAAAACCAATCCCACGTTAATGCGAAAGCCGAAGTTAAATCTCTATAATACCTCAATAGGTACTATGAATCTGTTTTAGAACTAAGGTTCAAGTGCTGAAAGTATTTTATGAATAAGAAGAAAAAGATTTCCTTACAAGGAGAAAACTCAGAAAGGTCAGATTGCAAGTAGTTATTTCATCGCACCCACTGCCTTTATTTTATTCGCATTTAAGTGTTGTTGGGATGAAGCCACATAAACTTTTCTTATTGCGACGCTTTTGTCTATGAACCTCAGGCAAGTTTGGCACAATAGGTCCAGAATTGGATGGAACATAAAAGTATATTGCCTGATGTGGCGGAACAGAAATGTATTCATTTACTCATCGAGTAAGTAACGACGAACAGAAGACAGATAAAATTAATGGTAATATACGTGACAAGGGTAATACTTAGACTTGACTTTGATTTGTGATGCCAACACAATGTTCTTCACAAAGGGCATTTCACTGGGTATCAAACTATCGAGTTCATAAGTACACTATCAACTGACACTATTGTGTCCCTTCAGTGATAGAGTCAGTCTAATACAGCATGTCAAATAAACAAAAAGCAAGCTCATTTGGCACTGACTACAGTTGAGTTAATTTAGCCAGTGGAGCGATCCATTGAGGTGAGAGGTAAATGTCAACAGCTGAACGCGGCAATCAAGGCTCATTTTTAGGGTTCCGTAGCCGAATGGCAAAAAACGGAACCCTTATAGTTTCGTCAAGTCTGTCTGTCTGTCTGTCCGTCCGTATGTCACAGCCACTTTATTCTGAAACTATAAGCATCACATAGCTGAGACTTGGTAGGTAGGTGTATTTTGTTCACCGCTTTCCGATTCAGATACAAAAAGTTAGAAAAAACAATATTTAAGGGGGGCTCCCATACATGAAACTAAAACCTAAAATTTTTTTTTTACTCAAACCTATGCGTGTGGGGTGTCTATGGAAAGGTCTTTTAAAATGATGTTGAGGTTTCTAAAACCATTTTTTCTAAAAGTGTAAGGTTTGAGATATAGACGCTTCCAAAGTGGTAAAATGGGCGTCCCCCCCCCCCCCCCCCCATCTAACTTTTGAACTAAGGAAGTGAAAATTTTGAAAAAGATATATGATGTAGATCTCAACAAAAACTTGCAACGAAAATTGGTTTGAAGGAGATCGAACCAGTAGTTTTTGAGATATTGCACATTTTTATCAACCGCAAATATAACTTTGTCTTTCATACAAGCACTATGAAAAACAAAGTTATTTTTGATGTCGCAATATATTGTGATGTTTTTGTTAAGTGAAAGTAAGTGGACCCTGAATTTAGTTAAGGGTGGCACGGAACCCTCAGTGCGCGGGTCCGACACGCACTTAACCGGTTTTTTTTTGTCTAGTGTCTATCTTATTTGTACCTACGCCAGCGCAAACAGTAATAATAATGTAAACAAAGACCATTATCGCTGAACTAATCGCCCAACCTGTTCTCAAAACGTTGGTAATATTCAGATTGAAGAAAAAATATGTATTCAGTCGTTAGTATCTCCCGTGCTAACAATGGATCCATTAGGGGTCCGATTATGAATATACGAGGAAAACATACACGTGCCACGGTCGGATAGACCACCGGTATTCACAATTTAGGCTGGTGTCATTACGGCGCGATAATTTACGAGGCACGAACCGGGCATAGCAATGAGCTGCGAGTCTCCAAATTGATCGACGACTCAACACAGCAATTGTTTCACAGACAACGTTCGCAGTAATAGCCACCAGGGGTCGTCAAGTCGCCGCCGCGAATAATTTAACAGACCGTTACGACAATAGTGTAAGTAAACCCCTTTATGACACTGTTTATACGACGGAACATGACGATTCGTTTAGGGAAGCCCACATGAGAGATGGTAAGGACTTCCCAAAATGACCGTTGAGTTTTATTACAAGTGGTTGAGTGGGATTTTCATACTGAAAGCCTACAAGCCCTAAGTAGCTATAAAATTACCTACTACCTACATTTCACACGTAATACAAAGTTCTAATGGCAGATTGATCAGACAAGCTCTTTGTTATACCTTTAACAAAAAGTTTAGCACGTTCTAGCGGCAGTTAACATTAATCGAAATTCGTTTATCATCATCACCAATGCATGCCACGTTCTCGATCGTCCACATAAACCTCAAGGGCGGCGAACAATGGTCATGATGAGATACGTTTTGCATGTTCCAAGTATGTCTACATCGTTTGTCCAGTAGTTAAGCTTGTTTCGTAGTACATTAGCATGCCGAAAACAGCGTCCCGATGACAGGCCCAAGGACGACGCTCAGCGGCGCCACCCGCTGATGTAATCGAATGTCCCTGCTCCAAGCTTGGAACAATAATAATTCATATTCAAATTTTGAGGCTCAAATTGTTGCCCGGACATGAATATATTTATAACAATACGACAGCGCACCTCTTTGTCGCCGTCTCCGGGCGCGGACACTTACGAGATTGTAATGCGGCACATGTTGCAGTTTACACAGCTTGTCCCGAACACCGAACAAATGCTTTTACAATTTTCTTGCGTCAACATAAACATTTTACGGAATACGTTTGAATAATGAAATACCTAAATAAAACGTTGTGACTGTTGAACAACTTTTTGTTGCCACGCGTGAGGTTGAAATTTATTTAGCTGAACAAAGGGTACTCACTTCCAGCCGGTGGAGTATCTCGAAAAGAGCCATATTTCGTTGCTGTGCGGCCGAAAACAATGGCAGCGTTTTCGCGCCCGTTGACAGTTGCACGGCCTCTGTAAAAATAATTCAATGTTTAATAAAAAGAAGACAATTACAAAATGTGTACATTTTCCACGTGTTAAAATTTAAATGACAAAAGATAATAATTCATTGCTGGATTTAAAACGCGAGCGATTTTCATTTCCTCCGAAAGGGAGGGTGCTCTTTTGAGAGGGAGTTCGCACTGTGTGCGGAAATTACTAGTGAAAACGGTATCGTCGAGCCGACGGCGGAAATCCTCTGCGGACAATCGCGCGGATGGGATCCAGAGAAAATCCTCCGAACGAGCCCAATTTACACTCACAATACGGCGCACAAAGGATATTCCGTTAATTTTACAAGTTAAACTTCATCAACTGACGATTCGTTCCGGTCGTTTGTTGTTATAACAATAACTTGTCGCTAAAATAAATGATCTCAATTACAACTGTTTAAAATTATAATAAGAACGTTAACAGATGGGCGGCGACGAAACGCATAATGCGTGAACAACATCATTGACAACTGTTTGTAAACATCAATAAACTTGACTTTATTGCTCTGTTTCCACTTTAACATCTTGGAATTGGGTTTAGTATAAAACCCTGAATTCATCGGCTTATTATATATTGACATGGTACGGTTCCTTTACAGCTCCCATAAAAAGAAATAGCGAATGGTGGGTACAATAAAGTCTAATGCAGCTTTCACTCTTATAATAAGACCCCAAAACTTTATTCGGAAACTTTATTATTATAGTTATTCCATAAGCAATTTCGTTCAGAAAGGAATTGGAATAAAAATTTATTCGTCGGGGTAGTGCTATTCAGATTCTATTAATAAAAGGGGTTGCTTGTAAAAGAATGAAAGTTTTGTTTAAAAATATAATGTTGGACGATAAAAATGTTCGCGGCGACAATGGCCGTCGGATGTGTAATGGCACATTGTAATGCGGGGAAACAAAGCAGTTGGGAGTTAACTAGAAATTTATATACGTATGTTATGCACATAGAATTAAAGTTGGGTCCGAACCGGAATACATTTATCCTTTGTTGGAGTCGAGGCCAGGAAAGCCCCCGATCCTGCGGAGGCGATATTTACTGTATTTACACATGCTTATTTAGGCCGATCTGATATCCTGCGAATAAATATACCTTTTTTTATAGCTTGCGATAATGATATTGTCAGGTATAGGTTCATTTTATTTGAAGAAGACCGCCTCTCGGCATTATGAAAGCTGTTAACCTATAACTGCGACTGCGTCAGCGCGTTTTGAGTTTGCCCGCCGTCCCACTGCAGCGTGGTGTTTACTAGCCTAACTGTAGCCTGCCCCGATAAATGAGCTACCTAACACATTTTTTTATTGGTCCAGTAGTTCCTAAGATTAGCGCGTTCAAACAAACTCTTCAGATATATAATATTAGTATTGATTTTGAGAAATGGGGCACACGTCATTTGGACTCTCTCTTAATCTAAAGTAAATTACAAAATCATGAAATAAATAGATCATCTTAAGTAAAAAAAAAAACTATAACTAACATTATTGAAAATGTCGTAAAACTTATAGCACGGCACACGATAGCTAATTATAATTGTAACGCTAATTAAAAAGGCCGCGTCTATGAAATTTAATCCATTTATCATTATTCTCGATTATAAAAAAAAGACAAATGATAGAAATTAACGTCGAAACTTTAAGTATTCTCGTATATTTGCTGTCCAAGATCAAGAAAACCAGTTTTCGTTGTTAGTAAATAATACAGAATTTAAAACCACAACAGACTATAATTTTTAAGCAATCTTATTTTGTTAACCCGAAAAACGTGATGAACGAAACGATATTTACGGTCCTTATACTTTCAATCGCAATCTGTGGTGATGATCTAACAAAAGAAAAAACAAAACGTGAATTTATTGTTAGTTTTGTAGTTTTTTTAACTATGTTTGTCGGTTTTTGTTAGCTTCTCAAACATGATATGCACAAAATAACATAATTGACGCCTAAATGATTTATAGATATAAGCACTAGATGCTTTGAAGATAACAAAAATAAGATCTTCGTTGATTTCTTAATCATTAGTTATTCTAAACATTACATGTCAAGACTGACTTGAAAATAAATTGTTTTAAGATCCAAGTTAATCAAATAAACTAATGTTATTAAGTTTTAAGACTTCAGGCCAGCATCTAAGTTATATTTTTGTTATTATATCAATATCCGAGATTACTATGAGATCTAGTAAACCCTATGATTAAAAAAAAACAAAGGATCGGCGAACACACACATCGAATATGTATGCGGTATGAATGATGGATGTAAAAACAAAGGTAACTTGCGGCGTAGAGCAAAAACAAATCCAAGTTCAGTCACATTTATCTATATTTTTACACGAAAAAAGAAATGGAAATGAAATATATAATGGAAGGAAAGTTGTTTTTCGAGTCTTTTAAAAGCTTTTAAGGTTTGGAAGTGTCAAAACTTCGCGTAATTATTGGATTCTTTTGATTGTCGACGAAGATTGATGGAGACGTAGTAAGCATCTGGGAGTTCGCTGAAATACGAATTATTGTGATTGGCGACATGGATTGATGGTGTACTAAAGAAATTGATTTCCGCTTCAATATACAATGAACATAAAATACACTTAATAACAGATAGATTAGATAGGCTGATGCATATGTCAGTTTGCAATTTCAGTAGTAAACAAAGTCGTAACGTAAGTGAATTACAATATAAAGAAATTTCAATTCAATTCCGATAAATAGATACGATCGAAGTAACAGTTGGAACTTTCAATTCAATTATGATAAATAGGTAGGTAAAATAACAGTATGACAATTTAACTATTATTTATTTATTATTACACTAGCCTTTGCCCGCGACTTCGTCCGCGTAGAATAGTGACTTTTTTTCTCCCGTTTTTTACACATTTATCACTATATATTTGCTCCTATTGGTCGTAGCGTAATGTTATATAGCCTATAGCCTTCCTCGATAACTGGACTATCCAACACAAAAAGAATTATTCAATTCGAACCAGTAGTTTCGGAGATTAGCGCGTTCAAACAAACAAACAAACTCTTCAGCTTTATAATATTAGTATAGATTTCAGTACGTCAAGTCTTACACGATGTGAAGATACGAGTATTTGAGTTAAAAATTATGAGTTTGAAAGGAATGAAAGATTCAGTGACGACTGACGACTGATAAAATAGTGTGGAAAAGAAAAACATACTTCTCCAATCTGAGATAAACTGGGAACAGGGTAAGATAATGATGACGTCCAGTGTTACACGAACCCAATAACTCAACACGTAAATGTCACTTAGTACCGTAAAAAGCTTAAAATAAAAAGTTTTATAGTTACTACAACTTAAATAAAAACTCGTAACAATGTGAAAACTCCTATTCCGGCGGCATTTTAAAACCAAAGTTACGCGGCGCATAAATTACTTGTCGCAAAAGTCCAAATCCACGTGTCACAGATAAAAAAGATTTTAACGACCACGTGACATTTACAACTTTTCGGCTGAAACCGCAACCGATGTGGAGAGGGCGGGCGGACTAGCCAGGCATTAAAATATTTAGTTGGGCGGAAAGCAGGGATGCCAACATTTAAAAAAAATGCACTTGTTTTTTACGAAACTGGCGGGATTGAAGTTGCCGTAGTTAACGTCAGTAGTACGATACTATATCGTACTTTCATACAGATATTTTTAGTTCGTGAACAGAAACATTTTTAAGATGTTTTGTGCGATTCTTAACGAAAAACAACATATACTTGAATTGATCTATGTTGGGACGTGCTCTTAGTAAATCTACGTGCAATAAAAGTCTCTCTTCTCTATGGTGGTAATTAAAATAGTCGTTAAGTTAAACATAAGTTTACACGTGTTTCGAGTGCGGATAATTTATCTTCGGCCAGATAAACTATATGCCAAAAGGTTAAATTTTATCCAGTTTATAAAGACATATTTTTTACACATTCTCCCGAAACTATCGATCAATCTACTTTAGGCCAGCCCTAAATAAAACGCGGCCGGTTCGAACCCGCCTTAAGAATAAACTAACACTTTAATTATCCACTGCGCCTAATTATTCACTGTTGGGTCTAGTCGGAGAACCGTTTGCACAGGGAGTAACCAAACAACGGACTAATAATACCCTGAGAGGTCAAATGATTAAAAATTAAAACCGGGTTAGGTACTATTGAGAACACCGCAGCCTTACCATTTTTAAAGCGAAAGTCTCCTGCATATTACTTCGTTTATTTTTGGAAATACGCGTTTTAGAGCGACAAAATCAAATATAGTTACAATATGAGGCAATTTCATTGTTTTTACGAGTAGGTTCATGTTCTACATTTACCCTACATCTATTGATTGATATGGCCTCACAAAATTTCACAATAACAATAGTATAATTGTAGGATAGCAGGGTGCCATAAACATTATGCTGAACATTAATGCCTTTTTTACTGCGAGACTCCGTTGATAGTGCTAGCCTAGATAGTAGAGTGGTTGTTTTGCGTCTAGGCATAGTAGTAATTAATTAAATAGGCGCGGCCTTCATAGTTTAATGGCCTGATGTAATCAGCTTAATTTCGTGGGAATAGTCATCTTAAATTAAGGCTGGCATAAAAAAATATACATAACTATGTATACAATGTACATAGTTACTTTAATGGTCGCAGAATAGATCAGTATGCAGGCCGCTTACAATAAGTAACTGGAAAAACCATCTTTATTAAGGCCAGTGAAACTTTTTTATATTCTCTCGCCTTTACTAATATTGTGGATGTGTTTGTGATGTCTCACCAATAAATACTTTTTCTTTCCTGTTTTTCTTAACTTTTAAAATTAAACGTCATCTTCAGCAGTGAACGTCTAGCGGTTAGCTGCTCCTTCCAAACTATCACGACAAGATTAACAATATCGCCATACATTACCGATTTGCCTACAAGACTAAAATGAGTTACAGTAGGTATTCAGTAAAAGATAACACTGCATCCGTAAATCGGCTTGTTTGATGTCCGATATAATGACGTGAGTATTTCTATGGGCTTTTCAAACAGGATTTTAATAAAGGACGAGCTCAAGAATAATTCTAATAAGAGTAATAAGAATATAAAATAAGTGTGCGTACGTGCCGATCCGTCGGTGCACAGACAAGAGGCATCTCTGTGGCTTATCTGTGACCCCCGACCTAGGAGGTCTGACGCTCTTTTATTTCATTAATTAATTGAATTTTTTTATTTTCATTCTGCAAATTCTAGGAAATAAGGTCATCTGTCAATCACTTAAATGTGTTGTAAGATAACACGGGCGCTATAAACCTAAAGATACGCAAAATTTAGACTGTTTTATTTTTTATTTTAAAAGTAGATTTCAGAAATCAATTTTAAATTATATTTTGAAGTTAAAATAATGAAACTTACATAATAGTTGATTGATACTTTACGACTAGGAATGAAAAAATATCATTTTATGCGATCATTTTCTACATTAACGTGTAGTTCAAAATGTAGAATGTATGTATACTATGTATAATTTATAATTCGGAAAAGCAGTAGGTACAACATGGTGTAGAAAATGTTACATAAAACATATAAAATTGCTCAGCAATCAATATTTACTCGATAAATTTACGGTAACCATCCACAAATCTTAAGAACATGTTAGAATGCGCATTCCGCAAACCTTCAACGATCTATGAAATATAGTTACGAGTACGTTTCCCTTAAGTTATATTTGGTGGCTGAGAAATCCATTCCAAATATAGAAAGGAAAATGACACATTTTACGGTCAAACGGCGATAAAGAGATGGTTTGTAGCTATTTCCATTTAAATTTGGGTTCGATCATTCTATATTACATTTTTTGCGTTGATGTGTGGCCGGCCAGTCATCACTTTGGTATTATTCTTATGGCGGTACGTGATGAAATGTAGAGCATTCTTTTCCTAAATTTTGTTTCTCATTGTGGTTATCTGTTGTCAGTTCTTTACGTTAGTAGTCATTTTCACAGAAATTCGTACTTTGTTAGAACGTAGTTGAATTTTAACATCGTTCTCGTAATCATTTAATTCTGTATCATTACTTATAGTCTATATGACTGTTGCAACCCAAATCGGCATCCTCGTAGAGACATAGCTCTATTATGTAAATGTACCATTGATAAAGTGATTGTTTCGTGGTGTGAAGATCGTTGGAGGGCAAAGTTCAACAGACTTATAAAAGACACCGGCCCCTCGTTGGCACAACATTTAGATTGATGTATCAATAAAAACGTCAAGCCAATTTCGTTATAAAAATCCGTGTCGGTCTGATACTATAAGGATTAAATTAGACATGCAAGATTAGCTACGGCTATAACAAATCAAATCAAATTTCCTGTACTAAATACATAATCATATCATTTTAGAGACGACTAATAATGGAAATTGCTATTAGATTAGATGTGCCAGACAGGCTTGAACGTTATCTATGATATGGAATCGGTATCTGCACTGCGTACCACAACACAATTATCATTTCAAATAGTATGTACCACTTTTTTGAAGTTGAATATTACGTAACCTCGCGTTGTAATTAACGCTACAAGATGGCTCTTATTTTTCGCAGCTACTAATAATAATCCTCGAAATGTACGAGTATTATAACTTTAGTTCAAAGAAATGCTGAGCGGAAGTACTTTTACATGGTGCACCTAATACGGCGTAATTAATTAACCAGCTGCAAAGCAGCGAGGTATTCTAAAGAGCCGGCTCAAAGCCGTCAAAAGGCAAAGTCACCAAGGCAGCCTGGTAAACGTGACGCGACGGTTTCTCCTTTGAACGAATCCCCCATTTTCATCAATTCCGCGGAGTCACCGCACGCTCGCTCTAATAGCCCACTCGCAGCTCCAGCCACTTCACATGTCTACCACGTTCCTCACAGATTTTTCATGGAGATTTTCACGTTTAAAATTGATAGAGAGGATTCAACCTCCGACTCCTTTGATCCCCGTTTCGAATCGCGGCAGAACAAAAGCCGGCGTTACGAAAGTCGACACGCAAATTCGGAATCCAAAATGAAACGCACATTTTTTCCGAGCGCAAAATGTATTAAACTTTATGCGACTACTGCTCAACTAGTTTAGATCTCGATTCGCAGAGGACGTGATGTTAAAGAAGGAATGCCTAAAAGAAATTGGATTTTTTGCGCCAGAATAGAATTGGAATCTACATACTTTAGTAAGGATCGTCTATGGAAACAAGGGCTAGAGGCAATCTTGTAAAGAGCCATTGAGCTTTATCATGTTCTGTAATAACATGCGCGGGTATCTTAAGGAAATATACATATTTTAGCGAAAATACGGTTATATCATCCATTTCTTCAGCTCGAGAATACCAAGTAGGTACGAAAAATATTCGCTAGATTTGCAGATATTCATTTCAATTTGTAGGTCTATATCATTTGCTGACTTACCTTTAGGTCCAAATCCATAACAAGGTGTTTCCCAAAAGACGTGCCGCCAGTTTTTTGTATGTGCAAGAAGACCATGACATCGTGAGCGTCGAGATCGAACCTGAAGTCATCGTGTAAGACTTCGTCATATGAGAGTCCTGGCTGAGCGATGACGTCGGGGAGCGGCCGCCCAGGTGCCTCAGCGTATGTTAGCGCGAGCGATTCCGATACTCTATCTCGTGCTGATAGTGCGCACACCTGTAAACAAACATCAAAATTAGAACTAAAACGCAAGTGGGTCAGGCCCCGCCTATGGGAGAGCTCCGGAGTACGCTCGCTTATCTAAACTTATCGATACGAAACAACTTTCAACCTAAAGTTGATAAAACTAGGTCCACAATCAAATTGACTGCCTGACTTAATTTCTGAAACATTAGAGTGTATCAAATGCCTACTGAGCCGGATTATTCTCTTCAGTTTCTTCGAGTGCCGACAAAATTCACTGAGTTTGACTTGAAGAAAATCGTGATAATTTTGCTCGAGCTCTTTGTGTTTGGCTACAGTGCCGTGCAAAACTGTTTCGTAAAACTCGCAAATGGATTTCCATTTCTTATAACAATTCGTCTGTACTTGATAGGCAGAGGCCATTATGAATATCAATATTGACACGACGAAGGTCATAATAGTTCTGTCTCAATGGGGCTGTTACATAAGGATAGGTACCTAATGTGGAATATAATGGAGCATTCCCTCTGGGACTGTGAGGTGTTGACACAACGCCCTTGGAGGTTCCCTCGTCTCACCCTCCAGACGCGACCCCTTAATAATCGAAATGAATTCGAGGGGACGAGCAGACTCCTTGCAACTCCATTATTGTGTAATCACTCTCCAGAATGACTTAATATCGCGATTGCTCTCGAAATTAACCTCACAAAATCTGAATATCAAAGGAAACACTCGTTTATTATGGAGGGATAATGATGGAATCGATGATGGCCCTTCCGACAATTTCTGACGAATGCCAATAAATTTTCCTCAAAATTAATATAGGCGTAGATTTAAGTACGTTTCATCTCTTTAATGAGATCGATTTGTTAATTAACTAACGAGTAACTGGAGATTCGAAACGTCGGGCATTAATTAAAAATAAATGTTCGCGAAATCAATCCGTAAAGTGTGTTTTAATTAGTAGTATTCACGTAAACTTCAGAATAAAATACCTGGAGATTTCATTGTACGTCAAATGTCGTGGATATTTTAAAATACTTTTTTTTGCGTTTATAAGTTGAGAAAGCGATAAAGTAGATAGGATAATCTGCATTATCATCATCCTGCTTGTTTGGTTAGCTAATGAAGCGGGCAAAACGCTCATCTCTTTCATCTCACATTAGTATGCAGTTGGATCGATTTAAACAGTTGTATCTAATACGAGTACATCACAAACCAATGTTTCAAAAGTACACCGAGGGCTCATTGTACAAAGAAGAAAAGTAAGGAGCAATAGTAGTAGTAGTAATATAGGTTTACCTATGTATCATTATATGAGTCAGTGTATTTCATAAAGATGCATCGGACACTATAAAAAAAACATTATGCATTAAATAAATAAATATGCGTCAGACAACACACCAATTGTCTGGTTTCGTGGTAAGGAATTTTCTTCCTTGTGTTGCATAAGCCTAATAATTAGTAGCTAAGTTTAATAACAAGGTAAATAAATATTTTATTCAGCTTTACATGCTTAAGTATTTCATTTAAACTATTACTAGATTATTTGTTCAATTTCCTCGAAGTTAAAGCGAATTAGTAATTTCCCGTTAATTAACAATAACCACCAATAAATTAAACATACCAATACCCAATAAAATTTATAATTGGTTTAGTCTATCATTATGCATTATACTCACTAATTATATGTATACGCAGCATTGAATTACTATGCATTATTACGATATATTGGTCAACTCAAGTATGTAATATGAGCTGGCGCCACAGATATGCAAATATAATACTGTTATTATTTATATACCTATAATATTATATCGGATACAATTACAACCGCAGAATACCATTCTTGTTCATAGTGTTAGTGGTTGCGTTGATAGCGGTCTACCTAATTTTATTTAGGCTTCCTTGTTATTGAAGAGAGGAACCAACATTTACGCGATCCATCCATAAGAACTGTACCCCAATGACGAACATTTGACGTATTCGTCACGTAATCGTAGCGAGTTTACGTCTGATAGAGGCGCTTTCAAATTCTCATACAAATGATAACGTTACTATACGAATACTTTGACGCAATTATTCGTGATTATATTCGGTACTGTAGCCGTTTTCTTTAATTTCATCAAATTTTCTACAAAAACGACAAATTTGACGTTTGACTAGAACATCCATGGTTTACTCGAAGATTGCATACTGTGAGACTTTAGAAACGCCCTTGCAATTTAGGTTCATAAAATGCATTTCCGAAATAGAATAGCTACGCTCATCGCTTTTCTATTTTAGATACTTTACAAGCAATAAAATCGAAAACTAATGCTTTTCAAGGAATCCTAACTCTCCTACCGATTTTCGTTAAAGGCGGCCCTTCTCAACAGAGATAGGCCGGGTACGCAGAAGATATTTTAGTGTTCAGGTGTGCGAAAATACAATTGCATTCTCTATTACTTCACTCTCATGAATTCGGTGAGACGGCGGCAGTCAGACATGGCCGATGAGAGATCAGGCGCAGGACCAACGGCTTAACGTGCTTTCCGAGCCACGGGGGTGTCATCACCATCAACTTCCTGACTCCGAGCTGCTTCCGAGTATTTTCAAGACAGAAAAACCTAGAAACAAATTTCGGTCCGACCCGGGATTCAAACCCGGCGCTTGGGTAGTGACCAGCAAACTAACAGCTACAACAAGGAATCCTACCTGCCTTGAAAAAGCATAGTGGATCAAGTGCGAGGCTATCCACAAGGTTTAATGAAAAATAGCTAATGAACTAAGTTAATGCAATAATCGCGTGCGTTACCAGCTATGCGGCGACTACTCTACCGTGTACCAACTAGAAATTAATCTAAAAATGCACTGACAATACTTTCTACTGACGCAATAGTTAATCGACAATGTGGTAACAATTTTCTTCACAAATACGATCGATCAATGTTATGACTTTATAAGACATTAATAATTGTCCCCCGGGCCGATTTTCGACTACGGTGGCCAGTCTCAACGACCTAATGACTGAGCGGGACATATTATAGTGCACAAGTGTGTGCGCAAACACAGGTGCTCTCTATATTCCTTTCACTCTCATAGCCCGATGGGACAGCAATCTGACACCACCGGACAGAGATCAGGCGCAGGACCAGCGGCATTCCGAGGCACGGGGGTGAAACACTGCCAACTTCCAAACTCCGGGCTGCCCTGAGAATTTCTGAACAGAAAAACCCAGGTATATATTGGCCCGACACGGGGTCGAACCTGGGACCTCTGGCGCAGCCGTCGTTTTAATAATGCGACCCTCTAACCGCTGCGCCATCACCGAGGCAGTTTACGAGATATCAAAGTATAGGCGTGTTTATTGAAACATTGGAATGTATTTGGATTAAAGTAAACAATCCCCTTATGGTGCACATAAGACCCACTGTTTATACATCGACGCTATTTAGAGGTACTTCTTGAAATAATTAAGTCAGGCATTTATTTGAAAAGGTTAGGTTAGGTTTATTTTTTGTCGTGATAAAATCCGAGAATTTGCGTGCGGCTTGAAGGTGAACGCAAAAGTAATTGCGCTTATGAATAATTTAATTAAATATTTATTAAATTAAAAAGGAAGCGTTAATTACTAGCGTAAAAAAACAAGGGCTGGTTAAGTACGGAAAGGTAAATTAAAAAGTCGTAAAAAAATTAAAAGCGTGCTTATGCAATGGCGTTTAATTTTTATTTTCTTATGCAAAATAGTGAAATAACTTTTAATAGCTGCTACGACGACTATAAATTATAGTACTTATGTAAAGACCAACTCATACGATACAAACTGTATGGTAAATATAGCATGCTTGTATAAAAACTAGCTTTAAAAAGTTACAGCTTCTAGCTTGTAGGGGATTATCTATAGGTACTCATATATTTTGTAAAACAAACTTTGTTGCGAGGCTTTAGTGCGAAAGTGCGTGCAGACTGAGAGAACTTTGGGATTGAAATGACTGCGGTTATTTATTTTACCCATACGTAGGTACTTTTAAATTCGCATTTAGGTAGGTATGTATATTTGGTGGTATTCGTGTGTGTGTCATACTGGTCGATGGCCAGTTAAATCTATGCGGATTGAAACACGATAAACGACGCAAACAAATGCAAAAGATATTTAAAATATGCGTCTAGTTTGTCTCGAGTAGGCGTCTCTGTCCAGGTGTTATCCAGTGCATTATCAATTCTCACCGCACCCAGAACGATTATATAGCCTACCAGCGATAGCAATGCAATTGCAAGTTGACGTGGTAAGCAATTGCAACGTTCGACAGTATCACCAGAATAACTAGACAAGCAATGGCAAACGCTACGAAGCGAATCGAATATTCTCCAGTCTAGCACTTTGACGCAAGCGTTTATCGATTGATAGCCAAATGAAAACACGCTTCTTCTCTTCTAACTTTCATTAAAAATACTTAACTTAATATCCGTTCATTCGTTTCCCGATAAAGCGTTAGCACAGCGAAAATCCTATGAAAAACAGCTCGCCCTCGCCTAAGAGTCTCCCATTTCATTTTTTTGCGCTTAGTCACTCGCAAAAGTGTTCACTATACAGGCATAACAATAGCAATTGATGCAACATTGAGTTACATAAAAGCCCTTCTGTACAGCATTGGGCGGACTGGCCTACACGCTTCCTCGCCTTATGTGGGCAGCGCTGCAGCTTACATTTCGCACAAAACGCATCGTGCGTGCACAAATGATATTTTATCCTCTTTGTTTCGATTTTGCAATGGTAAGCGCAACGCCATATCGGGCCTCGTTGAATTTGGGAGTTATTTTTTAAATTTGTTATTTTAGCTCTTTCGATATGCAGTACTCGTATATTTTCGACACGAGAGCCTGCTGTATAAAAACATTAGTCAGTCATTAGAACCATTTCTAATATTATAATTAAGGATTTCGTCATCCCTCCACACTACGCGTGGCAGCTGCTATGTTTTGTTGATAGAACATGTGATAGTATTAGAAATCAGTATTTTTCAAAGTTATCGAACTATTTTGTTCTAATCTTCAGATCGGTATCGTAAGTACTTAATCTACTAACTTTGTGCTTACAAAAGTACCTATCTCTCTAAAATACAAAGTATTTTATTTGTCTACTATACGAACAACTAAGTGCAAACAGTCGTTTAAATACGAACGCAGTAAACTTAGATCCACGTACACCTAAAAAAACTAGTTATCTGTTACAACCAAACTTTGCTTCAAGCTTCATTAGCCGAGCTATAAACACGAAAGCGTTTAACTACAGTAGCGTTATAGCGTAGGTAATCACGCCTAGTAATTTTAATGGTGTGCGCCACTGTGCGCTATATCCGAACGCCGAAGCGAAATCAGGTTTTATTTATTTATCCGCTTTTTTATTGCCTGAGAAAACGTAGAAGTGGCCTGAAAGCATTTTAGTGAGTGCAAAATCCATAGATTACGCATTTAGGACACTTGATAAAGTCATAACTCTATGCGATGCGACTTGATAAAGTCCTCAAATAATACGAAAAACATTTTGATACACAATCATGGTTTTTAAATTATTATTTTTATTATGTCTGTATTGTTGTGTGTCAAATAAATGTTTCTTTCTTTCTTTCTTTCTTCATTTTCTAAAGGACCGCATCAAATCGCAACAATAGCTGAGCTGCATTTGGACAACTCAATTTAGGAATGAAACTGAGTAGAACTAGACACAAAGGTTTTGATGCACTAAACCTTTTAGAAACACGATTGTCATCTTCCACTGCAGATAAAGGCAGCCACAAAAGGCATTGTTGGGAGCGAAAAGATAGTCTTTCAATTCGTTATAATCTCACAAACAACCAAGTAAGCCTACGTAGTAAGCTAAGATTCAACAAGGATTCCGAACTTATCTCGAAAGCCGCAGATTAGGATAGATGTAGTTAATTAACTAAGACGTATTAAATCTCTTTAGAAGATTTAATGTGAGCGCTGATACGGTTCGTGTATCAAACTATTTCCAGATACATAAAACAAAATCAGCAATATTTGCTCTTGATGTTCATACGGGTTAGAGACTACGCCTGCAGCTGTGTATTAGAAGCTATCCGGAATCCGATCAGTTGCCTAGCAACCAGCGACAAGCCCACGCGACACCTGGCTAATTACACTGCCACTGATAACTGTATCAATAGCTGCCCATCTACTGATCGGGATAACACAATACACCGGCGTTGTTGCTCGGATATTTTGAAATTAACTGCGAATTGAAGCACGTTCCGAATCTGATACAAGCTTACCAAAAACCGCGTTATTGGGTTACAAAAACGGAATTTATGTAGATACATAAATATACCAGCCGGCCAAATTTTACAAAAGATAGAACCTGAGCGGATAATAAAAAAGTTGGAATTATACACTGAACAATTTCATTTTTAATGCAGGCTTTGAGGCGAGAACTCTACGATTGAAGGTCTAATTTTCTCTTGAGAAACTTTTTTTTTTACGTTTTATTCTTAAAAGGAATCCGTGGAATGCTATCAACTTAAAACTCGCACAAAGTTGCCAAATCTTCTACAAGTACGCTTCAAATACTTTGCGTGCCGGTGAAACATTGAAAAGTTTCGCAAAGTAAAATATTCCATTACCTATGTTCGGCATCGAGTTCCAAAACAAATATCAAGCAAAAGCAAAAACCATGTTTTGTTATAATAGAATAATGCTTTTAGTTATGTGTGTGGCTCTTTACTATTCGGAAGATGGAAGATAAAACAAACACTTATCAGAAACTGCACTAGAAGGGGCAGGATATGAAAGTGATGAATTTAATTTATTTTCCTGTTTTCAAACAGACAATGAAGTTTTTATGGACGAATTTATAGAATTCACTTGCAAAAATTGCATACGAGTTCAGCACACATGAACTATGAAGATAACTACGGTAATACGGGCAATTCGTCTTGATCAAGTATAATTTTTAAAATGAGAAAATCCCAATGCAGATAGTATACTAGTTTATGTACCGAAAGTACATACATACAGAAAAACTTAATTAATATTGTTGCGCTCAAAAAACATCTCGCTCTGATTTTTTATTGATAACTATTCTTTACTAGTAATATTGTTATTAAAAAACTATTACTCTCTTACAGAGTTTTTTGAGGATAAAATAAATATGAAAATATTTTTAGGATAAATTTAAGATTATACCAATAATTAAGTTTTTCATCTTTTAAGAATAATTAAGTTATTAACATTTTTAAATATTGTACGCCCAAGTGGCAGGTTATAGTGGAACTCTGTTTAAATTTTTATAACTTCTTGTACCTATAGCTAAAACAATAAATGCTTTATTGATTGATTGATTGATTGACTTATTTATTTATTAGCATGCACGTTTCATACGTGTACTGATAGCCGATCTCTCTCTTGATTCTTGGTTGCAATTCTGTCGCGTGCATAGACCGGGGTGTCAATAACTTTTAATTGAGTGCAATGTGGGCCGAAGAAACGCAAGGCAGACGATACAATCGTACATCTCGATTGATCTCAATACGATAATAGGGCCAATTCTGAAGCCTGTGTGGACTTGCCTTAACTGAATCCGGTAGAACTCGTGTGTCGAGTATCCGTATATGGTGGCGTTAGTTCTTATATTATTGCGCCAATCTTGAACACAATGCAAGGGGTTTCTGAATTAAGGACAATTAAATTTATGCCGTCTGAGAACATCTTCTGGCGCTTGCATTTTTATTTCAATTAAGAACTTGTTATTGAAAATATAGTTTCGTTTGTAAACCAACAATTTAGGTACAGGTTATTCGGCCAGTAACATGTAGAGCCGGAAAAAAAACATATAGACTTATTTCATAATCATGTTGTTGTGTTATTTTGGAAATAAAGATAAACATGTTTATCTCCTGTGATTTTAGGCTAGCTAGTTAGATGTCCGATTTTATACCTGAGGCTTGGATTAAACTCCTGCGCTATTACTTCTCTTTCTTTCTTTCTTTCTATGGGATTCGTTTACCTACTGCGAATATAGCAGTTTTGTTTTATACGTAACTTAAAATTCGATCGCATAAGTTTGGGCCATACAAATGCAGGCTGAAAGCTAATCTTCCAATTAGGCTCGTATGTATGTGGCCATACTGAATACATTCGTTAACGAGTTTCAGTTCTGTGAGATAATTGAATCAGTTTCATGCTAGATACCGAGTCCACTCGCGTCAGGCAGGAGTAGATTACTGTTTAATATGATTTTGGAACAAAATTAAATGATACTCGTTGTTAGGGCTATTTCAAGCTGTAGCCAACGAACCTCTTGGTTTACGACCATTTCATAAGGATAGGTGTGGGATAATAACATGAGAAACCTATTAATTACGCTCTACCTTAACATTATGCTAGCGTAGTCTCAAAGACGTGTGCGCATCTGACAGATTAACCCCATGCACCCAAAGACAACCCCCGGCTGGTGAGGACTATTGCAGGATATGGATCTAGACAATGCTGGGTTATTGGATTTAGGTGCTAGGTGCACTGGATAACTAGGGCTATTGAGACAGAGACTACCGGTCACCTGCCAGTATTATCATCACAAAACTGAACAATTGGCAGGTGGTGAACTGGTGACAACACGCCAACAACATTTAGTTGCAAACCTCATAAAATTAATTATGTAATCAATTTATTAAAATTACCTTAAAATATTACGCCTCATGTAACTATGTCCTAATATGTTTTGGTTAGTGTTATCTGCCAGATACTTCATACAAAAAAGAATTCATAAATTAATGCTTACCTGTCGATTGTGACACAGGCCCTTAATGAAGTTTAATAATTAATTATTACTTTTTATTTAACTGAAAGTCCTGTTATTATTTACAGTAGAACCTCAATAGAAAAAAAAATGGTCTAAAAAGATTGGTTGATGTCCAGGCTAAGGTGCAAATTAGAGACCCAATCTCTATTTTTAGATCAGTTGCATTCATAATATGCCTAATGAATATGATCCTGTATTATTGATAATTTTGTATGTTAATACAGCCCCTAAACTGTACTTACTCTGATGCTTTAAAAGTATGAAGCTTCTTTAAGATAGGATTGGTGAAAAATTAGGCACACAGTAATATTCTTTGATGTAAAGTATTCTTACTTAATACATATTATAATTATAATAACACATATAAATAGATCATAAATATACATGTTATGTCAAATCTAGAATTTAAATGATTAATATTTAGATTAGTTTCAAATTTAAGATTAGTATAATCATTTTTGGCTTGGTTCCGCCTGAATCATATTATCAGGCTTTTACTATATTTTGCTAAGAGATTACTGTAGAGACATACCGTTGGTGAGCAAACAACACCGCAGAAGTCCTAGGATTTATGTGGTGTTGTTCGCTCACCGACGATACAGTAAAAACATACTTTGTTCAATCCTTAAATACAATAAAAAGATTAAAGCTAGCTATTACTTAATATATATAAATAATCATTATAAAATAATAGATCATCTCAATTGATTAAGTTAATGTGTTTGTAATTTTGTAGTAATGTTTCTGAATTATTCATAATTAATTATATAGAAAAAATGTAGATACCTATGTACAATGTGTGTCTTAGACAGAAAGATACAAGACACTACTTTTATTCACAGAATAATTTTACTAATAGCAAATCAAATATTGTTGTTAAGGTTTAACAAAAAAGAATGATTTTTTAGTTTTCTTTACTCTTTATTCTAAAATCATTATCTTTCAAAGTCAACTTATTATAGCTTGAGAAAAGTGATATTCTCATGATAGTAAAATAGCAAGATAAATAAAAAAATATACTACAGTGGAGTTAAGGAATAATCTTTTAAAAAGTAGGTACTGCATTCTTTGATTGAAGTTTACTTTGATCAAAGACTGCAATGCAAATATTTAGTGCTAACTAATCTTAGTGCTTACCTGATCTGGACAGAAATATCCAAAAGCAACCATCCCAAACAGAGAAAGTAGTAAACAGAACAATATCACTTTCCGAAGCTTTGATCGTGGTTCCATTTTCTTAATTTCATAAGCACCGCTGGGCAACAGTAACGCGAAATCACTATCTACTTGCACGGATACACTTTTTTGCATTTCGGCCGAATGCATGTCTCATTTTTACAAAAATATCCACAGCTAAACACTGCCACTGATTCAGACGACGGTTCATTTATTTTATATCGAGTCTAATACCGAAAGTTCACATTTTCGTTATCGTCTTGCAGTTATCTCTGTGAATGAGTCCGTTATCATTGTTTTGAAGATTATAACTCGACGTGTGATAAGCCACAAACAAAACCGAAACCCATTTATGACTTGAGAATTGGATCGAGCAATCGCCTGTCCGCGATCCAAAACACGACAACATTGGCGTTTACAATACGGCGGCGGCCAAGAAATAATTCGAGAGCAAGCAACATAGCCAAACAGAAATTGACACAAAGACTTTGACACTGACACTGACTGACAGCCCAAGACATGCGCGCCCTCTACTTCAAACTAATTATTTCCGAATCTAGAATTGTACCAAATAATTAGATATAAAATACACTGAAAAAAAATAACATACCTACTCGTCCGAAGCAAACGCAATATTAAGAACAAAAAATTCTCAATTTCATCAAATCAACTGCATTTGTTATATTTTCTATAACAAAACAACACTTTTTCTCATAATATTCTTGCTTACTTCGGACCACAATGAAAAATGATGGCTGGCTGACACCAACCAAAAGTAAAGCTTGACGAGCATGAACTTCTAACAGCAGCTACAAATAACGTGACATTTTGAAAGCAAGCAATGCATTCGTTCCAGACACCAACTTATGTAATGTAATGCTAATGATGCTATGTTTTGCCACGGGGTCTCATTCGGAACATAGGTTTCATAGCTTGTAAATTTTCTCGATAGGTGGCGCTACCTGTCTGGCCGTCGGTGAAACGGTTTATTAATTTGGATTAAAAACCTAAAACACATGAAGATAATATCCAAAAAATATGTAAATAAATATTTTTAGTCGTTTAAAACAGATAAAACTTTATACTACCCAATTTTTTCTCAAAAAGTAAAAATGTTGTAAATAGCATAAAAGCACACATAAAAGCATGCTAAAACGACATTAGAGCCCTCTGTCGGTATATGATAAAACTTTGCGGCATATTTATGAGGTGGTAATAGATGGCGCATTTTGTCCATTGATTATAAAGCAACTTTAAAAACTAAGCAAGTACGAATTAGGTTATGCAATTTATTTTGATTTCGGTAAAAGCTCAGCCAGGCATCGATAGGCCACTGGCGGTGGAGTAAACAAAATAATGTTGATAATCGCATCCGTGAGCGTTTAAATTAAACAATGGTAGGTTTATTAAAACAATAGTTATCCTAAAAATATTTAAATAGTTTTATAACATTCTAAGATTTCTGAACATCATCATCACATGAACATAAATAACCAAACACAATTCTAGCACTTTCCGGATTTCGCCGAAAATTTGTTGTCTGTTCGTTTATTTTATGTCGAAGGCAAAATAATTCCACAGATTTCATAATTGGCGTCGACTGTTTTTAAACGTTTGCAGTTAACAAAATGTCAAAGGTTATTGCACAATGATAATTGATAACATTGATTGATAATAATAACTGTTTAATCGTCATCACCACGACGTTGGATTTGTTGTTAATGATGAAGATTTAGGGTGACCATGACTAACAGTTTGGTAGGACAAATAGGATTTTATTTCAGAAATTAAGCATGATGACAATGATAACAACAAAGACTAACTTGTTAAACATGTCCCGTAGTGCTGAAGATTTCATAAAAATATGTATAATCCGTTTTTTATTGCTTGTCGAATGTTGTAAACAATTTTTTTTTCTTTTAAAAAATATCAGTTAACGAAATCAGTAAAAAAAGTAACATTCATTTACTATTTGATTTAAAAAGATCTCAAGTGTTCAACGATAAATTA
Organism: Pyrausta aurata; assembly: GCA_963584085.1. NCBI lineage: Eukaryota > Metazoa > Arthropoda > Insecta > Lepidoptera > Crambidae > Pyrausta > Pyrausta aurata. The sequence goes on along the minus strand of OY757254.1, from coordinate 5,353,766 downwards.
CCTAATGCAGGTGGTGATTGTTGTGTTAAAAGAATGATTTCGTTAAAAAGAAATGTCAAGATTGTTTACAATATTCGACAAGCAAAGAAAAACTGACGTATCATTCAAAAAATGCCCGCGCCGTAAGTTGCTTAACATCGGTATTGATACCAAAGCGCTGCCACCACTGCGCTACGAGCGAGCACCTCTTCTTTCTATTTTAGTATCATAATATAATCATAATAAAACATTTAAATCACTCAATGTTATGAATGTTTTCAGCTTGACAATAGCAATTACTCATGGTCGCTACTTGACGCCATTTTGTTTTGCTCAGCCGTGGCACGAAAAAGAACGAAATTTAAAAAAAAATCGTCATTATGCACACTGCGTTTCAATTGTACCTACATGAAATGTTGCGGCATTTCATAAAATTCCGCCACTTTTGATTTACATTTCTATCGCCGCTTATATTATTATGCCGTGGCATGTTGAAGAAATAAGTTCTGGTTTTTAGCACACGTGTCTTATTGTTACGCTGATTATCATAATGTGGGGAGGCCTTTGTTCAGCAGTTGACGTCTTTTGGTCGATAATGACGATGATGATGTTAAATGATGATTATTAAATTATATTCTTTCTTTATAGCATTTAAAAGATGTACAGAAAATACAAGAAGTCACAATGTGAACAAAGGTGGGCTTATCCCTAAAAGAGATCTCTTCCAGCCAACCCATAGGTGTTGGAAATGAAATAGTTGCGGTTATCAGCAGTAATATAATGCCACAATGAGATTATTTTTCATTTAGTTAGTTTAAAAAATATAAACATGTTTGTTTATCTACCTAGTAGGTACCTGGGTGACCTAGCTTTGCTGTATTTTATTTTACACTAATAAGACTAAGGTTTTTTATAAAGGGCACCCAAAACTAGTTTTTCTCGTTTAGCAGATAATGCGTAGATAGATTTTTGGCGATGCGAAGATTATCCACGCCTTTAGCGGTGAAATTTAGAAGCTGTCAACTTTTTTCAGTCAGTCTTCTATAAAACATTCATTACCTGCCCGCCACTAATTAAAAGTTAATAGTTTTTAAGAAATGTTTGTCGTGTCTACAGTTCTATTAATTACTCTTCCACCATGATCAACACAAGCCCATCACCTCTTTTCAATATACTTGTTAAAATATAATATTTACTATGCATGAAATAAATAGTAATATTTTTTTACTCCATCGTAGTACCTATTTAACTATACTTTAAATCTGGCATTATAAAATATTTTATCTAATCGATGATTTCTAGATAGATGCCGTTCACCATAACACCCTTAACTAAATACTGACAGCAAAAATAACTTAGTTTTTAGGGTTCCGTAGCCGAATGGCAAAAAACGGAACCCTTGTAGTTTCGTCAAGTCTGTCTGTCTGTCTGTCTGTCTGTCTGTCTGTCTGTCTGTCTGTCCGTCCGTATGTCACAGCCACTTTATTCTGAAACTATGAGCATCACATAGCTGAAACTTGGTAGGTAGGTGTATTTTGTTCACCGCTTTCCGATTCAGATACAAAAAGTAAGAAATATAATATTTAAGGGGGGGGTCCCATACATGAAACTAAAACCTAAAAAAATTTTTTTACTCAAACCTATGCGTGTGGGATGTCTATGGATAGGTCTTTTAAAATGATGTTGAGGTTTTTAAAATCATTTTTTCTAAAAGTTTAAGGTTTGAGATATAGACGCTTCCAAAGTGGTAAAATGGGCGTCCCCCCCCCCCCCCCCCATCTAACTTTTGAACTAAGAAAGTGAAAATTTTGAAAAAAAATATATGATGTAGATCTCAACAAAAACTTGCAACGAAAATTGGTTTGAAGGAGATCGAACTAGTAGTTTTTGAGATATTGCACATTTTTATCAACCGCAAATATAACTTTGTCTTTCATACAAACACTATGAAAAACAAAGTATTTTTTGCTGTCGCAATATATTGTGATGTTTTCGTTAAGTGAAAGTAAGTGGACTCTGAATTCAGTTAAGGGTGGCACGGAACCCTCAGTGCGCGGGTCCGACACGCACTTAACCGGTTTTTTTCTTAGTGTTTGTATGGAAGAAAAAGTTATATTTGCGGTTGATAAAACTGTGCAATATCTCAAAAACTACTGGTTCGATCTCATTCACACCAATTTTTGTTGAAAGTTTCTAAATCATATGTATATTTTTCTAATTTTTTACTTTCTTAGTTCAAAGGTTAGAAGGGGGGGCGGGACGCCCATTTCACCACTTTAGGAGCGTCTATATCTCAAACATTAAACTATTGATTGAAAATGTTGCAAATATTTCGTTTATTTTTTGAGTTAAAAAGTTTTATTTATCAAAGCATCGAAATCATTAACATATCATACTTTTTATCCAATTTGTTCGTTGTTATATTATTAAGTTACAAAAAACAACAAAATATTTGGGAAACAAAAAATGACTTAATGAGTAGGAGTGAGAATAACTGCTTGAATTCGCCAACATAATATAACACTTTTGTTACTTATAAATAACATGTTAATTTTGACGTTATAATAATATTAGTCTTGCTGGACTGTTATGCTATTTTACTGGTTCTGCGAACAGAAAAGTGTTATTTTTATTACTTATCGACGATCTGATATGTTAACGAATTATTGCAACCAAAAATCTGTCTTACTACACTGACTTAAAACTTAATTTAAAATGTCATGGAAAGTGTTATTTTTATTAGTTATCGTCGATCTGTTATAATATCGAATTACTGCAACCAAAAACCTGTCTTATTGCTATGACTTAGAACACAATTGAAATGATAATAATTAATTTCATTTCCTTGTCGCACCGTCCACAATCATTTCTGCTTAGCCCAAAGGTATGACTGATAGAGAATGCCATATGGCATGAACTTTACGAAAACCAAAACGGATAATTTAATCTTATTTAATATCTTCATTGGTTCTAATTCGTCCTATGCGCATATCAGACTTTATTTCTGATTGCTGAAACCAAGTCTGGTTTTGACGTAAACGTTGTTAAATCATGGTTACCCTAAAACTATAACTAACGTCAAAATTGTCATTTTCCTTCGGCATTTTGCAAAGCTGCGAGCGTATATATTATATATAATTGACAACACCATTAACTTAATGAAAACAATGGAATTAAGTACAATTTGTTGCGCCATATCCACACCGGCCACACACCGGTTTAGCCGCCGACTCCTCTTGCTAATCTGTAGCTGCCGGGCGGAATAATAAGATTCTAGCTGTCTACTAGAATGAATAATAAAATATTTTTTTTAATTAGATATTATTCCAAAGAAAACTGATTTCCTTCATAGGTAACGCCGGCTTAATAACAAACATGAACATGAAACATGTGTCAAAATTGCATGCATGAATGTGAAAATCAACTCAAATATCAATACATAAATTACATAGACGTTTAATAACATTTCTGCTTGCACTGTCGAAATAATAATTCGGCGCGCGGCGTGAGACTAGCGTGGGCTCTCCTCGAGAGGTCACGCGAGCCGGCCGAGTCGTGCAACAGCCTCGCTCTGTCTCGCTCTTGCAGTAACTCACCAATCTATCCGTACTCTTTACTCACTCTTATAATGGGGACTGAAACTGAACTACTGAGAGAGCCGTATTGGACGGTCGTTGTGCTAGTGAACAAAAGATAAGGAGGAACTTGATTTCTGAAGTACAAATTGCATTCATTTAGGAAACCTACTCTACTTTTACATGATGACGAAACGCGACGTTTTCATTTTTTCATTTATTTATATTTATTGATACACACAACAAATTACTGTCATAAAATATAAAACATTTCAAATTATTTATTGTATTAGTTGTAGGACATCTTGTCACATAATATTATTTTATAATATCTGGATTTTGTTGAAAAGAAAAGAGAAAAAAGTTCAAAACACTGATAAAAACAAAAACAACATAAAATAGTACATAGCGTACTGGGATTCGAACCTGCATATTTTAAATCCGAGGCCACCTTACTAATCCGCTGCGCCATCGTGTCATTATTAATAGAAGCGAAATTTACCTTTGTATTTTAGTTACATTATTTTAACCCTATTTTAGTGCTACAGCCACTGACAGCCACTACAGCAATGAGTTTAGCGCCATCTATTGAGATACTAAACACGTAGACTAGTTTCGAGCAATCGACATGCTTTTTCCGTGAATCCAGTCTACGTAGCGCCATTTATTGACGTGCTGAACACATGAACTAATTGCGAGCAATCGACATGCTTTATTCCGTGAAGTCCATCAGTCTACGTAGCGCTATCTACGGCCTTTTACATAGCCCTCTCAATACTTAAATTTAGCCCGGAGATATTAGCCCGATACGGCGGAACCATTTTCTTGTATGAGATGAGGTATCTGTACTAGTATTATAATATCTGTGGTAGCGCTATCTACGGCCTTTTACATAGCCCTCTCAATACTTAAATTTAGCCCGGAGATATTAGCCCGATACGGCGGAACCATTTTCTTGTATGAGATGAGGTATCTGTACTAGTATTATAATATCTGTGCTACGGCCTTTTACATAGCCCTCTCAATACTTAAATTTAGCCCGGAGATATTAGCCCGATACGGCGGAACCATTTTCTTGTATGAGATGAGGTATCTGTACTAGTATTATAATATCTGTGGTTTTGCCTCTTTACTTCGTTGATGTGATAAAAGAAGAAATATCAATTTTTACCGGTTTTTAATTTGTAACATAAAATAAAAACCGAACTTTCGCTTAAATTGGGTAATTTTCAGAATGGTAACACTGTATTTGGCAGCCGCCATTAAAAAACGTCCATCCGTTTCGGACTTTCAGTGGGGTTTTATTTGTACGGACATTTTAACATATTTAGGTGAATATCGGACACTTTGGACAGTGTGCAGTGAAACTGATGTGATTTATAATATTAGTGTCGTGAGTAAGGACATAGCTGAGTGCTCAATATTATAAATATCGTGGCCAATGTCAGCAGGCGTGTCAGATCAGGTATTTCGCATTTACCTTATCTTTTTACTTTATTTACGTTTACAATACAAGTTTTCCAGTTATTAATGTTCGCCTTATCTCTTTTTCCATGTCCTTGGTGCGTGTAGCGGATGAAAGGGCAAGGGAATCAAGGTAAAGTTGGGACCATTATGACGTTGCAAAGTGTTTTCTCTGTATCGAAAAATCTCGCACCGGGCGGCTTTACATCCGATCCGGCGCTCAATTGGCGATGCCATGATTAGCGTCATAGTTGTTGCTTTCACCTATTTTCACTTTCTATTAGTCCTAGTAAAACCTAACTATTTCATACAGATTGTTATTATCTAATATAGTGTATTTTACCCTCTATAATTATGTAAAGCAGTAGATTAGTCTTTAAAATACCACCTGAGTCAGCTGTAGGTGTTTCTGCCCACACTCTGAAAGTAAGAGAACTCCTTACTCCCACACTAACATAGGTAATCAATAATGGAGCTATTGACTAAATGTATTACATACAATATACTTACATTTGATGTTTATCATTTCACTATAATTACTTATAGAGATGTTTTTATTATTGATGCAATTTTGTGAAAATATGCCACAGAAAGGTAAGAAGTGAGTAAAAATGCATAGAATTCCTTTAAGTAATTTGTATTAATGAGGTACCAGATTCTATGCAAAAGCTTGAAATATGCATCATTCTCATTGAATATATTTTAAATTTAAATTCCTTTGAACAAAAAAATGTTGAACCATTTAGATTTTGAACAGTGACTTATAGAACTAGATCACCTCACCAATGACGAGATGGGAGACTGTAAGGGGTGCGGGTGGCCGAGATACACAAGAGACGAAATTTGCAGTGACAGTTCTCAAGATATGTGCCGTCAGTCGACACAATGGTAGTCGTCAGTGTCAACACTAAAAATTAACATGACATTTTCGAAAAAAACTCGATTTGATACAATCACACTATTGATTGAGTGAATTTTGTCCAAATATTACCTTCCAGAGCCATGGATTTTCTTCAAGTAATAAAATGTATTTCGTTTAATACATTGAAATCGTAAACCAGTTTTTTTTTGTATAATGGACTTTAAAAAAAGGAGATAATTAATTTGGCCGGTATGTATGTGATCTTGCCAAAATTGGATAATATTTCAGTATATTGATCTACTATGGCTTGCTAGCTCGTGTGCAAAATTTCATAACTAGTCGAGCTGGCAACAATAGGGCTCAACAATCAATTATAATAATAAGTGTATGTATGTTTGTATATTTGTCTTAAGATTTCTTGAAGTATGATGTGATTTGAGATTTTGTGTCCGAATATACTTCCGATTCCGACTCATCTTCAGACTACGCAGGATGCTATCGCTACCTGCGTAGCAAGCATTCTAAATTTTGACAAGAATGTGCCTGCCTCCCGCACCTCTCACAAACCCCGCTCTCGCGTCCCACCGCGCCCCTGTGCCCTGCAGACGAGGTCTAAATTTCGCGGTCTACCTTTATATGAATGTTTGAAGCCACATTGTTCACAAACTTATAATGATTTTTTGTCAATCTATTTTGACTGTAAACCTTGTTAACAGTGACAAATGCACCGAAAGATCAACAGTTAGAGAGTGGCGGAGACGAGTTGGCTGAGGTGTCATGGCGTCACCAACAGCAACCAACGTACGCGCCGCCGATCTCGTCTGCAGCCGACCCCTACAGCGCGGCAGGTAGGTACATATTGTTTCAAATCTTTACTCCTCCTGCTTACTAATAATTAGGGTGTTTAAATAGTGATAAGAGGTTGACTTTAAAAATAAATTTGGACCTACATGAACTGAATAAGTAACTACACAATTTATTTACACTGTTGTAGAGATATGATATTAATTTGTATAAGCATCTCTATTGAAACACCCTTTGTCCAGTGCCTCATATTTATATCAGCAGTCTGAACAATACAATCCATTCATTACCATGATAAGACAGAGAATATGAGGAGATGCTGTACATTTTTCATGAATAGCTTTTTGGCTATTATTGATGGTATTATGCTAAAAAAATATATTTTATTCTTTTCTAGGTTATTACGGTACAACAGCACTTCCTTACCAAGCTTTTGGAGTCGGGGATGGGACATGGTCCACCAATGGAACAGACCCGATGACTTTCCTCGGAGGATACAATCCTCACGATTCTTATGGAATGGATGGTAGCTAGTATTTATTCAGTACTTCAAGAACAACATATCACTCATTAGCATAATGAACACGCGTTAAATAATGAGGTTTGACTATTATGACATTAGTCACACACTTCTTGGCCATTGTGCACTCTAATTATAGTGATTTGTAGTTTAAACACTGGTATCACAACTCACTTATAGTATACTGTTTACATACAAAGACTACCATCACAAACATTTCATTCGGTTTACGTTATTGTATTGGAAATATTCATGTGAAGATATTTAGCTAACTAGCAAACAATGATTTCAGGTGTATTCGGACACTCAACTACGCCATTCTCGACCGCCGCATTCGGTCAGCCGGCATCGACTTTCA